>JAQPZY010001560.1:1200000-1707500 GCA_029931535.1 Margaritifera margaritifera
GGACCCACAGTCTCCAGAAATTATGGTCCCGAAATGAAAACTGGTGAGAAAAGACAGACATAGGCATAAAATCATTACATTCAAGGCAAATCAGTAACTTTGCTATCATAAATCTTATTGACTATCATTGTTACAGTATCTTTTGGTTTCATTTAATTCTTCACTCTATCATATTCACTTTTGAATATGATAATTCTATTTTTTTTGGTGCCAACAAGAGTTTTTTTTTATTAAAACCTGTTGTGGTAGACAGAATTAAATGTTTCAGAAACCAAGGGCACAGAGCAAGTTACTGAAGGTCCTCAGGATGTACAGTCTTAGAATATTATAGACCGAGTTTCCTCTGACCTTTCCAACCCCTATTTTAGGTATTTTTTCATTTATGTTGGGGTGTGAGGTCAGAGAACCTGTCCTATTGACAAGTTGGAATTTGCAGAAACTGCGCATTGTTGGTATTGGGTATCTGTGTACTACCAGGCTTAGCAAACTTAAATGACCTTACATTGAGCCATACCTGCATGAAGTGGATAGTAAGCTAGTATTTCCCCAGAACTGAAAAAGGTATGGTAATTATCCTCCAAAATGGGCACTTTAAACTTTAAAAAAGGGAACTTTAACCACAAATATCATTCTCAAAAGGACACCTTATTTCATTGTGAATTGTTTTTGTTGTTCTTGTTATTAATAATAATCATTATTATTATTATTATTAATAATAATAATAACATAAAAAACAACAACAACAATAATTCATGATGAAATAAGGTGCCCTTTTGAGAATGATATATGCATTTAAAGTGCCCTTTACACATTGTATAATTATTATTCTTATAGTAAAATTAGGAAATTTTGAGAGTAGTTGACTTGTAAAGTTAAAAAATTCTGTTTCTTATGTATTCCACCTAAAAAGTTGCAGGAGTAAAATCCTTGATGCGGTCTTTCTCAGTATTGATTTTCCTTTTTTCTTAAGTTTTCCTTAGCAGAATATACTGTAGTATCATTTATTTTCATTGGGTCTTAAATTCATGGTTTTGCCTCTCAAAGTTTGCATATTTCTAGGTGTTTAATTTCATTGATTAACCTCTACAAATACCCGAAATAAAGAATACAAAAGAGCAAAACTATGCTGACAACAAACAGTGGTTGCTTCAATGGTTCAAACAATACTACCACCTGTATGAGAACAAAAATCAAACACCTGTCAAGATCAATCGCCAACACTCAATATCAAAGGGAGACAATGCAACCAACAAAACTAAGCTAATTGGTTATTAAAGTATATGTGTATGATCTCTTCCTTAAAACACTGTCCATAAAGTTGCTCCATGAAATACTTTCTAACAACCATGGTTTAAACACTGTGGCTTAAGAATGGTAAATTTAAGCTTTTATTCATGTTGGTTTGGATGATGTCATCATTCCACATGTACACCAAACATGTGACCAGCTGTCCCTTGCTCAATGCAGTTAGCAGGCAGTGTCAACATTTGATGTGTTCAGAGCTGATCAAAG
Source organism: Margaritifera margaritifera (assembly GCA_029931535.1). Taxonomy (NCBI): domain Eukaryota; kingdom Metazoa; phylum Mollusca; class Bivalvia; order Unionida; family Margaritiferidae; genus Margaritifera; species Margaritifera margaritifera. The sequence continues at coordinate 1,201,513 of JAQPZY010001560.1, forward strand.
TGTGGTTATGTTTACTGAATTGAAAAGCAATAGTTATCGTTCCATTGTTTGAGCCTGCTTCATGTATGAACCAACTTCAACCACTAGATTTTACATTAAATAAAGACTACAAAGAAGAATTAAAATCACATTTCCACAAATGGTATGCTAAAGAGGTCATGGAGACCAGAAGGAAAAGGAAGACATCGCTGGTAAATATCAGTGTACTGTATTAGCAGGCCTTAAAATTTCATCAATCTAGCTGATTCATGCTGAATGGATATTTGTGGCTCATGCAAAAATGTGTGAAGGATCAGACCTAATTATCCTTGGAGAAAACTGGTCTTGTTTAATTCAACAATTTCAGGATTATTTACTGGACAAAATCATTTGTGTGTACCAGCAGACTTGATTGACATGGTGTTGATTCATTGGTTTTGTTCAGAAATCAGAGATGTGTAGGCTTCAATACTTTGCAGTAATTAGTGTATATACATAGTGTTTTATTAGTAATTGTGAATCAAGCAATAGTTGTTGTATTTATAGTAGTGTTGTTCATTACTATTTAGCATGCATAGATACAATTAGACATGCTTTCATGCATTTGAAGATCCAGGATGCACTCAAAGTGCTTACAGTTGTAGAAGTATACATACCTGATGTCACAGCATATCTGTTGTGGCACAACAACATGTAAATAACATAACATCTGTACTATGTATTTATGAATCATACGGTTGTAAAAATAATTAGAACTAATATTTACCTTCAAACATATTGTCTTCACTTTAATTTTGTGAAAAGCAATTAAATAAAATTTATTATTAAACAAAATGGTTATATATAAAAACTAAATTACTATGTTTGTACTGTTGGATGTTGTGGTCTCACCCGTAGCTTGCAAGCTGGCCCCATTGTACTTTGGTCTAATCCACAATATTCAACAGTAAGATATATGTGTGTGTGTGTGTGTATATATATATATATATATATATATAGTGTGTGTATATATATATATATAGTGTGTGTATATATATATATATATATATATATATATATATATATATATATATATATAGTGTGTTTAGTCAAGTTATTTCAAAGTTAGACAAAGTTAGTTCTCTAAGTAGTGTAATGTTGTCATGTGTTGATTCTTGCATAACCTACAGTTAGTTTTTTTAACAGTCCACTTGAATTTTTAAAATACTATATATACATGTGTTTTAGTTGCACCTAAGTGCACAAGCTGTTTTTCTTGGCAAGGAGTAATAACACTTGAACATGTTTTAAAATTAAAACATAAAACAAGGGAAATAACTCCTGTTTTAACCAAGAAATTCAAGCACTAAAACTATTAATGATGGCAGTATTTCTACTCCATGAATTATAAAAAAATTAAATATTGCCATTTTCATGGATCTTACTCATTTTATCCATCACTAAATAGTGCACTATTCACCCAAGAGACGATTGCTGTAAATGATTATCTTATTAAATAAGTTAGTTTTACTGAAGATTAAATTCATAAACAAATTTCCAAAAATATGGCCAAACAAAAAACCTGAAGTCTGAAACTGAATTACACCTGAGAAATATACCATTGAATCTCCCTATTAAGAGTACCAATCAGTAATGTTATAAAATGGTTACAAGGTGATTTGATATTAGATAGTAAATTTGCTCTTTTCCAAATTAATTGGGAATAAATAAATGTGTTTGCTGTTAGGGAATGGTCTTACTTTGGGTGTGGGTTTTTATTGTACTTGAGACTAAAGCATTTTTATAAGTGTTTCTTCACCATCAAGTTAAGAGGGGTGAAAAGAATTATTCCAGAATGATTTTGTTTCTAGGGAGATAATTATATGGAGAGAATGTTGACAATCTTGTTTATATAGCAGATTAGCATGTCCTACATCTGATGTCCTGGTTAACAAAATTAATGTAGAAGGTGTGGCGAAATTTCTCATGAAATCTCAAAAAATGTAACCATAATTCATGTATAAGTTTGAACAATAATTGGCATATAAAATACAATTGCCTTTGTTGTCAAAATATTGACTTTGATTTTGAATTTTAAGTATATAAAAAAACAACATTTTGAGTTATCCTTACAAAATTAATTGTTTTGATATTTATCTTTCATTATGAATCTCTTCACTATCACCCTCATCATTATGATTGTTGTTGTATTGATGATTGTGATTGTGGTGTTGATGATGATGATATTGAAAGCTTTTTTTCCCTCCCATTTCAGGTTTTGGGCAAGTCAGCAAAGCCAATTCCAGTGATGATTCTTGGGATACTTCTGGCCAAGAAACGTTACCCAGCGGCTAAATTCCTGTTTGTGCTGATGATTGTGATTGGTGTAGCCTTGTTCATGTACAAGGACAAACACGCTACATTTGCAGAGGCTGATAGTAGTATATTTGGGATTGGAGAAATTTTACTGGTATGATATTTAATGCAGTTTAAATTCTTAGTGTATAAATATTATATTTTTAGTCATGTTCATTTTTTTAGTATGGAGGATCTAACTATTAATCTTAGTCTAAATTATTGACATTCATTATCATGACAGGAACTTTTTAATTACTGAACTGCCGTCTTTAAGAAAATGTTTTTTGACTTCTTTTATTTAATTGTTCAAGAAATACATTAGATCTCATCATTTAAACTAATTACAATGGTCTCATATAAAGTAATTACAATGGTCTCATCATATAAAGTAATTACAATGGTCTCATATAAAGTAATTACAATGGTCTCATCATATAAAGTAATTACAATGGTCTCATCATATAAAGTAATTACAATGGTCTCATCATATAAACTAATTACAATGGTCTCATCATATAAACTAATTACAGAGGTCTCATTATTAAACTTCTCACTATATTGCTGCCCCTCTTATAATGTAGGTGTGGTCATGTATCCCATACAGTTAGTCAAATTTTGTTTTATCATTAATTTATTTCACTCAGGGTCCCTCCCATCATTGATTGTGCCCCACCTCTTTTCTGAATGGGTTTCCCATGGGACTTGTGAAAAAGAAAACCCACTACCATGTTGACCTAATATACCTGTCAAATCCTTGAGAAATAAGAATGTGGCATGTTTATTATGAACTTCCATAAAGACACTGATAAATGAGTAATATTCAGTTCTCTACTGGGCCTCATTACATAGGTCCCTGACTCTAAGATTGTCTATTAGTTAGCTATAATTAGCACTTGCTTGTTCTTCATTAATAATAATGAGTTGCTTGTGTTTCACATTCCTATACCCACATGTATAGTGTAATGCATTGGTAGTTAAACATAATGACTGTACCCAAGCAACTGTTTGACAATTAAGCTAAGGAAGGGTATAGGAACTGTGGTAGCTCAGTTGGTAGAGCTTCAGACTCATAATCCAAGTGTCATGGGTTTGATACCAGCCCAGGCCAGCCAGGGTTGACTGCCTCTGTGTGTCCTTGAGAAAGCCACTTAGATCCCATTTCCTTCGCGTGATATAGCCAATAACATGTTAACAGTGCAGTATTTATCATCTTTAATGAACATTGGTTATTATTTTAATCCATTATCTCAGTTGCTAGCTTGTGATTCCATTGTTATCTGTCTTGGGTATGTGATATAATTGTTACTCATCCATGGTACTGTGACATGAACTTAATAAAAGACTTGAAGCTGTTTCTCTAAAGCTAAAAATAATACTTATTGAATAAAACCTAACATGTATTAAATTAAATGAAAACAAAATTAAAGTGAACAAAGTCACACATAATTCTTGCTAAAGTACACTGTAAAGCATAAACTATTTTGCTACTAAATACTGGTTGACATCAGAACTGAGAAAAAATTGTTTTAAGTGAAATGGAATAAATAATTTTAGTAATCAAAGTCACATAATTTTTGCGGAAGAATACTATAAAGTATAAACTATTTTGACAAATAAACATAGAAAATGTTAGTCAGTAAAAAGTATTGTATTTCTTTCAAATTATGCTGCAATTGGTTATGGTGTGCCAAAATAATAATTAATATTGCTCTTTGGGGCAAGTGGATTATGAATCATTGGAATTTTTTTTTTTTTAAAGCTCAAGGCTAGTGTCTGGAAAAAAAAATTGAGGAGCCATGAGTCAGGATACTATTTGCATGTTGATGTTCACTGGTTTTCTTGAATTAAGCATATAATGGCCCAAACCCAGTTTTCTTTTAGCCCCTAGGTTCTGGGCGCTGACTTTGTCAGACCCTTCTATAGCTTGAATATTTTTGCCCTGTTGCAAATGGTTCAGTCTCAAGGAAAATATTGCAGTGTATCATGTTGGGGCTTTTTCATTTAAAAGACTGTACCATGGTAGAAAGTCAAGCAAAAGAATATTTATAATGTTATGCAGAGAATAATTCTTGATGTCATGAGAGAACCAAGTCCATTGATTGTGATTCTAAATGAAACTTTCCTTCTTACCCTGGTCTGTCCTTTTCGATGGAATAGTCCTAAGTGCAGAATGGTAAAAATATTGCAAAGGAAATACAAATTTTCAACATAAAATTTGCAGACATTAAAGGAAGCATTAAGGGGTAACTGAACCATACTGAAACTAGGTCACTGTGACCTAATTTTCATCCTTGTGTGACCTTTTGTATTTTCAGCCATTTTGTTCATAATTCCCTCATTATCTTGGAGTCTATTTCACCTACACATGAAGACTGGTATGTAGATGCATATGAAAAGGACTAACACAGACATACAAAAACTAGATCACAGTAACTTACTTTTATTCTTGAGTTACTTTTATTTCCAGCTATTCACGCATTTCAATGAGAATGAAAACTATTTGTATTCATGAATGCCTCTGGGCATCATTATATATACTACCCATTTCTTAGACACTAATTGCATATTGCATGTATATTGACTGTGTGGTTTCATGTGTATGAATGAGTGTCTCTGTTGGGGAGAGAAAGGAAAGAAAGTGAATATATTGTTGTATATGCATGCTGCTATGTATATGTATGCATAAGAGTGTGTGTGTGTGTATCTGTGTGTGCCTATTTGTATATTTATAAATAAATATTTTCCTTTGTATGAGGGCCTCAAGGTAGATTAGTTCTTCAGCTAATTGTGTCACCCTCTTTAAATAATTACTATTATTATTATTATTATTCATTACACCCCTAATATCTTATGTGTCTTCAGCTATTATTATTACACCCTCAGTATCTTGGACTCTATTTCACCTCAGTCATGAAAATTGGATGCATCTCAGAAAGAGTAACTTGATGTTACTAAATATAGGTCAGTGTAGTCTGATGATCATGCTTGAGTGAATTTTGTATTTGTAATTATTCATATCTTGTATCCTGAATTATCTTGGACCCAATTTTCACCTTCATTCAAGAAAATTAGGATGTGGATGGATCTTAATGAGAGTAGCTCAGCCATATCCAAACTAGGTCACTGTGACCAAATTTTCACTCTCACGTTATTTATGTATTTTCAGCTATATGTTCATTACACCATCAATATCATGAACCCTATTTTACCTACACATAAAAATAGATACGTGGATGCATCTTAAGGAGAATAACTCAACTATACCAAATTAGGCCACTGTGATCTAATTTTCATGCTCAAGTTATATTTGTAATTTCTGCCATTTGTTTGTTACATCCTCTATATCTTTAAACTCTTTACATTAGACTAAGCAAATTTTCTTTCAACCCTAAACTGATGAAACTTTATATATTGATGCATCTTAATGAGTTGTATATTTGCAGTAATATTTCCTCCTCCACTTGGTGGTTTAGTCATTAGCTTAGACTTACAGCCAGTGGGTAACAATTTCAAATCCAGCCCAGGCCAGCCTTAATCAACTTAACTCCATTGCCTTGACATCAATCCTTCATACCAGTCTGTATATTGTTAGTTGCTCCAAATGTACTGCTGTTGGTGAGGATATTCATGTTTTCATGTAATCAAGTTGTTTCATGTTTTGAATTGTTATGTCTTTGTTTTTTCCTTCAGTTGGTGTCCTTGACCCTGGATGGTTTGACGGGAGCCTCACAGGACAAGATGAGGGCAGATCACAAGACCGGTGGCTACAGTATGATGGCTAGTGTCAATTTGTGGTCACTTCTCTGGCTGGCCATTGGTAGGTTGTTGTATTCCTTTAGGTATAAGACTGTTGTCCGTGTGGTACACTCATACAGTATTTTTCTATCTTACCTAACATACTAGCTGTTAATTTGCCTCACAGGATATCAAACTAGCATTTAGATTGGCATATCACCACTCTGTCTTGTTTGCATGACATTTTCATTTGCATGATGTCACTATTGTCCGTATTTTTCTGTCAGTTTAATTTTAGTGATTTATTCAGCTATCATCAGTGTCTTAACCACATTTTACAAGTTTACACTGATTTTATCAGTTTAAACCAGTCATGTCAAACATGTGGCCTGATCAAATTTGTTTGCGGCCTGCAAAATAAGTAATTATGACTTTCTGATAGAAGTACATTTTCTTTGGTGGCCCTGAAAGCTATCATTTTTTTGTTTGTGCGGTCCTCAGTAGGCTTTGAGTTTGACATGCCTGATTTAAACCAAACATAATCCACTCATTTCTAAATATCCCCCAAAAATGTTTTTGGGTATTTTTTTCTTTTCTTGCCGTATCTACATGCCTTTTTAACCAAGGAATGTGAGAATAATACTTTTTCAGTGTTTGATAGGAAAATTCCAGCAAGGGTCAGAAAATTTGTGGTAGGACCAGTGCATATGAAGGATAACTTGCCTTTTTGTTGGTTAAAGATTAACAGTTTTTGGCAGCTGATTTAGGGATAGCAATCCTGGAAATAATTGTCCAGCATGTGTGTAATTCACAGTATCTTTTTAAAGTTTTTCTGGGAAAGAATACTGTGTTGTGTAATTGTGTAATACAAAATGAAAATAACATTATTAAAATGTCTTCTTTACATTACTTAAATGTAGAATCTCAATAGCTGGAACACCCAAGGGAGCTGGCAAATCAGTTTGAGAGATTGGTAATTCAAGTGAACACCCAATGGACCTGGCAAATCAGTTTGAGAGATTGGTAATCAAAGTGAACACCCAAGGGACCTGGCAAATCAGTTTGAGAGATTAGTAATTCAAGTGAACACCTATGTAACCTGGTAAATCAGTTTGAGAGATTGGTAATTGAAATGAACACCAAAGGGACCTGGGAAATCAGTTTGAGAGATTAATAATTCAAGTGAACACTCAAGGGACCTGGCAAATCAGTTTGAGAGATTGGTAATTCAAGTGAACATCTAAGGGACATGGCAAGTCAGTTTGAGAGATTAGTGATTAAAGTGAACACCCAGGGGACTTGGTAAACAAGTTTGAGAGATTGGTAATTCAAGTGATCAAGGTGTCATGTAATTATAAACTTTCTGTCATGTTAAGATTCATTTTTTTATTTTTTATTCGTATTTTGTTTTCTTCTAGGTTTGGTATTGACTGGAGAGCTTTGGACATTCCCTGGATTTGTACAGAGATATCCATCAGTGCTCATCAAGATAGTGACATTTGGTATCGCTAGTGCATTAGGACAGGTTTGTATGATATGTCATTCAAGACTAATTTTGGTAGTTTTCAAGATTATAAACACTGCAATTCAAATAAAATTTCAAGTTCAACTTAAGACATGCAAATGGAAATGTAGCTACGTAAGGAAAATGTATTGTGCTTAGATTGTAAAGCAAGTCAGAAAGGAAACATTGTCATTTTTATTACATTGTTATTACATTTTTATTACATTGTTATTACCAGAAATGTCATAAAAAGGTATCTGATATTCAGCAATAAATTAGGAAACACATTGTTTAAATACAGCACATTTATTAGGAACAAAAATTGTTGATGCCGGTTTGCTTGTGAGGTAGGCCTAAGTTGTGGTGCTAGATTTGCTTAAACTTTTGGGTGATAAATCTGTAATTACTTTAAATGACACATGTTTTTATCTAATTCTCATGATTGGCATTGAGCAGGGAATGATCTGCTGCATGATGAAAATTAGAACATTTATCTGTATTTTAAGAATTTGCTACTTGGTTGAAGATTTTGGAGTCAACAGTAAATCCAAGTTGCAGGAGAAGCTAATATTCAGTTTTTTTTCGAGCCTGCCTTGTGGAAACTCAATGATCACTTTGGCATCCATGTGTATGTCCATCCATCCATACATCCATTTACACCCTAGATTAACCTCAGTGATAAGATTTTTTTCTTTCCTTTTATTTAAATACCATTTTATCCAACCCTCCTCAGATTTGGAATGTATCTTCACTGTGTACTTATCTTTATCTTGAATCCTCCTGGTTCATATGTTATCCCTAGGGGTGATGATTTTCCCCATTTTTCAAAGTGATAGTACATTAAGTTTGAGATTAACCTTGTTGTTAAAGTTTGTTACTTTCCATTAACTTTAGTAAAGTGGTCAGTTACTCAAGTAAAATTTGCCACTGAGTTATATTTCTTGGTAAGTGGATACATCTTGATGTGTACGATACCAATTTAACAAAGAAGGTCAGGGCGATCAACATTTCAGGCTTCCTTGGCTTAAGATAAGTTTTTCCTTTAAGTCAGTTTCTTATGTACATTTGGTTAGGGTTTCGTGCAGTTCAGTTCATGGATACATCTTGTAGGTTAAAAATATCAACCAAATCACCAACAGTAGGTAATCTTGACCTCGATTTCCGGCTTCAGCGACTTTGTTTAATTTGTGTTATGGTCAGTTTCTTTGGTAATGATAGACAAAGAGTCATGGAAACTGATATGTCAGTATGTCTTGAATTGTACAACACCTTTCCAACAGAAGCAGGTCATTATGATCTGTATTTATTCAAAGCTTGGGGGCAAGTTTGACATGCAGGCTATGGCCAGCTTCTTGTGTTTTTTATAAAATGTAAGACTTTGATTAAATACTGTGTCTCATAATTGTGGGGTTCTTACCAATGTTCAGTTTTCACAATCAAGCAATACAGTATCAGCTACGTATATATCCCATTAAACCAAGATGGTATATGTTGTATCACATGCAGTTGAAGACAGTACATCTTAGGGTGCATTTGACTGGCCAAATGGGAAAATTGCAAATTGTCACTAACCTCCTAAAAATATTTTAGCTTCAATTTTCATGAGGGGCCCCTGGTGGCCGAGTGATCTAAGGCACTTACCTTTATAAATCACTCACACTTCTCACCTCTGTCTGCATGAGTTTGAGTCTCTGCTCGACCAATGTGGGTATGTGAGAAAGCTTGCCAGTAGCTTCCCTTGTGTCAGTGGTTCTTCCTGGGTTCTTCTTCCACCAAATATACTGGCTGCCATGTATAGCCTATCATGTGCTGAAAAATGGCATTAAACCCCACAAAACCAACCCAAACCAATCAATTTTCATGAAGTCAGTAAATTCATCATATTTGCAGCATACAACTTTTGTGATCTGCTATCCTATATTACACACAATTTATAGTACTATATTGTTGTAAGATATTAAACAATATCGCACACAATTTCTTGTACTATATTGCTGTAAGATATTAAACAATATTGCACAAAATTTATTGTACTATATTGCTGTAGGATATTAAACAATATTTTCCCAGATCTACTTGTTCAGCAAAACTTGCAAAGACGTTATGGTCAATTAAAAAAAATAAAATGTTTGCATTGTTTTGCAACCAAAGAAAAGGGTTTTTACATTTTCTTTTAATTTCAGATGTTCATTTTCCTGTCAGTAGCAAATTTTGGACCTTTGACCTGCTCCATTATAACTACCACCAGGAAGTTCTTCACAATATTGGTATCAGTCATTTTTTTCCAAAATCCCATGAGTGCCAAACAATGGATAGGCACAGGATTTGTGTTTGCTGGTCTCTCCCTAGACAGTGCTTATGGAAAAGAGAAGAAAAACAGATGATGACCTTTGACCTTAGATTTTCAGTGATTGCAAATGAAGACCAGATTATATCTATACAGTGGGAACAAAGACCTTTTCACAATGTTATTTATATTTACTTTCCACATGCACTTTTCATTACTTACAGCAGTTACTTACTTTAACAAACCTGACTACAATTAATCTTGCAGTTTATTGCATGGCTTTATTGGGGTCTGAAGACACTGTGCACAGTGAATGCAATGATTAACAATTAATTGTACTGAAAATTTGTCTAACTTATGGAAAATAGTCAACTACCCTGCTAAGATCTTTTTAGGCTGGCAGATCTGGGTATTCCCCTGATTTACCTGATTGTTAATCCTTGTTTAAAAAAGGAATGTGTGTATCTTAGTGGAGATCAAAGAACCAACAATTTTCATTGGTGTTGGTATCTGAATGATGGGGCTTGACTTGGGTTTGAGAGTAGGGACTTACATCTGACGTGTGTCTCTTGTAAGATTGCTGGCACTCTGCATGGCCATTTTCATTTTCTAAAACTCTGAGATAAATTATACCTCCCAAAAATGCACATAACTTGTTTCATTTTTAATATTTTGATATTTTAATATCTCAATAATGCTATTTTTAAAAAATAATAATGCCTACACTGTTAAAATTTGTTTCTGTATTTCAAGAAGAGAAAGGGTTCGTGTACTTTGTGCTATTTCAAGTTCATTTTCTGAGCACATAGGAGTAGTCATTTTCATCATACAGCCTATGGTATTCCTAATATTAATAACAACATGAATGCCTAGACCATATACATGTAGGTGTATTTTAACTTTCTCTATGTTTTGAGAGTTGCAGGGCGAACACTTTTACCAGTACCTTCTACTCTTTTGGTGATGCCCCAAAAACCCCAATGTGAAACCTACAACAGATGTATATTTAAGAATGTCGGTGGTCAGATATCTTCAAACCCTTGTAAAATCTAAGTACCAAGTCATGACTTGTGACTTATCCTAATTTCATATTTTCATGTCAAGATTTTAGGCAAGTGCAGATAAACAGAGGTGGGGCTGAGCTGCTCAAAATGGTCCTGAAACATTTTTGAACAGTATAATTCAAAAAGGTGCAAATTCATGAAAGATTTTTCTTGTAAGTAACACAATTTTCATGATAAATGATTTTTTATTCACAAAAGTCATGAATATTTAGCTGAACATTCCTAGTCAAATTGCACAATCATCATGGAAATTGCTTGTGAGACAGTTACTTTTGACTTGCTTGCAAATGGTCAGACATAGATATTACTTTTGCAACATTAAGATTTTGTAATAAAGCTGTAATAAATTACTTTATTATATACCCATCATTATGCAACTCGTGATAAAGGCTACTTTTCCTGAGGCTGATCTAAAACCTTGTATCAGATGTGCATCTAATATAGATTTCAATTCCACGCTGTCAAGGACAATGTCGCCTTACAACGGTCGTGAAAAGGGACTACTACAGTTACACTACATTTTAGATGCAATGTACAATGTGACTAGATGGATGGAATCAAAGTTAAATAATAACAACATGAAAAATTGACTTTTAATTATGAAATAATTGCTTAGGGCATATAAGAAAAACATCATCAGTACAGTAACTTGATCTGGGTACTTGTATCGCATCTCATTTGATAGCTTGATCCTTATCTGTTCAATTTTTTTAGAACTTAAATATCTTCCACATCAGCTACTATTTTTTCAACTGGAACTTTTGTATAATGTTAAAAGTGACTAAAGTTTATACCCAAATGTACTAAGGTTTCATTTCACACTTGCATATGCTAATACATAAAAATTAGATATGTTGTTTGTTCCCTGTTGGCAAAGAGAACAAGTTTATATGTCATAGAGATACATGAGGATGAGATATATTCACATGCCATATCAAACAAGTTCATTCCTCCAACTCTAAACAAAACACAAATGTGATTTTTTTATTTATTATGTACCCCATCTTTTACACTTTATGAATATTTTAGCTATACAGTGTGAAAGGAATTCACAAAAAAGTAGGATTTATAAAACTTTGATTTAAGAATATTGACATGCAGCCATCAGTGAAAGCACTTAAGTATTTACAATCTGGATATGCAAGACCAAATTATGGGATTGAACATCCATATCAAACATCAGATCAACCATGTAAGATTAAATGGGTACATAATAATAATCAATACATAACGCTGTTCACAGGCGAGACATTGTTTTTTGCAGAAATCGTATTACTTGATCTATTTGTGAATTAACAAGACAGTTGAAGTCCTTATTATACAGCATCATTGTGTGTGTGTTCTAACAAAACAAGGTCAAAGAATTCAAAGTTCTGTCATGACAAGAACATTATATTTTTGCTTATGATACTGATTTATGTAATGATATATTCAGAAAAGAAATTTCATGGTACACATAGTCATGTATATTCAAAGCTTTAATGTAAGCTAGCAGAAATACAACAGTTCTCCACATCTTCATTTCAATAATGATGCATATGCTTAGGTTACTACATTTGTATGGGAAAATATGAACAAGTTTTTTTTAGCAACACTGTACAATGTTAGGAGTGCATTATTGCTTGGAGGAAGAAAAAAACTTCATATTATCCCATTCAGATGTAGTAATGTGTATAGGACTGACTCAAACATGAACCCATTTCATTTCCCTATACAGTGCATGGAGAAAAAGAGGTACTGATCTGTCACAATAGATGCCTTGTTCTGATGTCTGCACATGTCATGAACAGTAACAGTCTTATGACGTAGCATTCTTATACCATCAAAAACAGGTATTCATTGATTGAAATAGGTACCTCTTTTCAATTCGTTAATTATTAAATGTTGATAAGGAAACACTACTTGAAGTAAATGGGTTTCATTTCTCTTAATTCCTGGGGGGGGGGGAATGAATTTATGTTAAATTCAGATATTTAATTATTAAAAAATATGAAGAAAATATTTCATGCCTGACCCTAGTGCTTCACAAAAGCTTATTTTTTGGTCAATGCAAGTGTAATATTTCTAACAAAATTGATGAAATGTTCCTTTTTGCTTGGACGTTGCTTCTTGTGGTCAAGAAATTAGTATGTACTATCCTGTATTTATCATATACTCATTTTCCATTAATTGAGAATTTCTCCATACTGCATTGCATCATACTACACATCATTCTGCCAAGATCATGGTAGTATTTTCATGTGAATACTCCTGTAATTTTGTGTGCAGTTTATTTGCATACAGTTGTGTAATCCCCCAGAATTAACAGAAATGAAACTAGTTTGTTTTGAGTAGTGTTTCCTTTTCATTATTTAATAAATAATGAATTGAAAAGAAATATCTATTTCAATCGATAAATACCTGTTTTCAGTGTTGCAATTTTAAATAATCCCTCAGCACACCAGCAATAATGTCCGAATGTTGCATCATAAAGAGCATTATTGTGGAGGCGTGCTTGAAAAAAAGATGTAATTATTCTAAAAGATAATTACCTCTTTTTCTCCATGCGTTGTGAGACGAAATGGATTCATGCTAGAATCAGTCCTAGATTTAAAATAAAAGTGAGTATATAATAAAAATGTTACTACATTTGAATAGGAAAATGTAAACTTCAATGTTAGGAGTGCAATATCACTCAGAAGAAACTTATTCATATTTTCCCATATGAATGTAGTAACCTGTAATTTTTACATATTAGGTTCCTGTTGATTCATTTCATAATTAAAGTTTTAAGTCATATTGTAAATTACTCTCTGACACAACATTTTGCAATACCTGATATCACTTTGCACCGCTATTGTGCAAGATAAATTTTCAGTTGTGTGATAAGTAAAATATCAAACTATCCAATTTATGACACTTGTTTGATAATATAATCCACTCTAGTAGCTTGCACATATAACATTATTGAACTCCTGCTATAAATTTCATATCAGAGGAAGACCAATTTCAGATAGTTAGACACAGGATGAGTAGTTTTAAGGAATAGGGAGGATTTAAAAGTCATTTAAATATTCATATTTATCTCTGTTTTATAACAGCATTTTTGTGCAGTTCTGTATCAGTAAGTTGTTATTTTGGTTTTTCTACTAGTCTGCTTCCCTCAGGACAAAAAATGTTCATGAAATATTTCAATATTACAGATCTTTCAATAGTTGGAATATTTTAATTCTTTGCTGCTTTTAAGAGAAACAAGCTAGCAGATAGTATGGTTGTTCATCTCTTATCCATTGTAGGTGCATCAACAGATGCATGTAACTAAGTTGTTATAACTGAAGACATCTTTATGAAACTCAGTACACAAACTTATACTTACTATTGGTCAACAAAATGTTACAGAATACATATTGCATTTTGTTGCATTTTCATTGTGGTACACTGTATATTGTTTTATATTTGTTGCATTATTGTGTCATTGTTTAATGGTTGGGCTGAAAGCATTGCAGTGTTTTACATCCATTATAATGTTGTATAACCATTACTTAGCTAAGTGGATCATTCATTTCTGTACAGTGTAACTGTTGCATTGCATGCGCTATACAGCTGTTGAACTTTTATTAGTATAGCATCTTTCACTCAATTTTAATATTTCATTCATTGCACTTTTTGTCCTCTTGTCATAGGTTTTAAAGGTCACAAAATGAGGTTAAGTTGAAACAAGTTTAGAGGACTAAACATAAGGTATATCATTGTATTTCATTCTTAATGATGGTAATTGGTCAGTATTACCACTTTTTATATGCCTGCCATGAGGTGGAGTATATTTTGCTATGATGTTGTCTATTCATCCATCTGTCTGTTACCAATTTTGTTTCTGCACAATAACTTTAGTTGTCCACCATCTACAGTTACCAATCTTTGTGGATGGCTTGCACTTGGGGTAAGGAAGAACCCTATCGATTTTCGGCTTAAAAGCCCAAATATCAAGGTCACTGTGACTGAAAGAAGGAACACAGTTTCTGCACAATAACTTGAGTTCTTCACCATCTGCATTTACCAAACTTTGTGGATAGCTTGTATTTGTGGTAAGGAAGAACCATATTGATTTCAGGTTCAAACGGTCAAAGGTCAAAGTCACTGTGAAAATAACAAAGGAAAATGGTTTATGCACAATTACTCGAGTTCTCCACTATCTACAGTTTCCAAATTTTGTGGATGGCTCACACTTGGTGTACGAAAGAACCCTATTCATTTTGGAGTACAAAAGTCAAAGGTTAAGGTCACTGTGACTGAAAGAATGAAAAGATTTATGCACAATAACAGCAGTTCTGCACGACATACCTGAAACCTTTTTTCTGGTTTGCACTTGGGATAAGGAAGAAGGTTATTGATTTTGTGGTCAAATGGTCAAAGGTCAAGGTAACTCAGTGAAAGAAGAAAAATGGTATTCCACACAATAACATTAATTCTGTATCACAGACCTGGCCCAAATTTTTGGGTGGCTTGCACTTGGGGTAAGAAAGTAGCCTCTTTGATTTTAGGGTCAAAATGGCAAAGGTCAAAGTCATTGTAACCGAAAAGAAGAAAAATGGTTTCTGCATAAAAATTTCAGTTATCTACATAGAGGACTATTACACAAGGGATGGGCATATAATGTGATGTTCATGGTACTCTTGTTTAATGTTGGTACAGCTAATAGACAATGAAAACAGACTTGCAATATCTTTAAGGTAGAATTACTATATAATTAAATACAGAACCATAAGAGAAATGAGGGATTTAAAGATATAAATAAGGTCTTGAGTCTGAGTGTGTAATTTAAAAAAAAATTGAACTTATATGTGCATTGTGAGATTGAAAGTTTTCTCCTTAGCTCCAGTTATGTTTAACTTACAATGCACAATCAGTCAGATAATAAGCAATGTCAAGCCCACTTTGGACTCGTGTAATTTATTTGTTCCTTCTGTTTCAACATAAGTAAATGAAATGAAAGTTTGCAAATATTAGTAGTGTAAATCATAAGAACACCATTGACATGAAATCCATTACAATAAATGTAAGTAATTTATGGACCCTTCAAAAGTATTATTCATATATTATTTGTAGGGTATGATTTGCATTTGTTGAACATGAGGTACATACGGTCTTCAGTTGTTTGTTAGAAAGAGAAAACAAGTAAGCTCACAAAATGATTGTAAGCATGTATTAGTTTGATCTTAGTCTTCATTTATTCATAGTATAATTATTTTTATTGCCTGGTTTACTTTTTGAATAGTCAAGAATGGGATTATGGTTTATATTATGGGTAATAATTCTTGGCAAAGTATCCACATTTTTGAAACTTTTGCCTTTTCTTAAGACAATGCTAAATAAATAATGGCTAATGTGTAAAATTGTGTTTTTCATTTTTTCCCTACTTATAAATAATCTGTGCTGTGCTAGTTGGTTTTGGGCGTGTTTGGCATGCATTGCAATGTAACAGGTGTTAAGTTCATTTTATTTTCTTCCAAAGAACTTCCCATTTTTCTACAATAATTACATCTGTTCACTTTGTTCTTTATAAATTATAATCAAATTTGGCCAAAGTAAAAAAGATGCATGCAAAGAAGTCACTGTTGTAAATAAAATAAAGAGAAAGGAATACTACCCCAAATAAAAAATAAACAAAATGTTTTTTAAAGAATGATTTTTTAAATAATTTTATTATTTTGTGCGTTTGGCATGAGTTGCTATGTAACAGGTTGTAAGTTCATTTTATTTTCCCCCATAGAAATATTTCTAGTTAAAGAGAATTAAAATTGTTCTCATAGATCAGCAGATTTAACCGCAATTTAGAAACAAATTCTAATAGAAATATCTTAGATCGGTATGCCAACTGGGAAAATGGCAGCCGCTATTACACCTGTGTCATTGACATAAAATATATTTTCTTGTCAGCATACCTATCTAAGATATTTTGTCTAGTACATTCTCAAATTGTATCAGATCATTAAAAAAGAAATGTGATATATTCTGGTATATTACACCCTGCTGAGTCTAATTTTCTTTCTATTGGCCACTTTTTGCAATATTTATTTTCTGGATGATTCTGGATCGTGACTTGGAATACTTTGGACTTCTATACAGACACTTAATTTATACAAGTAAGAGTATATATCTAGCTGTAAGTAACTATAAATTGTATTATATCAAATGAAATTGAATTTACTTTCCTTATAATGTTTCTAAAATGATTGTAGAAGGCCTAACCCCTCAACACCTTCCTAAAACATAGACACTTTTTGTAAACACGATATTGTGATTACCGGTAAGCAACAGTTCACATCCCCAGCACACTTTTAACTCTTTAGAAATCCCAAAATAGCTCAGATACAATAATTGCTCAGATAGAAGAATAATCTTGAATCTGCTGCAAAATTGGAACAGACAATTCAAATGAAGGCGACTTTACATAAAGATTTTTAGGATTAACGATATGGTGTACTTTATTTTATTACAATAACAATAAACAAAGCTATTCTTTATCAGTGAGCGACTGTCTTTCGCCGATGTTAGGTAGCAGGAGACAGTATCATAAATTAACCCCTGTCAAATTTCTTGACTTGAGGCTATTATGTGACTTTTTTTCGGCTATTATTGTTTAATAATTAAAGATATGGATATATTTGTGAATTAGGTGTTTCAGGCCTGTGTTCATAAAATTGATGTGAGGGATGTACATCTCTTGTAGTTACTTCACATTTATTATAGAAAGTTACAAATATACACCAAACAGAGCAGAAAATTCTATCCCTGGATCCTACAGGGTGATAATGTGAAGTTAATTTTTAAATATGGAGAGAGAATATTATTATACAGGTTAGAGAAGTTTTATTTCGAACTCTCCTGAGATTCGAACCTGGGTCTGTGGGTTAAAGCACCCCTTGCCATGCCTGCACACAGCAACCCCCATACCCCTTCGATTACGCATCCCCAAAAAAGGATGGAACAAAGTCGCTGATATAGGCATTTGTGCATAGCAGACATACTCGCAGATTGACCCAGTAATTAATTCTCATCAGAGGCCATTTATCATTGGATGTGTCACTCTGCAAGCTTAGCAGGGTCCCAAACAGCAGTATAGCAATGTTCCAACATAACCTAATGTTTGTTGATTAAACTTTGATCTCTCCTAATTAGCTAGATTGTGTTTATTACCCACCCACCCACCCTTTTTGCTGCTACTATGAGCTCCACCAGAACAATAATGAAAGTTTAGGAACTGTTTTTTTTATGTCAGGCTACAATTACTTCTAAAGCACATTATTTACTTAACTGTGGAGTGGTTTGTTTGTTAAGTTAGTACACTTTAGAAAACCTTTTTTCTACAAATAACTGACTCCAGAATGGAACAGTCTTATTATTGACTACTAATATATCTCACATTCCCTCACAATTTGTAACTCCAGAATCTCTCCTTGGCATTCAAGGAACTTTGTAAAGGAATTTTGGTAAATATCCTGACACTATGATGGTAAAAAAGCATCTGAGGTTGTACACAATTTTAAATCTTTGATCAAAAATGCAGGCAGTCATAACTCCCAATATACACAATGCAATGCTTTTTGACTCAAAGTAGTCACTTTTCTGAAAGAGTAATAATATTAGTTTTGCATACAATACCATTTCCTTTATACCATTTTACTAGATAATATCTAAATATGTGATATGTACACAACTTTTGACAGAAACTAATTTGACCAAAATGTTTAAGATAGCATGGGACAGTTTCATAAATTGGCCCATGCCAAATTTCTTCATTTAAGGATATGATGTGACTTTTTCAGCTATTACTGTTTAATAATTAAAGATATGGATATATTTGTGAATGAGCTGTTTTGGGCTTGTGTTGTTCTTGAAATTGATGGGAGGCATGTACACCTCCCATAGTTACTTCACTCTATCTAAACAGTGAAATACCAAAAGTTGGTAAGGAAGCAGAGCTAGCCACCCATAGCAGTAGACACGTTGGATTAAAGGCAAGTAGAATATCTCAAAAACTGCCTGAATGGCAACTATTTTGAATTGCATCACGGTGTTTAGTACACAATGTTTTTCAAATTTATCACCTTGGGGAACAGCTTGTATTTATACTGTGAGCATCACTTTGTGTCAAAAATGACCTTCGGACATGAAAAATGCTTGTGTGAATTTGGGGCTTGGGTGCATAAAGCTCTTTTACTACGAGTTTCCATCGAAATGTCAGGGCAAATGAATGATATTCTTATTTTTTGATTTATAATAGCTATCCAAAAACATGCACCTTTTTGACCTCACTGGCATACTTTATTTTTTATGAATATTTATATTAGGCAGATTGATGCTTGATCAATTTTTTGCATAAAAACTCTCTTGCACACAATGTTTTTTGATTGGTGCAGTCAACCACATCTATTATTATTTTCTGTTTCTTTGTATATATGTGAGTAATTATTATTCATTAGCCTCATTATACTACCTTCCTTTGTCTTTTATCACATACCCTACTCTGCTGTATGGAAGATGCAGTGCAGGGGAGGTAACTGCTTTTTGCAGCTCTAAGTTAGAATTATTAGTACCAGGACAAAGTAGCATATTTTGGGCTTAACTTACTAAATATGGGAAAATAATGGGGATTATAATGTATTTTTTTGCTTTTCTGTAGGTGTCAAGCTATGCACTTCTATAATTTTAAATAATATTATTCATATTTCAGTACAGACACAAAAACACAATTGCATAACGTGTCGTCACACAGTCTTCCGAGTAATTTAACTCCACAGAAGCTGATACACTACAGAGAAATTATAAATAAACATGCTGTTATGAATGGAGACTGCTGGCAATGGAACAGTCTTGCAAATGGTGATGGATATGGCATTTTGCGGGCCATATTTCGGGGGAGAAGAAGAAAAGATTTAGTAAACTTTCTTACTTTCGACCTTCATGACCCTACTAGAAAGTTGACATCAGAGATTCATATATCACATCTAAGCCATAATAAGAAATGTAACAATGTTATGCATCTATCTTGAAAATTCTAGAGTCAGTTATCAAAGGAAAAGCTGTAAATTAAATGGAGAATGTGCTGGACATAATGTTTGAGCCAAATGTATGCTGTGAGGTAAATATTAAACTGTTGGGTTTATGCCGTATGTATGTCCATTGTTTGTTCATGGTTCAGCGGTCCTGTAAAATGAACTTGTATATAATTTCCTGTTACAATTCTTTTGACTGGTATACCAGTTTTTTTTGGTACCAAAAACTGATTTCCTCAAGGCAGTGTATTAAGAAGTCTTCTGATAGAGTGTAAGTTGTCAAAATAGAGGATCATTCTTTCCTATTGGGATACCAAGAACTGTAGACACAAACAGAGTTTACTCTGCCTTTAGCAACTGAAAATAAAGGCACGTCTTGTTCTTATGGATTTTAACAACAGGAAAAACATGTTTACATTCATGGAGTTGAAGCACTCTAATTAGTTCTGAAAGTTTGCTGGAGCTAACAATACAGTTTTTCCTCTGAAATTACTTTGTGCAGGTCTCGATTTGCATGGTAGAATATTTGGATTAATTGATCAGTCATGCTGATAGAAGCACCAGCATGAACCTCATCAAGATACTCATCCTGATCTAAGTGCACAAGAGATTGACTTTGATTGACAGACTTCTGCAGGAGTTGTGTTTTGTGGTATGTACTTATTAGAAGCCAAGTAGTTGAAATGCTTCCTATCATGAACTGAATTTGACACTGCTAATATTTATCCTGTACCTTATCTTATGATTTACTATCATTTTCTAAACTCCAACAATCATTGAAGTCAGTTGTGAGTGAATGGGAGTTTGAGAAGAAATTTCTCAATTAAATTGCATGCAGTATATATATATATATATATATATATATATATATATATATATATATATATAGATAGATATATATATATATATATATATTTCCGTGGCCATTTATAAGGTTTATCATTAGATTTATTTGATGTGTCACTCTCTAAGCTTTGCAGGGTCCCGCACAGCAGTATATCAATGTTCCAACATGGCCTAATGTTTGTTGATTAAACTTTGATCTCTCCCAATTAGCTAGACTGTGGTGATTACACCCCACCCCCACCCCACACATACACACCATTGCTGCTGTTAAAAGCATCACCCGAACAATAATGAAAGTTTAGGAACTGGGTTTTTTTATGTTGGGTTAAAATTACTTTTATAGCACATTATTTACTTAACTTTGTAGTGGTTTTTTGTTAAGTTAGTGCTATTTAGACAACCATTTCCAACAAATAATTGGCTCTAGAAATTCTCTATCTTTTATGATTTGTGTAGAAGGCAGGTTGATGTGAAATTAAGTTTTTGCATAAAAACTGTCCCTTACACCCTAGGTGGCAGGGGAAATTGGCTCCTGTCAAATGTTTTAACTTAAAGCTATGATGTGATTTTTTCAGCTATTACTGTTGTATTTTTCAGCTATTACCGTTGTATAATTAAAGATATGGATATATTTGTGAATTAGGTGTTTTGGGCTTGTGCTGTTCTTGAAATTGATGGGAGGCATGTACACCTCCCATAGTTACTTAATAGTATCCAGACAGTGAAATATCAATAGTCGGCGAGGAAGCAGAGCTAGCCACCCATAGCAGTAGACACGTGGGTTCAAGGCAAGTAGAATATCTCAAAAATGGCCTGGATGGAAGCTATTTAGAATTGCATCATGCTGTTTAGTACACAATGTTTTTCAAAATTATCACCTAGGGAAAGGGCTTGTATTTGCACTTGAACATCACTTTGTGTCAAAAATAACCTTCAGATGTGAAAAATGCATGTATAAATTTGGGGTTGGGGTGCATAAACTTCTTTTCCTATGAACTTCCATTGACTTGTCAGTTTAAGTGAATGATATTCTTATGTTTGTTTTATTATAGCTATCCAAAAATATGGATCTTTTTTACCTCACTTGTGTATTTTTTTTAACGAATTTTTGTATTAGGCAGGTTGATGTGGCAATAAATTTGTGCATAAAAACTGTCTCTTGCACCCACCCTAAGGAAAGTAAAATTTCAGCGCGCCATATTGGCACATATTAACTATTAATTCCAGACTGCGTGCTTTTAATAAGACAGTTAAGATCAACAATACTGATCCGGAAGGGATGTTACTGGAAAAAATGACATTGCATAACTCTTGCGAATGAAATTTGGGCTTTTTAAGTTTTGGAAACTTGCACTTGCCCGGGACTAAACTCTTGCCATCAGGCACTTGTCCCACAGAAAATGGACTAGTCCCAGGCATTGGGCTATCCAGTTTGTACAGCATATTTAAATCTCTCTCTCTCTTTCTTTCTTGATGTTCACTATCGACATTATGTTAAGTTTATTGAAGCATTTCTTTCTGTAAATCTGAACAAAAATGCGCCTTAAAAACTTTGAGTGCACTATCCGATCCCAAAATTACCAAAAGGCAATATGTAATGCATGCATGCACTGAAACTATATACGACCTGGACTTAAATATTCAGACTAAAGGTCTGCCAGGGACGATATAGTGCATGATCAAATGTTGTAAAAATTATTAGTGTAAAGATTTTGAAATGTGCCTGATCCTCTTGATTTTGGAAGACAACGTAATCTTTCTATTTTAGCATATATGGAATAGAGTAAATGAGAAACTACTTAACAGTAAGAAGGAAAGAATGTTTGGGTGGTATAAAGTATTAAAATGATTACACATCCAAATGTCGAAATGATACATTTTGGATGTGTGTAATCCTTATAGTAACAAAAATGTTAAGAAATAATTAAATAAATTAAAAAATAAACTTTATGCACGATTTTTATACACAATATACCTTCTGTCTTGACTGATCAAAAGTGAACTTTGTAACGGAATAACGCTTTAAATGCCTTAAAATAGTATCAAGAAATTACTGGTATTGTTGACCAAACTGGACACACAAGTCAGACCAAACCGGACACACAAGTCAGACCAAACCAGATACATAAGTCAGACCAAACCAGAGATTAACAAAAACTGTTGGGTTTACTGAACTGTACACTGACATTGTGCACTAGGTACTTGAAAATAAATAAGCATTTTTTCAACATTTTTCGAAACAGAAATCTCTTCAGCATTAGAATGTGAGTGCTGTCATCAACTTTATACACAGAGTTTCAACAGATTGCAAAAAGAGGATTTTATGAGCTAAAATCCCATCTTACATTCTACATCTCTCAGGTAACTCATGAATACAGAAGCAATACTAAACATCCGGAGTCTAAGTAGATACACTACAGTGAGTTACGGGCACTTTGCATCTTATGTAATATTGGTATGAAGTAAATTTAGATACAGTTGCATAGTGATGACCTGTACGTAATTGACGCGAGTAACAAAATAGTTTGCCATGTTTCTTCTAGTTCTCACAAGCATTGTGCATACAAATTCCCCCCCCTCCCCCCGAGTCATCAACTGTTAATTCCTATTACTATACTAGTATGATTGCAAATAACCATCTTCCTGTGTTCAGAAAACATTGACAAATATTGATGAGCAAAGCCGATCAAACACAAACATAATTTTTATAACCATATGTCATATGATCCATTAACATTTTATTTAGCAGGGTTCATTGTAAGTAATAATTACCGGAAAAGTCAAGTCTCTTGTATGTGCACAGGTAAACTGAGTGAGTGGATTTTTTCCTGTACACATAACAGGCCAACAAATTGATGACCAAGCAACGAGGTTGGTAACTGATTTACATAACAGTTCTTTGGTATTGTATTGAAATTAAATTTCTTTAACAGAATCTTACAGGTAATTCACCTGCTGCTTATTTCTAAACAAAATATATAGTTCCCAGGGCTAATTTGTTTTCTTTCTCTTTTATATATTAGGTTGGGTGGGGGTGGCTACATTTTCTTTTAGGGCTTGTAGTTTTTGTTTTCAATATTCCATCCTTGGTTTATGCCTAACAAACAAACATTGCTTTGCCCAGGCCCCTCAAACCGTTTCTCGATTAGTTGGTTCCAATACAGTGTGTAAAAAGAGCTACTGATTATTCCAAACACTCAAGTGATGGATCAAACATTTTTGTTTACACAAATTTTTTTACATGATGCTACTTCATATGAATGCACAACTTTTGGTTTGAAATCAGATTAATTTCTTAAAATATAACAGCAATAATGTATAAAAGGAAGTTTACCAAATTTATTGCCATCAGGAAACCACCATTCTGTTTTCAAGTACACTGAGAGTGAAATCATTTAAGAATGAAAAGCAAATAGTTGAGAAAAAAAAGAAAGAGAGAAAGATGTGGTGATGAGTATGCATCAACAGCAAAAAGGTCCCAGTGCTAAATGTGAAGAAACTTGCATAATTTATTTGAAAAATGTACACAAATGTTTTCTCATGTACTTATGTATAAATGTAAACCATTCAAGTTTCATTTGATTATAAATGTCATGAACTTTTGAACTATTATGCTGATGATGTCTCAAATAAAAAAGAACATTGTATATAAAATAAGATGGTAATTAATGAAGGTACAACAAAATGTATGATTTTGAGGACATCACAAAAACTTCACGAGTTAGAGAACCCCAAATTATCTCTTACAATAAATAATCACGAGTTAGAAAATGTCAAACATTAAAAGCTTGTATGTGTGTCTGTAGATAATAATTTACAGGATGACCATACTGACAAGCTTTGTAAAGCACTGTCATCCAAAATTGCCTTACTCAGCAGAATCAAGAAATATTTACCTACAGAAACTCGCATTCTATACTACAATTCATATATTCTTCCAACAATGGATTATTGTTCAACTGTATGGGGAAACTGCCTTATCTCAGCTTGACAGGATTTATAAACTTCAGAAAAGGGCGGCACAGATTATTTTAGATGCACCTATTGATTATTCATCAAAAGCATTGTTTATAGAACTGAAATGGTGTACAATATATGAATGAATTGATTTTCACAAAGCAGTTCTTGTATATAAATGTCTTCATGCACCAGAGTATCTTCAGGATTTATTCGGGCCTTATTCAGCACATTACCAGTTGCAATCAACATCACATGGAAACCTTCATCTAGCAAACCAAGAACAGAGCCATTTAAGAAAAGCTTCCAATACCCAGGTACAGTTCTGTGGAACAAGCTCCCACTGCATGCAAAATCTGCAGAAAATATTGCAGTATTTAAGAAGAGATATGAGTATGTGTTACTAATAGATTATAATAGAATTTAGCATCTATAATACTAAAGACATGTTAAAATAAAAAGTAATTAATATTATGTTTTGCATGATGCAGATTGTTATATTTTTCTTAAGAGGGCCTCAAGTAGATCCTTGATTAAATGAGTAAATGACTAAATGGTCCTTGACTAAATGAGTCACCCTTTATAAATAAAGTATTATTATTATTATTATTATTATGTAAGAGTGTATATAAAAATTATAATTAAGAAAAGTTATCCGATAAAAAACAAAACAAAGCAACATAAAGCTCATATGGACCCAATCGATCACCAAATAGCCAAGTGCAAGAGCAGCTGGTCAAGAAATCTGGGTCAGTAGGATGCTTACTGTTAACATTTGTTCCAATGCTGTTGATTGCATTTGTTATGAAAACAATTGTTTCAAAGTTTCTCTAGTTTTTGTACCTTTATCCATTTTTTATTGCAAGGTGAAGAGTGTTTAATGATTTCATCAGTCTTACAAATGTGTTTTTGTATACAAGTGTTGTATATACATGTAAAGAAGTTGTTTATATCATGCCCTATAAACAATGACATAATTGACATAACAATGTCATAAAATAATATAAAAGTGGCAGAGAACAATAATGCAAACAGTAGATACAAACATTTCGCCAATGTAAGATTTTATCACATGATGAACACCTATTTGCATCAATAAAATCAAAAGATAGTGTTGTGAAATGATTCAAGTTATTTGGATGCCTCAAAGATAAACTCTTTCATAGTATGACATAATGATCATTAGCAACATCTTGAGGTCTTATTACAATCTCATAAGATAGAAACTATGATATGTGCGCATAAAACTTAGCTTCACATCAGCTATATGATAGATAACCATTGTATATTTCTTTGAATGTTAATGACAGATGATAAGTGAAGATGGACGACAGATGACGTTGAGGTGCTGTCTTTATCACAGATGCAAGAACTCTTTCTTCACTGTCCAGTTTGTGTGCTCCAACACAAATATGGTCCGGACATATGTTTGAAAAACTCCAGCTAATTTATTATTGTTATAAGAATCAATCTTAAACAAAAAGAATATATTTCTAAATAATCCACAAACTATTTTGCAGAAGTGTAACTATTAGTTTTGAGATCAACTTATTATATCATGCTGTATATGTTGTGGTGAATTTCACATCACAGGTTAATCACTCAACAGTTTGTTGACTTAGTTAAAATGGAGCGGAGCGCTACAAACTCCGAGAGAGATTCACGAGTTTTAAAAAAAATCCTATATGGTGATAGGTAATATTGTCATCCTCACAGAAAGATAATATATACATGCATATATTCTGCCACCCTACAATGATTGTAATATTATAAACAAATAAATTAAGCAATTATATGTAATATAATGACGTGTACGGAATTGTACGCAATGCACTAAGTTATTCGAGTTACATGCTCCATGTCAAAGTGTATATCATTAGGTGCAAAATGTAGAGCCCGAGTGACTGGAATTACCTGATGAAAATCAAATGTTCTTCAAAGGGAGTATGAAAAGGAGCAGTATACTTCCCTCCATTAAGTTAAGTCACAGTATTTACTGAGAGACAGACAGACATAGTCACGGAGACAGAGAGTGAGGAGCATGGATTGATGATGCTTGTATAGAGGGTTACCGAATAATGCATATCGCTTGAAAGATATCATATATCTGAAACATTTTAAATGAGAGATAATGAAGATTCCACCAATAAGCGTATTCTTAAATGGCGTTAAATAAAAATTATATAAAACAAAATCGTTCAAATTCCCAATACGGCAGAAAAGAGGAAATTTTTACTACAATTAAAGCAAAAGAGAAATAGACCCTGAAATGTTTAATTGAAAACAACAACAACAATGAGGGCATTTGTTTTCCCCTAGATACATACAAGTTAATACTGAAGCTATATTCCAAAACCAAAGAGGGTGGGGTAAAATAGCATTGAAATAATAGGGAAGTAAACAACTTTAGCAATGAGGCTAATCGAGAGCATGGATGGATATACTGACATGCAAACGGATGCCGAAGTGATCGTTATTACAAGGCATTGCGAAGGCGGGCTCGATAAAAAAAACTACTACTATGACGACGACGATGAGATAGCGTCCACACGCTCTATTTTCACAAATAAAGTAATGAAGGCAACTGGTGATAATTCAATTGTTTTGGGGGTTTTTACATTACAGTTTCCAGCAATCTGATTGGTCAGGCCCTTTGTATTTCTGTGGTTTATACCTGTATGAACTGACACAAAATTTATTTCATTTGTGCCAGCACACTAGTACACTGTTCTCACAGAGAATCATGGATAAAATAAATATCAAGCTAATGTTTATTTACATTGACTACGAGGGCAGTGTATCGAAAAGTGAAAATTGCAACTCTAGTGTACCAAAAAAATAAATAAAAAAACCCTATGATATTTAATTCAACATGAAAACCTTTGAAACTATAAAGATTAAAGTACTATCGATCACACATTAGAGAGAGAGAGAGAGAGAGAGAGAGAGAGAGAGAGAGAGAGAGAGAAGCCATCGTTTTGACATTCCAATAATAATTATCCTCCAAGTAACATTTTAACAAATAGACTACACATTTTAACTTAAAAAAAAAAAAAGCCATGTGCAACTTCGCGGTAAGTCGATTATTAAAACGGTACCAAATAGGTGGGCTTTATGCATCCTTGTTGGTCAAATGGTTAGGCAAAACAAAATCAGCTTAAGCATTGTTGCGATATATTGATAAGGACTTAACAACATAATTCACCCAGAAAACATAGTTTATTTCATTTAAATAATTTCAATAACAAACAAGTTCAATAAATAAGTCACTGACATTCTTTACAAACAAACGAACAGTCCCGGAAAAACTGTCATTTGCAACATTTCCTGCAGTGACTGCACAACTGTAGCGCATCCAGGTGTTGCATTTGTCGCAAAAAAGACCCCAACATATTTTCATACAAGTTTGACAGTTGACACATTCCTTGGCAATCTGTTTCAATAACAAATATTATTGCTTTCTTCTTCAGGCTAAGCTTTTGGTGTTTTGTTTTACTCTTAAGCTTTGGGAATGGAGTCATTTGATTTTTTTCAATATACTTGAGAAGGTGGTGTCTCATGGAATTTTCTTCAAACTGTAAATTTACATCGCCAACATATCCATTATAACAGAATTCTGTCATGTTGACTATGGCATAAACCCCACAGTCGACACCATTGGACTGTCATTGGATGTGCGGAATCGTAATGTCTAAACTGTTATTCCCATTAAAGTAAATACGAGATAACTGGATCTGTTTAGAAGAAATGAAAATGTTACTTGTATATTTCCTGTTAAAAATGTAAATGTTGTTGTTTTTTACTTTTACTGAAGTGACCCAGTGGTCATGACCTGTATGATGGATCTGTAAATTGTAGCGAATATTCCCATTTGTTGTTCACTAAAATTGGTGCGTATCCAGTATACTGAAACCCGCTAGTATTAGGAAACTGGAGCTTTAACATACGTTGAGCAAAATAGTTTGATAGTTTGGCAGCGATGATTTTGCTCAAGTAAGATGTCACTTTATGGTTTGAAAAATAGCGTACAATTGTTGAAACAAGTCCATATTCTTTTGTTAGCTTTCGAATTGGGTGAAGGCGAGTTCGGAAAACATGGTTTAGGAGAACTTTTTGAAGATTTTGTAGCTGAAGTATTTTTGAGCGGTGTGATGCAACGGTAGATTTATGCACAGAAATTGGCGATTTCTGGAAGCAGTCATGAGGAGAACTGTTGGAGAATTGCACAAAGGTGTAGAAATGCAACTGGACTGCTTAATTTCTGACACAGGTGTTTGTGGTGCATTTTCAAAAGAATCGTTTTGACGAGAGCTCTCGAACTTCATTTTCTTCCTTGAACACGGAACCAGTTATTTGTGTTGCCTCTTCATAATGGAGCGAGGTGTTTTCATAATGTGATTGTTTGAATTCAGTTGTGGCATTGAACAGATGAAAGGGGCTTGTTTTACTTCAGAAACCGGTTGTGGTTGGTTTTTGCCATCTATTTTGCTGAGACATATCCTAGTGTTCTTGCGAAGACGAGTTAAATTAAAAACTTGTTTCTCTGTTAGATCATCGAAAAAAAACCTTATTTTTCACCTTAAAATGAACTTTCAATTATATTTACTAAAACAAACAATAAAAATAATAGTATTAAAAATCTTAAATCATAATCTTAAAATAATCATTTGTTTAAATCTTGATGCCAGACGACAAGTGAAGATGGACGACAGACGACGTGGACTGTCGACTTTTTCACTGTCAACAGTTGTCATGGAAGATGAAAGATACATTTTTAAGTATCTTCCTTCCATTATTTGAAATGTTTCTCTAAGGTTTTAAAAAGATTTTATCGATAATAAGTGATTCAACAGTCTATTGGGACCACTGATGGAATTTAAAATTCCACAACACACATCTTGTTCTTATACTTAAAATCTAATGTTTACAACTCCAGCTATTGGCTCATTGTTATAGTTTTTGTCCTTATTGTCTGATAGAATGAACTTTGTTCTTTAGCATTAAAACATACAAATAAAGACAGATATGCGTAGGTTTTTCGGAAATGCGCAGGTCTTTTAGAGATGCGCACACGAATGTTTTTTTGAGATATGCAGGCACATGTTTTTTCAAGATGCGTGCTTATGCGGAAAAAACCTGCGCGTGCGCAGGTCTTAAAAAACTGCACAATGTGTATCTCAGAAAAACCTGCGTGTGCACATCTCAGGGAAACCTGTGGGTGCACACGTAAAAAAAAACCTGTGTGTGTGCGGGTCAAAAATGATGCGCATGCACAGATCTTTAAACCTGGGGTTGTACATCTAAAAAAAACATGCGTGTGTACATCTTCGGAAAATCTGCACCTGTGCATCTTGGAAAAACCAGTTTGCACATCTCCAGAATACCTGTGTGTGTATGCATGCCAAAAATGCCTACGCCTGTGCATGTAACAAAAGCATGCTCCTGTGCAACTCTAAAAACCTGTGTGTGCACATCTAAAAGAAAAACCCGCATGTGCATATCTTAGACAAACCTGTGCCTGCGCATCTGGGAAAAAATCTCCATATGAGCATTGTGAGAAAATCTGCGATTGCATATCTAAAAAAATCTGCACCTGCGCATCTAAAAAAACGTGTTCATGTGCATGTTGAAAAAACCTGCGCTGGCACATCTCCTGAGTACCTGTGCCTGCGCATGCCAAAAATAAACCTGTACATCTGACAAAATCCTGATCCTGCGCATCTAAAAAATACCTGTGCCTGCAGATGTAAAAAATACCTATGCGTACACATTGCTAAAAAAAAAAAAAGCCGCTTGCGCATATCAGGAGAAAACCTGCGCATGCACATCACAAAAAAGCCTGCACCTGTGCATCTAAAATAAACTGCTCAAAGAACCTGTGTATGTAGAAAAAACCTGTGTATGTGCATGTCAAAAAAAACCTGTGCGTGTGTATGTTGAAAAAACCGTGCATGAACCCAAATTATACTTAGATTATTTCTAACGTGAGCACAATACTGGATATATGTGTCAAAAATAACTTGCAGATGCAACAGCTGAATATCTGAGCTGAACTGAGTATCCATCAACGTTGACAGATCATTTCATGTGACTTGTTTAACATCAACGTTGACAGATCATTTCATGTGACTTGTTTAAACATCAAAATTGAGAGGTATCAACAGTTAACTTGTTTACACCAGTGGTTTACTAAGGGTAAATGGTGCTCGGGTCAACGATGATGGCCCAAAATGGCCAGAATACAAGGCCTGAATTTTTATCAGCTGTTTTGGTGCCCCAAGAAGGACATCTGGTGCTCAGGGGCAACTGCCCCGTCCCCCACTTCCCCCGGTTAGTATGCTACAGGTTTACACATCAATATTGTGAGGTCTTATCGTATGACTTGTTTGCACACCATCACTGCATAAGATGGATGTGTATTCTCTCATTTATAAATCAATTAGCTTAAATCTATTGAAAAATAATAACTGCATAATTTTGCTTTTAGAGCTCTCTTTAACTATATAGTCTTTTCAACCAAACGTTTTGCATATTTATTTCAGGCCTTCCTAAGGTAGGTCTTACAACATGGGCCCAGAAATAATTACACTTGTTTTTCCTGTTATTATATCGTTTCAAGATTTTGAGCCTGCATGCATGACCAAAAGGCATTATG
The DNA here is from genome assembly GCA_029931535.1 of Margaritifera margaritifera. Classification (NCBI taxonomy): domain Eukaryota; kingdom Metazoa; phylum Mollusca; class Bivalvia; order Unionida; family Margaritiferidae; genus Margaritifera; species Margaritifera margaritifera. The sequence goes on from JAQPZY010001560.1 coordinate 1,232,912, forward strand.
ATTAAATCTCAAAAATCTGCAAAATTCTAATATTTAAATATTTGTACATGCTACTTCATGTGCATTAGGAGGACATCCTCCTATTATCAGATATCCTCCTAATGTTGGTGTGTAAACATGGAGTTTTCCTCAAATGTAGGTAATGTGCACACACACATACAGACACACATGCATTAGAAGCTTGTACACCCATATAAATTAGGAGACCCACTTCAAGGAAAGCATTTATATGCCTCACGTAGAATGGACTTTGTTTGTTTTTACACAAGAACATGTCTCCAGGGTCAACATTTTAGGCAAGACTAAATTTATATTTGATTAACATGGTGTGTTTTTACAGATACGTTGGCAGGATCACACACCTCTATTAAATGACACACACTAGGAGAACCCCAAATCAAACACTTGTAGTACACTGAACTTGAAAGGAGTTTGAAGAATTACCCCCACTATGCCCAAGACAAAATTTCAGGATTTCTTTTCTAATGTGAATTTTAATTATTTTATCGATCTATATTTGAAAACATCATCAATCCTAATACCAAGATTATTAAAACAGTATGGAATGAAAAAGGAATACATTATGTTTTATATGCGAATAAATATACACATTTGTATTCAGCTAAATTTACAGCACAACTCAAAGATTTTGCAAGCTTTACAAGGTCATTCTGCAATGATTTAGAAAATTGTTAAGTGAGAGGTTAAAAAAATTAGCATTGAGGACAAAGTTACAAAAACCAATGTACTTTGTTAACCTTTTCAACATGTCACTTTTATTTTCTTTGAAACTGTTAAAATTTAGCAACTTTTAGTATTAGAACCGACCATTTTATATACCATAGATGTGTCATTATATACCATAGATGTGTCATTATATACCATAGATGTGTCATTTTGACCAGTTGAAAAAGTCTGATGAATGCCTCTTTAAATATAACAAGATTCACTTGAGGAAATTTAACATTTATTTTGTCTTATATTCAAAACCCCAACCAAAAAGGATTTAAAATCTATCAATAATGCACAATCAGATTATGCAATGTTCATTGCACTGCATAAATCTAGCCAAAAAGAGAAGTCCCTGATCTATCAACATACAAGATGATAATAGATCTGGGGCTTCAATGTTTACAAATCACTGTCTTTTTACATTGCTTAACTAAATGAATAAATTGATTTGGTATGAATTAATCATTCAGTTTATCAGTGTACTGTTTTGTTCTAATCATTTTGGTACCAGACTTTTCTGAGTTTCTATAAATACTCACTGTATAAAACTATATACGCAATAATTGAGACATTTACCATTTAGATGGTACTTACAACATATATGTGAATGTGTTGTATGTAGATCATGTGAGAGAATCCCATTATTTTTCTATCTCATGATAAAATTTAATTTGATTTTCACTATCTTCCATGTTTGTAATTGTTCTTTGTTAACCTTGCATACTGGGCTTTTAGATAGTTATGAGACTGAGTGGATTACTTCACCAGACTGATATTGAAATGGCTTAAGTCTACTTAGGTTGTGAATGAGGAGTCTCTCATCATCAAAAGAGGATGGAACTTTGTGCTTATGTGCTCTTGTCATGATATTTGTGTTGTCATCATAGTTTTCAGCAATTGCTGACAGTCCAGCAAAAGCACTTGATCTTTTCATTATAGTTTTTTCTGCTTTGTTGCACTGCATTGCTCTGATGTGTTCCCTTCTTATTTTGACAAGGTGCTTCATCTCCATATCAGCTGGAATGTGAGAGTCAATTATTCCTCCAGTATTAACAAATAGCCCATAGAATGACTCATGAGCTGCTCTTTCATGCATGGTTACCTGCTGATGGCACAGAAACCTCAAGATTTCTAGTGCATACTTACATCTGTGGTTATCCCCCTTGAGTATGACCATCACATACTTCAAATTCTTAGCATTTCATGTTCTATCAGAAACTTTGATAGCATCAGTTCTTGTACAACAGCCGCAGTTCTAGCACATTGTGGGCATAACAATTTGTACAAAAGCCCCAGTTCTAGCACATTGTGGGCATAACAATTTGTTCCATCTTGTACAACAGCCCCAGTTCTAGCACATTGTGGGCATAACAATTTGTTCCATCTTGTACAACAGCCCCAGTTCTAGCACATTGTGGGCATAACAATTTGTACAACAGCCCCAGTTCTAGCACATTGTGGGCATAACAATTTGTACAACAGCCCCAGTTCTAGCACATTGTGGGCATAACAATTTGTACCATCTTGAGAAACTGATGCACTTGGTTTATGATTTGTATTGGAAATTGGGAGCATGAAGATTTGGTGCATACTATCTGGAATGATGAGAGTTACTAGGCGGAAAACACCTTGCAGGGGTTTCTCTTCCTTATGCTTTTTGCTCTCATTGATGACCATAGTATCAAGTAACTTTCCTACTGCCATCCTCACTGACTGTGTTTTTTCTTCATGAGACACAAAGTTGAAATTAGGTGTGATATGCTTAGTTGGCATATCATTGTTCATCTAAAATAATTGGCAAGCTGCCTCAACAGTGTAGGCATCAGTGAATGTTACTGCAAGTTCACTGCAGTCATTGAAGTTACCTTTCACATAATTTCCATGTGATCTCTTGTGACCTAAACACACTCTTTCAGCACCTAATGTTCCTGTTTCTGTGCTTTTCTCTTTATACAAAATCTGATAAGGCATTGTTAAGAAGGTCATTTGTAGATGGAACAACTCAAATGCAATTAGGCTCAGGTGGGCAAATTCGTTTGCAGCATTACTACCTAATCCTCTCAATCTTTTGGCACCAGAAAACCGTTCACAGGTCAGCTGATCCCCTCCAATGTGCACATTTATTCCAGCATCTAGTTTCATTCCAGCTTAGTTGTGCACATCTTGCACCAATGTTTTCATAGTAATTTAATATATATATAACATCAGCATACTTGTATTCACTTTTGTATAAGATGGTAAAGGAATCACCTTGTTTTTATATACAAGTCGTTCACTCTCTTGGCCCATAATTACCGTATATACTTGCGTATAATCTGATACCAACTGCAAATTGCATAGATCCAGATCTGTCGTCACATAATGTGCCTACAGATCTGGGTCTATACAGTTTGTAAGGACTAATCATTACTTTATTGAATGATGGCTGCTGAAGCAAACCATTGTTGTATATTCTTTTTACTGTCACAGAATTTTCTTAGATGGCTGCTGAAGCAAACCATTGCTGTGTATTCTTTTTAATGTCACAGAATTTTCTTAGATGGCTCACATCAACAGTAAAGTTTAGATTGGCACAGACAAGTCTAAATTGTTTGCCCTTTTTAAGTGAATCTGTTATTTGGTCTTGCAAATGCCCACTTATCTGACCAATGACAGTGGATGTCACAATATGTGAAACACAAATTCCAGGTGGTTGAAGTCTGTCATATACCTGGTATACAAGAAGAAGAAGTACAGTCTAGAGCTTTAATGAAAAAAACCTATAGTTTATATCTTTGAATAAAATAAGTATCATTATTTTTAAGCACCACTTATACAAAGAAATTATTAAGAAAACTTCAAAATAATTTGGAAGAAAAATGTGTATGTGTATTTATTTTAAATAACTGTCATTTGCTGCATTATGTTAAGGATGAGTCCACCGTAAGCTTAAAAAATATTTGGAGTTATCATGGAAAAAGGATATTTTTACAAAATTATTATTATTATTTATGAAACAACAATAAATATCCAATCCATTAGTATTAAAAAAGACTTGTGTTTTGGAAATTAAGATAGTAAATAAAAACATTCATTCCTTAGTTGCTGCTGTATAGGTCAATCCAAGGGTAAATCTTGAAATAAAGGAATAAAAACACAAACTAAAAGGAGAACAGGGATTTAAGGCTGGGATTGTAAAGAACAACTTAAATCAATTAGTAAATCAACTTTGAAAAATCATTTTAGTACCTTATTTCTTCTAATTATTTGACTCCAATGTTAATATGTACAAATTATGCATGTATTTATTTCTTTTGTGCTTAAGCAAAATTGATTTACTTGCATTCATATAAGAAATATATTACATTTTGTAATATTTCATGTCATTTAACCTTTGGTCAAATTAGACACTCTTTACTCAGACAGTCAGATTAGACACTCTTTACTCAGACAGTCAGATTAGACAGTCTTTACTCAGTCAAATTAGACACTCTTTACTCAGACAGTCAAATTAGACACTCTTTACTCAGACAGTCAGATTAGACACTCTTTACTCAGACAGTCAAATTAGACTATCTTTACTCAGACAGTCAAATTAGACACTCTTCACTCAGACAGTCAAATTAGACACTCTTTACTCAGACAGTCAAATTAGACTCTTCACTAGACAGTCAAATTAGACACTCTTTACTCAGACAGTCAAATTAGACACTCTTCACTCAGACAGTCAAATTAGACACTCTTTACTCAGTCAAATTAGACACTCTTTACTCAGACAGTCAAATTAAACACTCTTCACTCACAGTCAAATTAGACACTCTTTACTCAGTCAAATTAGACACTCTTTACTCAGACAGTCAAATTAGACACTCTTCACTCAGACAGTCAACTTAGACACTCTATACTCAGTCAAATTAGACACTCTTTACTCAGACAGTATTGCTGAATCTGATGCTAGGTCTTAAAACTAGCAATATGTCTAACATATTTTAAGTTTAACAATTAAAGAAGGAATAATTGAGCAAATCATCAATGATAATGAAAGATATGCAGGATAAGATACAGTATTGACTACTAGAAGTACATAAAATAAGAAGTTGTAAGTCTTTGTTCATGACATGAGTGCCACAGTTTACTTTGAAATATAAATTGCTGTACAAGTTTAATGACTTTGGTTAGACTTTTTTGTCCTGTTGAATGCATTATATATTCAAAATAATTTTTGATGACCATTGCTGACACTGAAGCTTTAGACAGTTTCTCTGCAAAACTTTATGTCCTTGTTACCAACATTTACCAGGTTTTAAACCTTACATTCAGTTCATCTGCTCACAACCCCAACTGGAGTTCTGAAACCAGGAAAGAAAAGGAATCTTACTGGATATGCCACCTTATAACACTGAAACCAAGCAGCTTCAACCAAGAAGACTAAAAAAAGGACAATGATACGCAAATAAAATCATCATCTGTTTACAGCTGCCACTTTTTCAATCAAATAATTCATTCATTTTGCTCATTACTCACTCACTTATCTATAATTACTACTCTTTTTTATAGTTCTTCCTAGTGTTATTATTGCTATGGTCATTACTCGCATTACAGAAACAATGAAATATCTGGGATATTACACCTCTTTACATTAAAAAACAAATGGTGCTATGGCAAGTCAAGTTGAAGCCAACTAGACAAAACATCAAACATTTTCAAGCTCTAATTCCATTAGAAATAGTTATGTAAACTTTTGTTGCAATTTCAACGCTTTTTTGTGTTTATTGTTTGTCTTGTCTCTGTTTTGTGTTTGCCTCTGACAAAGACTCAATGAGAGTTGACAGTGCTTAAGCTAGTTAAAAACTAGTTTTGCACTGTTCGTTGCCAGTTTATTGCATTTATGTTAATGAATCCGTGACACACACGATCCCTTGCCGGATCCAGTGCGCTTGAAAGGACTGTTATTCGCCATATGATTTGTACTAGAAAAAGCTAAACTTTTAAAAGGAAAGCTTTGTGGAAAAGAAAATAATATTCAATCCTGTTTAAGTAAGAAGAAATTTTACAAATGGATTGTATCAGGGATCAATTCTGAATGTAAAATTACTTTATTGTGTTAAAGAACATTTACATGGAGTGTTTACTTACACAAGACCAGTTTGTGATTCATCCCAAATTTTTTTTGATTTTTTTCAAAATATTTAAGCACAGTACAAAATCAATTTTAAATGACTAACTAAAGCATAACAAGAAATATGTAATGATAAACACATTCTCCTTTAGAATACTGCATTGAAAGTGAAAGTGCACTGTGAGTCTATTACCTTAACATGATGGTCAATAAACAGGTGATAGGGTTTCTATATAAAACATGGTAACACCATATTGCAAATACGAATGAAACTGACTGAGAAATACAAACCAACAATCCAAGAGCAAAATGCCCCAGACATTAAAATGTTGTATATGACCATATGTGACTTTCATTGTTACTAATACTCATGTTGACATGGATAAAAAAAAATGAAATTTTATGAACATTTCAACAACAATTGGACTAAAAATAAATTAGGCACATGACTACTATTGCAGAGGGAGTATATATATTTTCTCATATCTATCCATACTTCTCTCCCTCCATCAAGACATGCATATACTTGTCACAAGGTGAGGTTCAAGTTTATTAGTTACAACCAAGTGATGTGGGGATGGGTGGGGTGGAGCAAATCCCAGGAAATAAACCTAAGACCATTGTCCTGAAGCATATGATTTATTTCAGCATGTTCTGGAACAGCATGTGTGGATCTCTATAGTTGCCAAGCTATAGCTGTAATGATTTCAATAAAATTCCATGTGGTATTCAATATCATGACCTGTACCTGTATGGGATACACTGGCTGGAAATAGGTGACAATCAATTGCTACACCTATTCTATGTGCACAAGAACTATTTTTTTATTCCATGAACTGTCAAATACCATATGTGGAATTTTCAGTGTTGTTTTGGATAATGAAATATATTATTATTCATCCCAAATCCTACAATTATCAGTAATAAGATCATTTATCAGGACAGACAATCTGTTAAGTTTCTGTATAGCACCCAGACATGTACAATATGTAATTAAAAATGTCCAACAATTTTGTCTTGAAGAAACATATACCTGTTCTTGATGTTACACATTTTTTATTTAGTTCTTCTGAGCATTTCTCCCAGAATCTTTTGGAATGAAGCTTTGTTTAAACTGCTAATTCAAGCAGTAATTTTGTTTCTGCTTCACTCCATTTACTTTTGGTGGCCAGCCCAAGTATTAAGTTCTCATTCTGCAAGATAATTTTAAAATGATTTTAACATATAGGTGTCTTATCATAGAAACATGTAATAATAAACTTAAATGTTCTATTAAATTTTACCAACTGCTTAGTACAAAAAAAAAGAGACATGATGAAGACATTTCATAAATATTTTTCCACAATTGTGCCAAAATAACATATTTAAATATATATTTTGTCTCATGATTTCTGTAAAATTTATTTCATGTTATCTACTTGGAAATCCAGACCTGTTTATGACACATTATTAACAGGCCATCCAGTCCAAAATATGCATGAGTTCTAATTGAACTGTGTAAATAAGACCAGTCTTATACAAGGGTCACTTGTCTCTCCCAATTGTGGGTCTCTTAATGCAGATTTGACTGAATTTCATTGAACTAAGCAAAAAAGTTATTGTAACATTTTTATGTTCTTGTATCTAAGGAGTGGTATAAAGTGTTACCCATCTACATCTGTCCCAATTGATCTTATCCCTTCACAATGAGTGTTTGTGTTCAATCATTTCACATGAAGTAAATGAATGTAGTACAAAATTTGAGTTTAATATTCATAAACTATATGTAAAGTTGAAGTTCCATATCTTTATCTGAGAACAATTTACTTTGGCATGACTATTTGTTATATATAAACATAGATTAATTTGTATACACTTTGATAAGTGCATTCATGCAATGAACATTAATCAAAATTTAAATGATTAGAATATAGACACATATTGCATTGAAATATACCAGTCTGTAGGGTGCTTTGATTTAGCATAGAGAGTGTAACCAGTTGGGGAGCTTCTCTCCCTTTTTCCAGTTATGGAGTAATTATGCTCTGAAAATTGGAAAATTGACGGCACTCTGTCCTCTCTTTTCTTACAGTAGCTTTGACAAATCTAGAGAGAGAAAGAAATATATCAGGAAAGACAATTTTACTTTCATCTTTAAAGGCAATAATGGCAAGTTTTTATTCTTCTAAAATACTTTAAACCTTATAAAAGATGCCAAATGCCCTTTTTTATTTGAATCTTGATATGCAGTCTCAATCTGTATATTTGCAACCGTGACACAATTACAAAATCAACAGTAAAATTATTGATATGTAAAATTATTGATAATAAGAAAATCTTTTGAGTCTTTTTGCACTTGTATAATGTACAATATAACAACTATATTGTACATTATAAGTGCAAACAAATTCAAATTATTTTGTTATTTATTCCATATTTTTCCTTCTTGAAAATAAAGGCACTGAATCTGGTCTCAGTTGCTCTCTCTTTGATAGTATATCCAGTTTAATCAGATTTTGATCTTCAGTGCGAAACTCTTACGATGATACATGTTTTGCGCAGCTTTGAGAAGAATGATAAAAGAGGAATTATATGCATATGAAATTCCGTGTGTATACTATCAACCGTAGCTTTTTATTTTTTTGTGGCGAAACTTAAAGCCGAACTTATTGACCAATTTTTGCTATTGTTTATGGAATAAAACTTTATAGGGAGTGTCAGTGGAAAAGATAGAGGATTACTAAATGGAAAAGTATCACAAGCTTGAAGGTAAATTTGCTGTCATGGTCGTATGCAATACGCTTAACCTGTGGTGGTTCGTGTGTACTTGTTGTTGACATGTTGCTAGGGTAGGCGAGCTGTCACGTGCCTAACAAGTGCTTTAAACATTGAAAATAACAAAATGACTTTCTTTTTAAAACTAAAAACTTTTGTTTAATGTAGCGCTTTGTGCTGTTATGTGCAACGATAAGACTATGTCCCCACTAGAACATACTGAATTGGCACATTTCTATAGAAAATCGTAGCATGTTCGCCATTTTGTTTGGTTCACTGGATTCCGCCATTCGGTAGTCCTTTGCTGTGGGCTAGTGTTTTATCCCTCGACCCAGGTTACCTGGATGCGCTAGACGGTTTCAAAGTGTTGCTCTTGCCTTAGGGTGATGCTGCTTTTCACGCATGCTTTAGCGGTTCAAATCCAAGATCAACAGCCGCTGAATACACAATTCTTCTGTTCTGACAGGGATTAATACTAAAAGGTGAGTGTTCAAAACAATTTAATGCCATGGATCAAATAGAAGAGGGATTATACTTACCGTCCGGATATAAAGGTCAGTCGAAATAAATTTACTAATTAGCAGCGAGCGGCGCCGGCCCGATAATTCGTATGTATAACGGAGCGGACCCTCCAGAATGTTTTTATGTCTTAATACCGTTGTTCTCAGCCACCAGTCATTTTAAAAAACTTGTTGGTCCAGGTCGTTGGCTTGTTGTTGTTACTATTATGATGTAAGGGGTTTGCATAGACATGGCTTCACTTAAAGTGTACTGGAAACTGATTGGAAACCGAAAGTAGTCCCCAGATTTTACCGATGTGTCAACAAATTCCAGATAAGTTTATATCCAATCACATTGCATAAAACTCAGTAAATTCATAACAATTGAATTATTCACAATTGACTGTAAGTATTGTTTGAGTTTACAAAATGATTGTAAATTACAAGAAAAGCTTCAGGACAAATATTAGCAGTGTCAAATTCAGTTCAAGAAGGGACGCATTTGAACTGCTTGGCTTCCAATAAGTACATACCACAAACGACAACTCTTTCGACAACTTACACCCTACGACAATAATTGTTGATATATTTCCTTGAGGAAATCAGTTTTTTTTTGGTACAGAGAAAAACTGGTATACCATTCGAAAGAAGCAATGAAACAATAAGTTATATACAAGTTCATTTTACAGGACCGCTGAACCATGAACAAGCAATGAACATAGATATGGCATAAACCCAACAGTTTAATATTTACCTCACAGTATACAATTGGTGCAACCATTATGTCCAACACATTATCCGTGTATTTTACACCTTTTCTACTGACCTTAGAATTTTCAAGATATGTGCGTAGCATTGATACATTTCTTATTATGGCTTAAGTGTGATACATCAATCTGATGTCAACTTTACAGTGGGTTCACTTAGTGATAAAGTAAGTGGGCGCAGTGGCTGCACGAGGGTTCGAGGCGTCCGCGGGCAATGTTCTTTAGTGGTGCCCGTACCGAGACGCACGGGTGCAATGTTCTTTAGTGGCGCCCCTACTTTGCCATAGAAAACAGTTTTTATGTCAGTTACCAACCTCCCTCCTCCCCCCTACCCTCCTAACTATAAGTGTTATGAAGAATTGCCCCGTTACACTAAGGTGAGCTGAATTACTATGAAAATTGCAGCTGGAAAAAAAAATCCGACGGGTTCCCCCCCCCCCCTCTTCGCCTGGCGCCAGGGGGCAAATCCCCCCCCCCCTCACCGACCCCCCTCACGCCGCCACCGAGTGGGCGTACCAAAACTTGTATTTTTCTCCTCTGAAATATACCCCGCAAAATCCCACAGCCATCAGTATTTGCAAAACTGTTTCGTTGGTGGCATTCACCATTCATAACAGTATGTTTATTTATGATTTTATTGAAGCGTATCTGCCTCCCGTGGAGTTAAATTACTTTGAAGAATGTGTGATGACATGCTATGCAATGTTTTTGTAAGTCTATACTGAAATATGAGTAGTACTCATTAAAACGGGATGCAGATCTTGACAAATACAGAAAAAGCAAGAAAATAGATTATAATTCCCATTATTTTCCCATATTTAGTAAGTTAATCTCAAAATATGTTACTTTGTCCTTACGCTAATAGTTCTAACTTAGAGGTGACAAAAGCGGTAACCTTCTCTGCACTGAGTCTTCCATACAGTAGAATGGAGTAGGGGGGAAAAAGAAAAAAAGGAAGGTAGTATAATGAGGTTAATGCATTATAATGACATACACACAAAGAAGCAGTAAATAATGACATATGTGGTTGACTGCACCGATAAAAAAAGTAGCAATTATCCTAAAGGGTGCAAGGGGCAGCTTTATGCACAAATTTGATGCCGCATGAACCTGCCTAATATAAAAATTCATAAAAAAGTACACCAGTGAGGTCAAAAAGGTCCATATTTTTGGGATAGTTTTAATAAATCAAAAATAAGAATATAATTAATTTGACCCGACCCTTCAATGGAAGCTCATTCCAAAAATAACTTTATGCACTCAATCCCCGAGTTCACATATGCATTTTTCATGTCCAGAGGTCATTTTTAACACAAAGTGATCCTCACTGTGAAAATGCAAACCCTGCCTCTATATGATAATTATAAAAAGCATTGTGTACTAAACAGCTTGATGCAATTCAAAATAATTGCCAACCAGGCCGTTTTTGAGATATTCGACATGCCTTGAACCCAACGTGTTTACTGCTATGGTTGGCTAGCTCTGCTTCTTAGCCGATTATTGATATTTCACTATATCACTATATAATAACTATGGAAGTTGCACATGACTCATATCAATTTTAACAACAACACATAATTCACAATATATCTATATCTTTAATTATTAAACAATAATGGCTGATAAGTCACATGATAGCCCTGACTTAAGAAATTGGACAGGGGCCTAAGTATTAGCCCTGTTCAGGACCGGCCTCTGTGGGAACCTGACCTCCACCAGAACCAACGTAATATGCACACGAGCGCGCTCGTCCTATGTTTGTCGCGCATCTGAAGGAATTAAGTGAAAATGTGCACCACGGAATGTTTCTGTATCTTAGTAAATTAAAAGAGCTACAAGTTAACCTCATAGTTGTCTTTGCATGATATTTATTTAACATTCCCGAGCATAACATTCGCTTTCAGTATTTATTAAAACACAATCCCTCTACTGTATAGTTTAAAAATTTAGAACATGCCTTCACATTCACTAATTATGTCGCAGAAAGTTAAGGTCGTAATTGGAAGAAAAACTCTTACTAGAATTTGCACATGCTTCTTGAATTTGGACTAAAATATATATAAAAAACATGAGATGCAATATATATTTAATGATATAAGGCCACCGGCCTATTTACAAATCATACTATAAGCAATACAAAACCAGAACGACAAAATTAAGTGCAGACTTAGATTGTCCTGATACGCATGCTACCATTAGTAAAACAATCAGATAAGAATACAATTATTTTCAAAGTAAGAACTCACCAAATTTCTTTTGAATGTAGCATAATCCCAATTCTTTTACTCTAATATTAAAGGAAATAGCATATGTTCTTCCAATAATAAAACTTTTATCAGACTGCAGGGGTAAATTATTTTTATTTCAGTTTAATAACATTGAGATAATCGTAGAAGTAATAATTCGATCTTACCTCAGATTGTACTGACGGAACAAGATCATGTTATCCATTCTGTGATGCATCACATTCCGCCATTTATATTACACTCTTAGTACTACACGTGGTACATATAAAAGCTTATCTGAACTTTAGGGAGGCCAATTATAACAGTTTGTATTATATATATATATATATATATATATATATATATATATATATATATATATATATATATATATATATATATTTATATATATATATATATATATATATATATATATATATATATATATATATATATATATATTGTTACGGAATTATGTATCATTTCTTTTAAATAATGGTATAATTTTATTAGTTTATAACCTCTGTATAATAGTCTAATAAGTGTCGTTTTGCAGAGTACACATATACGGTAATTTCAATGTGATCCAGACATTGGTCCTGGGAAAATCAATACTGTCGGTGAAGCATTAGTCATGTCACGTGATAATGCGCGTGGTGTTTGTACTTTTGACCAGACCTGAATTTCGCAATTCAAGAATGATTCATTTTGTTGTCCAGAAGTTAGATAGAAAGATCATAATACTGAGTTGTTATTCTGAGACGGAATAAGAAATGGGTTTTATTTGTATTTCAATGACGCAGTACAGAAAACTATATAATAAGATGTAATCACAGCGTTCGTCATTCTACATAGTTTCGTCAGCTTGACAAGTCTTTAACGAAATTGGTTCTTTGTATGTGATATTATGCTTCAGAGATTTTATTATACAGTACATTTTGGATTTAGTACTGCTACTTCAGAAATATTTTCCAGACAGTACATTTTTGGGGTTAACTACTGATATTTAAGAATTATACAGCTCCGTTGCAATTATCGGAAACATCTCTAGAACTTGTGTGATATTCTACATTCACAAGGATTACTTGGAATTAATAACACTTGGATATAACTGATTCTTGTTGGCACGCCAACACCTTGGTGGTTTCATTCAGAATACTCTTCATTCGGAACAATTTGGATTAACTCCCGGATCAGTGAACATTAGAACAATTTAGGACTTTTAAGGATATTCTATTCTGTAAGTTAATTTTAATTCTTTCAGTTTGATTGTTTGTTGAAATATTTTAATATTTTAGGAAATTAAATATTTATGTTTTAAATCTTGAAAGCTTGTTTGAGTCTTTTCTTTTGTTACATTACCCCTAGTCGTAACAATATATATATATATATATATATATATATATATATATATATATATATATATATATATATATATATATATATATATATATATATATATGAAGGATACATTTGTATGCTGGTTATTCAGTTTTAAACGTTTCCACAAAGGTTCTAAATCGTAACGAAGATAGATTTCTGGATTTAAATCAATACATTTGTAATTTGTATGCTGGTTATTCAGTTTTAAAAGTTTCCACAGAGGTTCTAAATCGAACCGAAGATATATTTATGGATTTAAATCAGTGGGAGAGTTTGTACTATATTTTGACCGGATAAGGCAAAACGGATATTAAAGCAGTGACCTTTCTCCCATTTCCACCAAAACAATTAACCTTCTATTAGATAAACAAATCAATAGCCAATACTATTAATGTACAGTAAATGTATACAAAACAACATTTGGAAGAAGTTTTTGTTTTTTTTAAAACTTAGCTTTGGATTGTTGGGATTTCGTTTCCTAATAATCAACAGGTGTGTATTATTTGTTTATGTCTGTCTGCATATATGTATGTGTGCATCTGTGTATACATGCATGTATATATGTATGTATGCTCAACTGCTTTGGAAGAGAGAGAGAGAGAGAGAGAGAGAGAGAGGTAGAGGTACCTTTTTTAGGCAAACGGAGCAATATATATTTCTAAGACGTAACTTGGTGAACCATGCGTATATTTGCAATATTTTATCAACGGTCGGATATTTGTATACAATTAATCATCAAGGTTACGGCAGCATCAACAATTAAAACAACTAAATTCGATTCATATTTGTCTTTGAAGCAGACGTCTTCGATGTTATGTTTTATAGCGAGGGAAGCTGCAAGACCACCTTTTATGGGTACACGTATCATTCTGCATAATGGTCCAGATGAAAAATAGTTTATCCATGTCTCGTTCTCTCTCTGGAACGACATTACTACGGTCCAGCCGTTATATTGTTCATTTCTAAGGAATTCCATATGTAGCATTGCAATATGTTTTCGGCTACGACCGGAGTCAAAGATGTACCTTCTCACTTTGGAAGCCATTTGCTATCAAAAAAAATACTTCATAACCGTCAACATGTATACATTTTCAAACTTGTCGGAGAATTGAGAAACTGAAAAATTAAAGGATTAAACTGGCAAAGCTGATCCTTCTATGATTACCACCTTTAGAACCCCCACCCTACCCCCCAAACGCGTGAAAATCCCTTCGAGAGCAATTTTCCTCCCCATGAGTAACCTCAGAGCTCAGGACATTTTTTTCAAGCACTCATCCCTGCGACGGGTGACTTGGAATAAGATACTCGTCCCTGTCGTCACTTTACTCAACACAGTACACTTACCAACTACTGTATACTACTTGCGCTCTTACAAAATAAATCCACTGGTATTCGACGCATGTTTGATAATACACTGGGTCCAAACCATGAAAATAGTATGTTCGAAATGAAGACAGCGAATTTTAAAGCATCCTAATATGTAGCCCCTTAGATAAATATATGACAAGAGGCAAGGTTTGCAGTTTCACATATAGCCCTCGATTTCTGAATGGCTTTCTGATTTACAGTGATATCTTTCAGTAATCTATGTGCCATTTTAATGTGGAGAAAGTTTGCTTTTCAACTAGTTATGTCACAGCTTTAAGAGTTAGGCATGTGCGAAGTTAGGAGTCAGACAATGTCACAATGTTGTAACTTTTCGTCAGGTCGAACAGTGTTATTCTGGCCCCAGGTCACCGGTATTTTCAAAACTGTTTAGTTTTATTGATACTTTGCACCGCCAGAGCGAAAACGCCAGCAGATATTTCTACAAGTATGTAATTACATGTACTTTTCAAACGAAAAATGTCGCAAACTTACATTTGAAGAATAATTTCAAGCGTCTCCTCAATTTCAAATTTTTTCGTCCTGTAAGTAAATATATTCCAGTCAAACCTCCATTTCTACTGCACTACTCTCGGCTCCCTATAAAACGCAGATTGCTGGTTGGCCCAAAAAAGTTAGAAGTTTATTACGCCATGACCCCAATTAAATAACAATCAATCACGTGTCTCGACATTATGTGCTTTATATATAGATTACATGAGCATGCATTGAATGAAAGTTGGTAGGAATCGGTGAAGACACTTAAAATGCTTCTTCCAATTGTAAGTTTGCAACATTTTCTTGTGAAAAATAATTACCGGTACATATTTGTAGAAAATATCTGGTGGTGTTTTTGATTCGGCGTGACCAAGTATCAATAAAGCTATACAGTTTGGAAAATGCAAGTGATCTGGGATGAGCGTAACACTGTCCGACCAGACGAAAAATCACAAGATTTTGACATTGTCTGGCTCTTATCTTATCACAGCTCTAATGCATATACTCGAAGGCTTTTAAACCGTTGTCTTCAACCCGAACATAATGTTCTCACGATATGGACCCCTTTTAGTGTCAAATTTGCGTCTAATACCTGTGTACAAATCAAAGTCGGCTTCCTTTGCGACATGTTTTGGACTGCAAACAAGTAGGCAATGTACGCAAAAATAATCGATAATTGACATACGCTAGATGTTAAACAATGTTGAACTAACCCGCTTGTTATGGGCAGAAAATGCACAGAGATTTATTCTCAAGGTGCGAATCTGCATTTACTCGGCACAGGGACGAGTAAGTACCAAAGTTTTCCTCGGCACAGCCAAGTTTTACCCGCTCAGGACGAGAGGACGAATGGTTTTCCAGAAGCCCGAACCTATACTGGCCAAAATCGACGAGACTTCATATATAAGGCGGTGCCAATTGCGCCTGAAATATGACGTTAATTAAGAGGAAAGCGGACCATGAGCGGACCAATTTCCCGTAAAATCACAAATGTCTTTCTGCATTAGAATCGTCCCCTTTCTATCTCTGGTATATACATATATTCTGCCATATTGGCATTTATAACGAATTCTATACAAAATTAATCCGCCAGATTTTGGGTACACCTCTTATTAAACAGAAATAACTTTTTATGTTGTTGTTGCTCTGAGAGTGCCCATATTTTTTTATTATGAGCAGGAAAACGATATAAATATATTGGTTCTTAGCAAGTACACGTAATACAGTCTCTTTAAACGTTTCCTTCTCAGGAGTAACATTGTTGGATTTTTGCGAGAACAATCTGTTCTGCCTGTGTTGGTGTTTGGTTTAGAGCAAGGACAACTTTGGTTATGAGCGGGAACGTATTTATAGCACGTATAAGTAGTGGTGTCCTGAGCTGAGACCCGCTGATAAATCTCTTTCTAAACTTGATCGAGCTCTAGGACCTATTTGGTTCTTCGCAAATAAACGTTTTTTTTTAGACTATTTAAATTTAAACTTTGTTTCTGAGCAGGAACATAACTGGTTCTGGGCAGGAACATAAACCTAAGCCGTTTTAAAAGGTTCCCTCAAAGTTCAGACATACTGTCATGCTGTTTTTAAAAACAAAATCTTCGCTCTGATTGGTGACATATATGGCTTTTTGTAGATATATACCTTAGTGCCTGTTTAAAAGTCATTCCAACAAAGCGTGCGAATAGTGTGGGTCTGAGCAGTGAAACGTATTTAAGTATTTTAAACAATGGCTTTCAGCAGGAACATTAATTGGTTATGGATAGGGACATAAGTTTGAATTTACTAATGCTGTTTGTTTTGTTTTTTTTTTTGTTTTTTTTTTTAAAGTCTTGCTATGATAGGAGATATAGTCGGTTCTGTGCAGGTACATACCCATGTGTCTGTTTTATAGGTTGTTTCTAAACGAGGAGATGCTGTGTTAATAATGTGTTTATGAGCGGAGCCATGCTCGTAAACCTCTTTAAGACTATTTTAAACATTAAATCGAGAACATTTTAATAGGTTCCCATTAAGTTTAGACACACTCACGTGCTCTTTTTTCTTTAAAGCTTCGCTCTGATATGGGACATAGCTGCTTCTTTGAAGGTACATTCCCTAGCGTCTTTCTAATTATTTTCTCAGCTGTAACATTGTTGGACTTTTGCAAGAAGAATCTGTACCGTCTGTTTTAATGTTTGGTTCTGAGCAGGGACAACGCTGGTTCTGCGCAAATACATACCAATACGATGTGTAAATAGTCGTGTTCTCAGCGGGGACACGCTCATAAATCTCTTTTCAAGCTTGATTCTGATGTAGGACTCCAAATGTGGACACACTCTCATGCAGATATATTTTTCAAACTTCTCTCCAATTGGGGACATACTGGTTCTTTACGGGTACAAACCCTAGAGTCTGTTTAAAATGTTGGATCTGAGCGGGCACATGCCCATAAGGCATGCGAATAGTGAGGTTTTGAGCGGGAACACTACCATATCCATATCAGTATATTGATTCTTGCGAGAACACTTATAAAATCTCATTAAAAGTCTAGTTAAAATGAAACAAAAGTTGAGACCCAACGCAAGAGTCTCTACCTGTAAAGACAAACCTTTATTTATATATCCGTGAATTTAAGTATCGACAAAATTCTTTTTCTGGAAAACCACAAAAAAACTGATTCTTGGAAATAAGTGAATTCACGGTGTTATTGTTTATTTGAATGTCATAATTGTATAGTCTTATGGCTAAATGCGTTGACTGAGCTGAGTTAGAACTTTCAAGTTTGTCCAGTTTAGAATTCATATAGATTTAATACATTTATTAAATATAAAAGTGTACGACGATAAAGTCATTGATGTATTTTCCCTGCTATTCATTGAGTTTATATATATATATATATATATATATATATATATATAGATAGATAGATAGATAGATCACTACACTGTTTATGTTTGAACCAATTAGCTGTTATTGCATCCAATTGAAGTCCCTTAGAGAATCATTAATATGTTTCCAGATTAGTAATGGAGATGTGCTAAATATGAAGGACCCCATTTGCATTCAACAGAAAGCAGCAACAAAGCCGAAACAGAAAACAAAATGTTTATTTAGATAAGCCCCTGTGGTTTTGTATAAGATGGCAAATCAAACAGGTGTTATTCGGTCTGGTCAATATAGCTCACGGGCACTAAAAATTCCAGTCGTTTGATTAACATGTAACTATTTCCAGAAAATATAACATAACCTATGCTAATTTACGGATATGTTTGTGTCCAAGTTAGTGCCTAACATAAGTAAAGTAGCATTGGTGCATCTGAACATATAACTAATGCACTGGATTCATAAATAGTGTAGACAAATAAAGGGAATATATATGGAACCGAATCTACGACACGTCTCGTGAAAATTTCACCAATTTAAACCTTTCATACACGTTTCCTTCCAGTCAAGGCATGTGGACATCATGGAAGTCAACGCATTGAAAACCTAGCAAGTAAAGTAACACGCTCTCTGATTAGTCAATTCAATTTGTTTGCTATAGACAGTAACTCTTTATTCGCAAGAGGGCACTTATTCAAAACACCGTTTTGGCCAGCGAAAACCTGGCTGCCATGATCGTGCGAAATGTACAGTTTTTGTTTCGTTTTGACTCAGTCGACCGAAGTTCCAGGCCATTTTAGACTAAAACGACTTGGAATGACTAACAACACACAACTAATTCATGAACCGAAATGATAAGGTTTCGACAATTGTAAGCTTGATAAGAATAGCAGATTTTTTTTATGCAAAGAGAAAAAACACCGCCACCCCCCCCCCCCAAGAAAAGAAACAACGCTGATCGTAACTTGTAAGACTTATGCTGCAGTCATTAGCATTTATACATTTACTCTCCATACCTGCATACAGAAACTAGAATATACGTTCTTAGTCGCAAGACAATCATGGTAACGTTTTGAGAAACTATGCCACTTTTCCTAGAATCCAGTACTTTCTTTCAATCGAGTTATTATCTGTAAGTAAGAAATAATTATTATGTTTTGTTATCGTGATTATTGATTATTTCTTGAGGAGGCTACAAGGGTAGTTTGAAAATATCCGTTTCTCCAACCATCTTTTCTCTATTTTGCCATTGCGGCCATGCCTTCCTCTCCAACATCATCATGCATAATCCCCCCCCCCCAAAAAAAATAAAAAAATATACATATATATATATATATATTTTCCCACGTTCTGATATAGTACAGAGATCATACATACCGCCAAATATTTTGTAAACCATTGACCAACTTTCCCCCTTCTATCCCAGTTTGTATCTCCTCCATTTCATCGGTCGCTCGTGCCAAATTGATAGCAAAGTCACACTAGAAACTTTGATGAGTGATTCATTTTGGAAAAAAATTTAGTTACACACGAATAATTGCTGTAAGTTACAAATTAGATATCAAACAGAGTGGACGTATCCCTAGATCCAACAGGAGAAGAGAAAACGTGTTAGTATGAAGTGAAGCTACATAGAAAAATTCATTATCTATATGTTATAGAGTTATAATTTTGTCGCCCACCGGGAATATAACTAAGAACCCAAGTCACGATTTGGGTACACCCTCCCCCACTCTCTCTCTCACACGCACATATTTCTGTTTAATTTCAGTATGATGAAAATGTGAAGATTTTCACATTACAGGTGACGCGGAAAATAAATCACCCTTCGTAATATGCTAGTATTTTTCCTATTCTTACGATTGTTTGCTTACGTAGGCGTACGAAATATATAATACTGTACAATTTATGCGCGTATAACAAGATTTCTAATCGACACGAATATTTTGTAAAATGAGCAACATATCCTAGGGTGGAAATATATACTAATAACTTTGTTAGATTTTTTATATGATATCATTGGTATCACACAAATGTGGACGTTTTAATATGTATATTGACTATTACGTTAGATGTATAAAATATTGGTGTAAATTGTTGCCTATGCCTAGCTATAGATATCCAGGAAATGCTACATGATGTTAAAGACACTGGATGATAGCGAACGAATAATTTGAGCAACTTATACTAGACCGCTACTTTGTAAATATAAGTTTGTTTTTTGTGTGGATATCACAGGATATTGGCGACGCTGATTTATTTATTGTGCAATTTAGACAACGGTTAATGAATTGTAACGTGCAGGAATGGCACGAAGAAGTAAATGGATTAACCTCTTTAAAGAATTATAGGAATTATGAAAGTCTTTTAGAATGTTAAAAATACTTATGTGTTGTTGAAAATAACGAAATAAGACGGTCAATCACTCTCTTTAGATTAGGAGAACTTCCTATTCATATAGTTACAGATAGACAAAAATGTCGATGGAGTACGTAGATTATGTTATTTATGTGACTGCGGGGAAACAATATTCCCAACCATTTCTGTTATTAACTAAATCCATTAGTTGTTTCATAAGCATGAATGCGATAGTAAAAAGGTTAAAACTTATTTTAAAACCAAGTTTATTAGAAAGGATGCGAAGACTTTTTTTTACACTTTTTAGTTTTGATATATATTCACGTTGCAACCTAACGGCGACATCGTGTTTTCTATGCATTTCTCTGTTGACCGTGTGTATGTTTACAGGACTATGGTAAATTTAAAAATGTTTTTTTTATCATCATCGTTGTTACATATTTAATCGTTCTTAGAAATAATGTTAAATACCATAACCCCACGTATTGACGTAAGTGAGCTAGGGTTGGACCAACTTCGAGGATTAACCTCCCGTGGTCACGCATGCAAGTGCAACGCATGGTTACAGTCAGCTTCCTGACAAGCAGTCCGGCGTGTTTCATAAACATAATGGCAGGCTTGCCATTAGTGGACTCACGGTACTAATTATAAGGAAAAAAGGGAACCAGTCTAGAAATGGGTGAAGATAAAATAGAATATATATCGGTGTAGCTGGCCATAATTTGTTGATAATGACAAGTACAATTTTAGTAAGAGGTATTTTACAGCGCTTATCCTATTTGTACCAGAAAAATAGAGACAATGTTTTATTGGTATAATTTCAGTCCTTTTACAGACTTTAATTTGGAAAACCTATTACTGAAATTAGCACCTGATTCTTTAGGTGCGGAATTGACAACACGTTTCAAACACATGTAGATAAAAAAAAAAAAATGCCGCGGCTGATAAGGTTTTCGTTACACAGAAGCTTGCATCAAGGACTGGTCTATACTGAGAAAAAAAAAGGTTTGATCATTCAGAGATTTAAAGTTATTGAATATTTAATAGCATCCTGTTTCCATAGGTTTACTTTTAGGAGCTGAATTAGTACCGTGCGTCCTAGATAAGGGTCCTGCAGCCGCTGGCCTGAATAAGAACCAGGCTTTGCGAGAACCTGTCCTCTTCCAGAACCAATCTGAACACGGGGAACCATATGACTAACGAGCAGCTCAGATTTCACTGGATGATACACACCAGATCTAAAAGTAACTCAAACGTTGTTAATATCCTTCATCAGATTTATCATCGGTTTGATCAGTGGAAGTAACTGAAACGTGGACAATAATTAAATAAAGGAATGTGATTTTTAAAAATTTTACCCAACCTATAAACTAAATATTATAGTAAACCAGTGCACGGACTCTCTCCTTCCTTCATTAGAAAGGCTCATGTTTTTAGTGTTGCTTAAATGGGAATGTTTCTTTTTATTTCCTCTGGGTAACAGGGTTACAGAGGGACTCTAACAAATAATCATTTCACTGGTCACGGTGCGCCCCTTCAAGCCTTGGAAATTATGCATACATGTCTGTATATGCTCAGTTAGGTCATACAATACTCAAAAAGTGAATACATATTACTATGTGATCAATCTAAATTCTCATTTGGCAGATACATTCACCTCTTATTTAAGTGAGAAATATTTCTTAAAATATTGCGTATTTTCATCTGTGCCCATACACTCAAAATACATTAATCTTATAATAATTATATATTTCTTTTAAACCACGTGAATTGTAGTTCGTAGACCCAAATATTGACATGTATCCTGTACGTGGTTTCACATGTGCGTGTGCGCGTATATATATATATATATATATATATATATATATATATATATATATATATATATATATATATATATGTTTGTGTGTGTGTGTGTGTGTGTGTGTGTGTGAAGAGAGAGAGAGATGTAGGCAGAAATAAATAAAGAGAGCGAGAGAGAGAGAGGGGGAATATAAATAAGTGGGTGAGAAAAAGAGAGTTGTTCACATAAAAATCGGAAATAAAGTCGCGGTCATAAAATAAATCAATTAGACAATATTCTCTCGTGTAATACCTTTGATGTCGTATGGTGGGGGACTCAAAGGGTGTATTGACAGAGAAAATTCGAGTCCTAAAAAACCCTCGATTTATGTACCAATACCCGTTTCGACGCCTCCCCTTACGATATCATATAACTAATCCTTTAACCCACTCTTCAATCAACTTTCACAGAATTTTTAAATACGAATAAATAATATTATCATACAGGTTAGAGAATTTTATTTCGTAATATTATTTATTCGTATTTACAAATTTTCTAATGTTATCAATCATTCTTCTGTAGGATCCAGGGATAGCGCTTTACGCTCTGTTTGGTGTATATATCTATTTCTCTATAATAACCTCTATATACTTTGATTTCTGTCATAGGAATCCGGAATGATAGTGTGCTTAGATGAGAATTAATTACTGGATCGATACACACGAATGCCTATACCAGCGACTTTGTAGCATCATGTTTTGGTGATGTGTGCATTGTCGAAGTGGCGTAGGGGTTGGTGCATGCTGGCAAGGTGATGGGTTCTGTAACACAAGGACCCGGATTCGCATCTCCGTAGAGTACGAATTAAAAATGATCTAACCTGTATAATAATATTATTTATTCGCATTTAAAAATTATGTTAATGTTATCTAGCATTCTCCCGTAGGATCCAGGGATAGCACTTTCCGCTCCGTTTGTTGTAAACTTGAATGGGCTTAAAAATCTGCAAACACTATCAGATTCACTGGATGTCAGTACGTTTCTCAAGCTATTGAATCCTAACAATGTTGTTTTATAGTTGGTTATATATCTTTAATTAACGCTGATATCAGCTAGTTATATATCTTAATTTAACGCTGTTATCAGCTAATTTTGGAACAAAAACAATATTTCTTAGAAGCTGAACTTAAGCAAGGATACTCGAAACAGCTGGGCGGCACAGTGGTAGAACTTGCGATCCACCGGCTAAGAGTCGGTCACAACCGTCTGATCCGTCTCCGTATTTGTTACTCAGAGCGATCTGAACTTTTGAGTTGTGTTTTAGACATTAAACGTTTTTATTTCCTTCGTTATCACGATTAGCAATTATCCCGTCTTTAGCTTTTTTCATATACCTCTCAAGGTTGTAAAAGCTGTCAGACATTATAACAGTGCGGGTTTACTTTATGTCGTTTGTGTAAGTGAATGTGTTGTTTTTAGTTCATTGGAAACATTGTAGTAACAAACAGCAACAATTATTATCTGCAACGGTATCGCTAGATTACCATATCTTTTGTTAATTGGATTGTTGAGATATACTTCTTTCTCCAGAAGTTTGTTTATTGTAATCGTGCTATGTACGTGGACCGTATGTACAAATTAATTAATGCAGAAGAAATCTAAACAGTCACGAGTTAAACAGACAGACACACACACAAGCCGCATACATATGCTTCACAATCTCCCTATTTTTCTCATGTATGTTCACACACACACACACACACACATACCAGGGGGGAATTCAGTAATATTGGCTAGGGGGAGCGTAAACAAGCCATAAAGTCTGTGGGATGGAACCAAGAACACGAACCCCATGGAAGCTCCTGCATTTTAAGCTTTTCCAGTGCATAATTTTAACCATCTAACCATACAGAAGACTTACTCTAGGAACAATGTATTGTTCATGATCTACAGAACACATCTTGCTCTTATCTGTATTTTAAGAAAGGATTATCCAGTCTTTGCCTTAAAATTTAGATTGCTTTATGTTACAGACTGCTGCTGAGGTGGAGATAAAAATTGATACACACTCCGGAAAGAAGAACACATTGAACATTAATCAGACGGGCATGGCGGTCGGGGCAAGCAGCAAAAAGCTGATAGCATATTCTTTAGGCATTTTATTCTGCTACTTTTGCTATGGGATACTACAAGAATCTATGTGACAGCATGTTTTTATTGCTGTTATATATATATATATATATATATATATATATATATATATATATATATATATATATATATATATTCATTACACAAGACCATTTGTAATATAGGTCTTTCATTAACAAACTTCGCTGTTGTATCTAACAACACCACACTGCTGCCTTATTGGCATGCATCTCAAAGTTATGAAATACGATCTTTACCAATATTATTACTACTAAAAGAGAACTAAATTTAATAATGGATTGTATTGTTATGTATCATCATTTTCATATATTTATTGTTATGGAAAACTTATAAAGGCCCCTGGATCTCCAACCCCCAAGCCCCCATCTGTACAAAAAATTTCAGGGGCTTTAGCTCAATTAATTCACTAATTGTACACAGTGATGACCTACCATAGTACTACCTTTGGGTCATGTATTAGAGATGAAACATTTACAAACAATACAGATACTTTTCATAAATGCACCTGAATAGGATTTAATTTTCTTCATATTGATAAATCCAACATAATCATTTAAACAAAAAGGCCTATCTTGAAATTCTTGTTATTGTTCTGAATGGATGGTCTTATTGACATGGGGTTTTCACCAAAATATTTCTTATTATATCTAGTTAGTCCTAAATGAAAATGATGCCAAGCTTACATTCAATGTGGCCACCACGACGGCCAACTTGAAAAATCTTATTGTTATTCCTCTCGAATTGATGGTCATATTGACATGGAGTTTTCACCAAAAGATTTCTAGTTGGTCCTAAATCAAAATGGTGCTGATCTTATATCTAATATGGTCACCATGGTGTCCATCTTGAAAATCTTGTTACCGGTATTGCTCAAGAATGCAGTGGCGTAGGGAGGCAAAGTGTCGCCCAGGGCCAACTACCAAAATTACGCCCCCACTCCATTCGTATTATTTATGATATATACGGTACTCTTACCAAATTGCCGCCACCTAGAAAGTGCCGCCACCGCCCCCTTTGCCCCCCCCCCCCACCCCTCGCTACGCCATTGCAAGAATGTCAGATATGGTTTCAACTCTCAGCAGTTAAAATGAAGAAAAAGTCTCATCTTGGATTGCTGCAGCATCAGTCCTTTGAGGGACTCTTATTTTTATTATAATTATTAATATTATAATTTTAAAAAAGCATAAAGAATGTCACCGTTACAATGGCTGTTCATTTTTTTTTATCAGAGAAACAGATGAAAAGACATTATTTCTTTTTATATTAATATAAAATTTATAAACAAATATATAAGGGTTGTTTAAATCAGATAATGTTCCCCTGGTCTTATTCCATTTAGGAATATCATAATAAATGTTTTGGAATTTCCCAAGTAGTCACCAAATTTGACTCCATGGATAAAATTACACATTCGATTAGTTGGTTTACCATTCAAAGGCTGCATTACGGACCTTTTGTTCCAGATCTTGCTCACATTTAACCTTTAGTCTTCACCCATTGTCTACCAAAGTCCTTGAAAGTCTAATTGCAGTTTTTATAAGTCAGAGACCTCAGACTTGAAGAATGAGAGAACGTGATTGCCTTACACTGAAGTTTGCACCTAGCCGGATATAATAAAGGCAGAAAAATAAATGTCTGCAAAAAATTAGGTCTGGGACCCATGACTTTGGTCTTGATCATCTGTGCCAAAATCTTTAATTTTGCATTTCCAAAGTATGCCTGCAGGTCTACATCTTGTTTTGTGCATTATACATCATCCGTCAACATCTGCCATGGACCAATTTCAACCAACTTGTTGCACAGATCACTCCATTGTCTACCTGAGTCTTTGAATGTCTAATGTCAGTTTTTATAAGTCAGTCACCTCAGATTTAAAGAATTTCAACCCTGTATTACTTCTCATGTGATCAGTATGATGCCATGGATCATGCATTACCATGATAGTTGGAATTGGATTCATATCCGACTCAATCTCTGTGTGATTGCCTTCAACTGAATTTTGCCCATAGCCAGATATA
Source organism: Margaritifera margaritifera (assembly GCA_029931535.1). Lineage (NCBI taxonomy): Eukaryota > Metazoa > Mollusca > Bivalvia > Unionida > Margaritiferidae > Margaritifera > Margaritifera margaritifera. The sequence continues at coordinate 1,259,424 of JAQPZY010001560.1, forward strand.
ATAAAGGTAGAAAAGTAAATGTCTGTAGAAAGATTAGATTTGAGACGCATGACTTTAGTCTTGTTCATCTGTTCTTTAGTTTTGCATTTCCAAATTATGCTTGCAGATGTACGTTGTGCATAATGCATTATCTGTCAAAATATGCTATCTTCTCAAAAGCCTGTGGACCAATTTCAACCAAAAATGTTGCACAGAGGATCCTGTCATGAAGGGATTTCAAGTTTGTACAATTGTTGCCAATTTGCTATCAAATGTGGATATCATTGCTTTAAAATTTGACCGAGAGCATCTTGGTGTGAAGGGGTTTCAATTTTTATTTTACAAATGATGTTCTATCATCTCATATGGTTACACTTACTTACTAGCAATATAAAAATGCTTAAACTACTACTAAAAAAACTACGGAACAGAATTTTACCAAATTTGACAGAAAGCATTCTGGCACAAAAGGACTGTAAAATATGTAGAAATGACGCTGATCTATCATCAAATATGGCCAGCAGTACTAAAAAAGAATAACATTTAAACAACTTTTTGTAAAACAAACTGCTTAACAGAATTTAACTGAATTAAACAGAAGGCACCCTCCTGGCATAAAAGTCTTTCAATATTGGATAAATAATACTGATATACCATTAAATATGGATGAAAATTAAAAAAAATAAAAAAGAAAAATCTTGGAGGACTTCTTTTTATAAGATATGCTGTAAACTAATACAGATTTCTTGGCCATCTGCGCTTGCATTTTGATCCTTGTGTTCACAAAATTGCATCCCATAATCCATCCACACTTTTTGTGCATGAGGTTTTCTGTGTTATATTACTACCTTTGTCATTTCATTTATTTTCTTTTTCTTTCATAATAAATTCCTCCCCTCCCTCCCCGACCTTTCCTTTTTCGTTGTTTCCTTGATGTGTATCATTGTGCTTGTTTCGATTAAACAAAACATAGGACTGGTATGCGTTTATAAATTTTAATTACCGTGTCAAAAATTAGAATATCGAATTTATCTGATATTGGGATGTTTGTTTCGAATTTCAGCACAAAAGGAAAGTATCGAGAAGAAGATAAGACAGAAAAGTTTACCTACACTATATCCCTTGTTTTCCTACAATGTGTTATTAATACTTTGTTTGCATGGATAGGTAAGTTTACATGATGAACATCTCTTGGCTAGTTGTCTTTATTATTTGCACTGCTACGGCATCTAATAAATTCAGCTGTAAGTTATAGATAGGCAATATTATAGTTACTGTGTGTTTCATATACAGTGACCCCTTCCGTTTTATAACGGACCCTATCAAGAGAGACTATCCTCTGGTGATAGACCATCATAACCTTCACCCAGGTACCATATTTCTGTGATAACAAGCTCATGTTTAACTTTAAACCCACCCCCAACCACACACTTTGAGAAACTTGTAACAGACCAGGGGATCATCCAAAATAAGCACACACCCATTTATGACCCAGAGATACACACATATTTAAGTTGTACCTAACCGCAAGTGGTCGTAATGTTTTGGAAAAAAAGTCTACAATATGGTTCCACTCTTTTTTTAGTCCCTGTGGTATGAAAAGACTAGTTTATTCAATAAATCATCAAACAAAATATAGTTATGTTGTAGTGTAGAACAGTGATGTGTAAGAATGATCCTGTATTGCCCTGTACGTGCACTTCAAAAAGGTATAAAACAATCTGTTTATAAATCCTAGCAATCAAATCATCTAGTAAGCTTTATTTAAAGAATAGTAACAGTTTTCTTCATATCTGGAATGTCAAAATGATGACCAAAATCAATAGCTGTAATGACTTGAAAACACTGATTTCATTGCAAATATGCCATCCTGTTCTGGTCAAGTAGAAATCTTTGTAACAGAAGAAATGAAATGATTCCTGTTTGTTCTGTCTGGTACTGAAAACTTGTATCAAACAAATTACAAAAAAATATTGACATTCCAATGCTTGTAAATTCAAAATAATATAAAATACACATAAACTGAGGAATATTTTTTAATACGGGTTTATTATTTAAATAAATATTCTTAAGTGACATTGATATCTAGATCCATGACCACTATATATTCAGGTATGGATTCAACTGCAACTTTGGTAGCCGAATTAATACACAACATATTTCCATTTTATATCCTGAGATTTTGTGTTTATGGTTATTTGTTTTCAGTGTTGAATTTCAACAGAGAGCATGACAAAACACCCCAGAAGTACTTTGCCACTTCCTCCTTGTCTTACGTGGGAGCGATGCTCGCCAGTAACTATGCACTTCAGCATGTTGGTTATCCTACACAGGTACATAGAATTGTTGACTTGCCAGTGGGTATGCATATGATAAGCATTTATACTCATTAGCATTGAATAATGTTATCTTTCTGCTTAGCAGACATGTCACATGGTGACTCAGTATTTTACTCTCATCTTAGTACACACACACACACACATGTATATATATATATATATATATATATATATATATATATATATATATATATATATATATATATATATATATTAGACCTCTGTAGGCCATTATTTCTGAGAGTTATGGACCTCAGTCTATAGAAACTGGGAGTCCTGAAAGGAAGACTGGTGAGAAAAGACAGACATAGGCATACAATCATTGCATTCAAGGCAAATCAGTAATTTGCTGACTATCATTGTTGCAGTATGTTTCATTTAATTTTTCACTCTATCATCTTCACTTTTGAATATGATAATTTGTTCTTTTTGTCAACAATACTTTTAAGTTCTTCTGGTCATAGACAAGCTTATGGGATGACTTTTGTCCATTATCCGTCTGTCCATTAGCACAAGTTTGTTATCACTACTCCTCCTAAACTACTTGAATTAGTGTAATGAAACTTTACACACACTTTTATCACATGGTCTAGTTGGTTCTTGATGAAAATTGTACCGCTCTGATGTTTAATATGGCCACCACAACGGCCATCTCGAAAACCTTGGTAAAGTCATATTGATATGGGGTTTTCACAAGAAGACTTCTTAAGATATTTAGTTGGTCCTAGATGAAAATGTTGCCGATATGATGTCCAATATGGCAAGCACAGCGCCCATCTGGAAAATCTTGTTATCGCTACTCCTCCTGAATGAATGGTCATCTCCTGAATGAATGGTCATCTCCTGAATGAATGGTCATATCAACATGAGGTTTACACTAAAAGACCTTTTATGACGTTTACTTGATGCTAAATAAAAATAGTGCCGATTTGCTATTCAATATGGCCACCACATACTTGCCATATTCCCAGACAAGGTTGGGGTTTTTTTGAGACTCAAAAAGTGTGTTGTGAGGTCCCAACGGGGGTCAGTGTGTGTGACCCCCCCAAAAGCAACGTCATCCAAATGAGAATAGAGAATAAGCTATCTTTTCAAATTAGCCTATAGCAAATGAATGAAAATTAAAATCTGAATAAAAGAAAATACAATGTTTTCTCTGAAGTATGTAATATACTTACAAAAAAAAAAAAAAAAAAAAAAAATGGTAGACTTAGCGTTGTCAAATAACATCACCACAAAATTTGTCACAACCTCACAGATATTAAATACAAAAATACACCAAGTTACTGTCTTTAAAATCCATTGGACAGTGGAATGTAGTTTTAATTACATACAGTCTTTGCTGCTTTCAATAGTTTAGTAGTTGGTTTGACGGTAATGCAAGTGATATTTGTGTTCACAAATATGCCGACACTTTTCCTTTGCGAATGTGCATCCACGTCAATGTTGGCGCAAGCAATGGCCAAAGTCGCTAAAGGTGATAAAACCTGTAAGATGACAATAAATATCCATTTAAAAACAATGAATCTGCAAATAAAAACATTCAAGATTTGTGGTAGTCGGCCGAGTTGCTTGACCGCCGCTATTGTAATGTATTTTCGAGGTTAAAGTCACACATACTGCAGTGAAGATTTTATTTATTCTCAGGCTGAATTAATGAAACATGGTACTAATTTATGCAAATACACAATTTGTCATTTGATTGATTATTTAATACTTTTAAAATATTAAAATTCCATGGTGCAGTTCATTTCATGTTATTTGACCACAAGATAAAACTTTATAGCAATCATGTAAATGTCCAAGGAAAATATAAGAAACATAAGGTGGCAAAACTGTCAAAGCAAATAAGATTATCTCATTTTTTTAGCACTTCTAGTGCATTATGTACTACAATTGTCTTTTGTCCCTTTTAAATGTTGTGTGTCCCACAAATCTGGAGGGTGAGGGACGCAGTGTCCCCTGACCTTTGGATCCTAGGTGCAACACTGCATTAGAGATTGAATGGCGCTGTTGTTCAACCTACCGAAATAATCATGTTTAGAATTTTATATATGGAGTAAAAATCCGACTTCAAAGAAACGTTGCCGCTGATCACAAACTTTAATAAAAATGGCTTCAACATTCTCATTCAATGGTGTCAGTGATGTGTAATAACATTTGTTTTTCAGCACGCATTTGTTTGATGTACTTAACTTCAGACAAATTGGGTTCTTCCACTTAGTGTACTTTACCTATGCAAATTAGCCTAATGGACTCTCCGTCAGCAATGCTCAAAGGATTTGACACGACACATCACCCTAGCTATTGTGAGTCAATTCAGTAAATCTCTGAAAGGTGTCTGTTCATCTCGCACCACCCTACCTTTTAATTGTCTTTGAAACAGGTGTGTATAAACTGCCCCGAGGATAGATTTACATGAGCTCTGAGCAAGATTGTTTACTGTTTATACATACCACAGATTACGGGCATATATCGTGATCAAGAAATTTACTTCTTTTTTTTTTTGTATTGTTCTTGGAAAATATTTTTTTCGCTAAGATTGCTGAAAATCGTGTTTTTCGAAACACGACCATGTCCGGGGGTTTGGGAGTTCAAAATCGTGTTTTTCGCGTGACACGTCGTGTTATGGCATGTATGCCACCACAGTGGCCATCTTGAAAATCTTGTTATCATTAAGCCTTGTAAACGGAAAGTCAGATTGTGACATACTATTTTAACCAGAAGACTCCTTGAGATGTCTAGTTGGTCCTAAATGAAAATGGTGCCACTCAGCTTTCCAATATGACCACCACAGTGGCCAGCTTTAAAATAGAGTTATCACTGTTTCTTCTGAATGAATTTTTATATCAGCATGGGGTTTTCACTGAAATACCACTTATGATATCTAGTTGGCTGTCAATGAAAATGGTGCCGATTTAACTTCCAATATGGCCACCACAATGGCCATCTTGTTATTGCAACTTCACCTAGACGGTTGGTCATATCGACATTGTGCTTGCACCAAAAGACTTCTTATGATGTCTGGTTGGTCCTAAATGGAAATGGTGCCAATCTGATATCCGATATGGTGACCATAGCAGCCATCTTGGAATTTTGTTATCGTTACTTCTCTAAAAGATGAAGTCATATCAACATAGGGGTTTTCACTAAAAGACTTCTTATCACGCCTTGTTGGTCCTCAATGAAAATGGTGCCAATCTGACATCCAGTATATCCACCACAACAGCTAATTTGAAAATCTTCTTATTGCTGAAGAATATCAGATATGGTTTCAACACTCAGCAGTTAAAAGAAAGAAACGGTCTTGTCCTGAGTTCCTGGACATTCTTTTCAGCCAGTAGAACATCAGTTCCTTTGAGGGACTTTTGTTTCTAAAATTCAAGGTTTCAGAAAACTAAGGGCCAAGAACTAGTTACTGAAGGTCCACATGATGCATAGTATTGGGGGTCCAAAAATAGCATTTGAAGGTCCAGGATACACTTGAAGTAGTTACAGAGAGCTATATATATATATATATATATATATATATATATTTATATATATATATATATATATATATATATATATATATATATATATATATATATATATATATATACCTGAGGTCACAGCATGTCTATCATGACACATAAATACATAAATCACATCACATTAATACAATAAAGTCGAAAAAAAATAATGGGAACAACATTTCTCTTCGAACATATTGTCTTCACTCTAATTCTGTGAAAAACAATTAAATAAAATATATTATTTAACAAAATGGAGGTATATAAAAAAATAAATTACAATATTTGTACTGTTGGATGTTGTTGTCTCACCCATTGTAGATGGGGCCTGCAAGCGTGCCCCATTGCACTTTGGTCTAATCCAAAATATTCAACAGTAAGAAATATATAATATACCTACCTAGTATGTGTTCAATTAAGTTGTTTTAAACTAATACAAAGTTAGTTCTCCAAATGTAGTGTTATCATATATTGATTCTTGCATAACCTACAGTGAGATCTTTTAGCAATCCACTTGACTTTTGAAAATATAATTACACATGTGCTTTAGTTGCACCTAAGTGCAAAATGCAGTTTTTCTTGGCATAACATTTGACAGTGCATTAAAATTTGAACATAGAATAAGGGAAATAATTGATAGATTAACAAAGCAATTTAAGCACTAAAACTATTAATGATGTCAGTTTTCTAATACATGAATGATAAAAAAATTAAATATAGCCATTTTCATTGGGTCTTACTCATTTAATCCACCACTAAATAGTGCACTATGCACACAAGAGATGATTGCTGTAAATTATTATCTTATTAAATAAGTTAGTTCTACTGAAGATTAAACTCATAAAAAATCCCTGAAATATGGCCAAACAAAAAACTTTTAAAACTGAATTACACCTGAGAAATATACCACTAAATCTCTCAATGAAGACCACCATTCGGTTTAGAGAAAAATGGTTTTAATTAGAAGGAGATCTGATATTAAAGAGTAAGTTTTCTCTTTTCCAAATTAATTGGGAAGAAATAAATGTGTTTGCTATTAGGGAATGGTCTTACTTTGGGGGTGGGTTTTAACTGTAACTGAGATTAAAGCTTTCTGTAAGTGTTACTTCACAACCAGGTTAAGATGGGTGAAAATAATTATTCCAGAATGATTTTGTTTCTAGGGAGATAATTATATGGAGAGAATGTTGACAATCTTGTTTATATAGCAAATTAGTATGTCCTACATCTGGTGTCTGTCTCAACAAAATTAATGTAGAAAGTGCGGTGATATTTCTCATGAAATCTTGAAACTTTTAACCAGAATTCATGTATTAGTTTGGAACAGTATGTAAAATAATTGACCTTGTTGTCAAAATATTGACTTTGATTTTGAATTTTAAGTATACAAAACCCCAACAGATGTTGAGTTATCCTTACAAATTAATTGTTTTGATGTTAAATACTGTTTTATAAACCAATTTATCTTTCATTATGAATATCATCACTATTACCCTCATCATTATAATTGTTGTTGTATTGATGATTGCGGTGATGATTTTGATGATGATGATAGTGAAGACTGCCCCCCACCACCACCATTTCAGGTTTTGGGCAAGTCAGCAAAGCCAATTCCAGTGATGATTCTTGGGATACTTCTGGCCAAGAAACGTTACCCAGCAGCTAAATTCCTGTTTGTACTGATGATTGTGATTGGTGTAGCCTTGTTCATGTACAAGGAGAAACCCGCCACAGTTGCAGAGGCTGATAGTACATTTGGAATTGGAGAAATTTTACTGGTACGGTATTTAATGAAGTTTAAATTCTTAGTGTATAAATATTATATTTGTAGTCATGTTAATTTTTTTAGTATGGAGGATCTAACTATTGATCTTAGTCAAAATTATTTACATTCATTATCATGACAGGAACTGTATAATTACTGAACTGCCGTCTTTAAGAAACGTGTATATTACTTCTTTTATTTAATTGTTGAATAAATACATCAGTTATCATCATATAAACTAATTACAATTGTCCCACAGTATAAAGGTCCTCAGGATACTGCCATACCTGTCAACTTGTACGGGAATCCCGTAATTTGTACGGTTTTGGGGGGATTTTGCAGTGTACGGCCGTACAGGCATTTTGTACGGTTTTTTAATATTTTTTTAAAAATAAAAATATCTCAGCGATTTTCGCCAAGATCGGGATTCGACGGGGATTTTTATTTTCTTCATGAGATACAACGAGAACAGAACGTGAATCGCTTGAACCAACTATCAGATTACCAGAAATATTGATGTCTTTCACTTGTCGATTTGAGAGTTTTATTTCTTTATTCAAGCAAGAGTTATTATAGTGTAATTAAGATATGAATACAAACTAAATAAAAAGATTTTGGAATTATGATTCTGAAGTTATTTATAAGAGAAATATTTTAGTATCGAGAGTAGAAATACATGTAAGTTAAAAGTAACAAGAGTGAGAGGCTCCATATGGGGGTTTGTGTTGTTCGCAAGCCTAGGAAGGGTAAAAATAACAAGCCAGTTGCAATATACGAGTCAGCGTGATTAATATATTGATAATTTTTAAATAAATGTGATCTATATGTTGTGGTTCTCTCTTCTGTTTTTTTTTTTTTTTTCCCCACCTAGCCGATGGTAACTTCAAAGTAAGCAGAGCTTGCCGACTCGAAACAATCGACTGCTGAAAGATTGTTTTGATGCAAGTCGGCGATTTCAAGGTGTCTAGGTGATAATTGTTAATAACATAACTTCTGGGATTTCTTTCACAGGTGTGTTTGGAAATAAAAGGCAGCCATTTGGGTTTCCTTAAAAGAGCATTGGATGTATGTTTAACCCCTTGGTACATGCCTCAGGGATAACGAGTTTGTTTTGTTGCTCAATGCCAATAAATTTACTAATCCATACCGACTCTCTGATGTATTGTTTAATGAGATAAACCAGGGGTCATGGTTTCTAATCAAAGACATAACTGTCATTTGTACGTTTTTTTTTTGTTGTTAACTTGTACGGGAATCCCGTCATTTGTACGGTTTTTTTTTGGTCTGGTGTACAGGTTTTTGTTTCAGGAGGTTGACAGGTATGTACTGCGCACCTCTTATAACATGGGTGTGGTCATGGATCCCATATATAGTGATCCCTCACTATAAAGGCCCCCTGTATACTGCTGACTCTTTTATAACATGTGTATGGTCATGGATCCCATATACAATGATCCCTCACTATAAAAGCCCTCAATATACTGCTGCCCCTCTTATAACATGGGTGTGATCATGGATCCCATATACAATGATCCCTCACTGCAAAGCCCCTCATCATTCTGCTGCCCCTTTTTATAACGTGGGTCTGGTCATAGATCCCATTCAATTGGTCAAATTTTGTTTTATTATTACTACTCAATTTATTTGACCCAGGGCCCCTCTCATTGTTGATTGTGCCCCTCCTGTTTTCTGACAGGGTTGACCATGTGGCTTGTAAAAAGAAAAAACCACTACCATGTTGATCTAATTTGGCTGTCAAAACCTCGAGTAACAAAAATGTTGCCTGTTTATTATGAACGTCCAGAAAGACACTGGTAAATGATTAATATTCAGTTCCCTGCTGGGGCTTCTTACATAGGTCCCTCAGCCTGAAAAGATTGTCTCTATTCAGCTTCCTGCTGGGGCTCCTTACATGGGTTCTCATGCTAAAAAAGATTGTCTCCATATGTGTATATAATGCTATAAACTTCGTGTACAAAATGAAGCACATAACACATGAATAGCGAATAATTTATGTTCTCTGTATTTCATTGATTCAATTAGCACTCATTTGTTCTTCATTAATAATAATGAGCTGTTTGTGTTTCCCATTTCACATCCCTTGCCCACACATACAGTGTTATACATTGATGGATAAACCTAACAATTAGTACCCAAGTGATTGTCTGATATTTAAGTTGAGGGAGGGGTTAGGAACCACAATAACTCAGTTCACAGAGCATCATGCTCATAATGCAAGGGTCTCTGGTTTCGATACCTGCCCAGGCCACCCAAGGTTGGCTGCCTTGATTTGTCCTTGGGAAAGGCACTTAGCTCCCATTGCATCTGCATGATATAGCCAATAATGTGTTAACAGTGCTGTGGCAGTATTTTTCATCTTTAATGAACAGTGGCTATTATTTTAATCCATTATTTCACAGAGTTGCTAGCTGGTGATTCCATTGTTATCTGTCCTGTGTATCTGATATAATTGTCATGCATGGTACTGTGACATGAACTTATTACATGACTTAAAGCTGTTTCTCTAAAGCCCAAAATAATACTGATTGAATAAAACATAACATGTGAGCTTTAAGTGAAATGGAAACTAAATTAAAGTGAAGAAAATCACATAATTATGCTAAAGTACACTGTAAAGCATAAACTAATGTTGGTACTAAATACTGGTTGACATCAGAACACAGAGAAAAAATACTTTAAGTAAAATAAAATCAGATTTGTTAGGAAACGAAGTCAGATACATTTTGCTGAATTACATTATAAAGTATAAACTGTTTTGATAAATAAACATAGAAAATGTGAGTTAATTAAAAAAGTTCAAATTATACGGCAATTGGTTATGATATCTCAAAATAATAATAATTACTATTGCCCTTTGTGAGAAGTGGAATTTGAATCATGGCAAGTGATGTTTTTCATAAAGCCACTTAATCAGGGCCGATGTCTGAAAAAAAATTGAAGAGCCCTGAGTCATGATAATATTTACATGCCGATGCTCTCTGGTTTTCTTGACTTAAGCATTTAATAGCCCAGACCAAGTTTTCTTTTAGCCCCTAGGCTGTGGGTACTGGATTTGTCAAATTCTTATATAGCTTGAATATTCTTACCCAGATACAGATGGTCCAGTCTCAAGGAAAATATTGCAGTGTATCATGTTAGGGCTTTTTCATTTAAAAGACTGTACCATGGTAGGAAGTCAAGCCAAAAGGATATCTATGCTGTTATGCAGAGAATAATCTTTGATGTCATGAGAGAACCAAGTCTATTGATTGTGATTCTAAATGAAACTTTCCTTCTTACCATATTCTGTCCTTTTTGATGGAATAGTTCTAAGTGCAAAATGGTAAATATTGCGAAAGAAATACAAATTTTAAACATAAAACTTGCAGACATTAAAGGAAGCACTGAGTTCACAATAAATGAAGATTACTTTTGTAATTATCCCATTCCCAATGTTCCTTTGCATATTTGTTCATTTGTTCGTTCATTGCACCCTCAATATCTCAGAACCTATTTCACATGAAAATTGGTATGTGGATGCATCTCAGGAAGAGTAATTCAGCCATTACAAAACTAGGTCACTGTAACCTAATTTCACCCTTGAGTGATTTTTTTTATTTTCTCACACCCTCAATATTTTGGACCTTACTTCACCTATAATTGCAAAAACTAGTATTTAGATGCATCTTAACAAGGTTAACTTGACCATACCAAATTAGGTCACTGTGACCTGATTTCACACTTGAGTGAATGTTGCTTGTTCATCGTTTCATTTATTACACCATGTATCATGGACCCTATTTCAACTGTGACCTAATTTTCGCACTCAAATGACTTTTGTGTTTTCATTCATTTGTTTGTTACACCCTCAATATCTGGTACCCTATTTCACCTTATTCATAAAAATTGGTATGTGAATACATTTCAACAGGAGTAACTCACCCATACTAAAACTGGGTCAATGTGACCTAATTTTCATCCTTGTGTGACCTTTGTATTTTCAGCCATTTGTTCATAATGCCCTCATTATCATGGAGTCTATTTTACCTACACATGAACACTGGTATGTAGATGCATCTTAGAAGGAGTAACACAGCCATACAAAAACTAGATCACAGTTACTTACTTTTATTCTTGCATCTCAGAAGGAGTAACACAGCCATACAATAAACTAGATCACAGTAACTAACTTTAATTCTTGAGTAACATTTTTATTTTCAGCTATTCATTCATTACACCTGTAATATCTTAAATCCTATTTTGCCTATATTCATTAAAATTTGTATGTTGGTTCTTTTTTGGTATGAGTAACTCAAACATAATAAAGCTAGGTCACTGGGATCTAATTTTCATGCTAGAGTGATTTTTATTTTTTTCATTCATTCGTTATGCCATTAATATTTTGGACTCGATTTCACTGAGACTGTTAAAACTGACCCTACCACCATTCCACCCACAGCCAAAACCTGACCAATCACATGTCACCAGAGTTTGCTGATGAGATTTCAATTAACAGCAGAAGCCTTAGATATTAAACAACTGACCATTGTTTAATTTTTGGCATGAATAACTGAAATATACCAAAACTAGGTCAGTGTGATTCAGTTTTCATGCTTGAGTGATTTTTGTATTTTCAGCCATTAATTCATTATGCCATTAATATTTTGGATCCTATTTCACTTACACCCTTTAAAACTAACCCTACTGCCACTCCATCCAAATGTCCACTGCAGCTAAGAAGTGATCAATCACATGTCAGCTGATTTTTCTGATAAGACCTAATTAACTACACCAGTCTTAGACTTTAAACAACTGACCATTGTTTCAGTTGAACTATATTGTAACTCTGAATGTCAGTATCTAACAAAAATTAAGAGCTGAATTGTATGAAATCCATAGATTAAACTCAGTGTCATCAGCACTATCATACTTTAAAATTTTATTAACTAATTTTAACAAGTAAAAACATACTAGTGAAGTAGGAGGAGTTTTCTGCAGTAGGGTCAGTTGGTATATAGGAAGGTGAATCGCAGGGAGAGCAGCTCTGTCATATCATAACAAGCTCATTCTGATCCAATTTGCACACTTTGAGTGACTTATGTATTTTGAACTATTAGTTTGTTATATACTCAATATCTTGGACACTATTTCACCTCACTCATAAAAATTGGATGTACCTCAGAAAGAGTAACTCAACCTTACAAAATGTAGATCACTGTAGTCTAATGTTCATTCTTGAGTGATTTTCCATACCTCACACCCTCAGTGATATTTGACCTTATTTTACCTACTCTCATGCAAATTGATATGTTGATGCATTTTAAGGAGAATAACTCAACTGCACCAGATTAGGTCACTGTGACCTTATTTTCATCCCTGAGATATGTTTCTAATTTCTGCCATTTGATTGTTGCATCCTCTCTATTTGTCACTTTATTATATATATTAGATCAATCACACTTTGTTTCAACCCTAAACTGATGAAACCTTGTTATGTTGATGCGTCTTAATGAGTTGTATATTTGCAGTAATATTTCCTCCTCCACACGGAGGCTTAGTCATTAGCTTAGATTTACAGACAGTGGGTAACAGGTTCAAATCCTGTCCAGGCCAGCCTTAATCAGCTGTCATGGTGTATCATGTTGCAAGTCACTTAACTCCCATTGCCTCAGCATTAGTCTTTCATACCAGTCTATTTATTGTCGGTTGCTCCAAATGTGCTGCTGTTGGTGAGTGTATTCATGTTTTCATGTAAACACCTTGTTTCATGTTTTGACTTGTTATGTCTTTGTTGTTTTTTCAGTTGGTGTCCTTGACCCTGGATGGTTTGACAGGAGCTTCACAGGACAAGATGAGGGCAGATCACAAGACCGGTGGCTACAGTATGATGGCTAGAGTTAATTTGTGGTCACTTCTCTGGCTGGCCATTGGTAGGATGTTTTTCTTATATTCCTTTAGGTATAAGACTGTTGTCCAGTGTGGTACACTCATACAGTATTTTTCTATCTTACCTACATACTAGCTGTTAATTTGCCTCACAGGATATCAAACTAGCATTGAGATTGGCATATCACCACTCGGTCTTGTTTGTATGACATATCACCACTCTGTCTTTTTTGTATGACATCATCATGTACATGAAGTCACCATTTACCATATTTTCTGCAAATTTAATTTTAATGATTTAATCTGCTATCTTCTGCATCTTAACAGCATTTACAAGTTTACACTGAATTTTCAGTTTAAACCAAATATTATTCACTCATTCTAATTTTATCCCCAAAAACGTAATGTGTATTTTGCCCTTTTCATGCTTTATTTTTTTACCGATACATGCTTTTTAATCAAGGAATGTGAGAATAATACATTTTCAGTGTTGGAAATTTTCACCAAGGGTCAGAAATTTCGCATCAGGACACAAGGCTATGCCAATCCATATGAAGGATGACTTACCTTTTTAATGGTTAAAGATTAACAGTTTTTGGCAGCTGAGTTTAGGATATCAATCTTGGAAATAAATATCCAACATGTGTATAAAAAACATTATCTCATTGAAGTTTTCTGGGACAGAATACTGTTTTATGGGGAACCCTATCATTGTGTAATGCATACAGAATGAGACTTACATAATTAAAATGTTTATTGCTTCTTAGGTTTTCTTAACATTGCTGAAAAGTAGGGCCATGGAAAATCAGTTTTAGAGATTGGTAATTCAGAGAAGAACAGAACACAAACTTTAGTTAGGATTAAATTGCAAAGGCAATTTATAGCTACAGTCACGAGGATGCAACCATGTCTTACTACAGAGGATGCAAACCATGTCTTACTACAGAGGATGCAACCCATGTCTTACTACAGAGGATGCAAACCATGTCTTACTACAGAGGATGCAAACATGTCTTACTACAGAGGATTAGTAACATGATTCTATTAAGTATTACAAATAATATGCATTTCATTTAGTGAAATAAAAATACCATTAAATTTACATAAAATGTGCAGACCAAATTATAATGAATTCTATTAGTCTTAGAATTCATAATTACATATATACAATTAGTTATTTTCTGATCTTTTCTGTTGTGCCAAGTATAAATATTTAGACAATACAATTAAGGTTTCTTTTTGAATTTGCAGACAAAATGACTCAGCCATGAACAATAATATCATGGTAAATATTTTCTTCTCAATTCCATATAACATGGACAAACAAGCATAAAATTATATTTGCTTTCGACAGCTCTTATGTTACACCTATTACATACCTGATCATTCCTTGCTAATCCCTCATAACGACCCATTTCTATATTCAATTTATGCGATACTGCTCTAATCTACTTAGTGCAATTTTAAAACAAGCTTCATTTATCACATCCAAGTACTCAACAAATGATAAATATTCTTTATACAAGGAATAATACTCTAGCTTGTTTGATGACCGCACAGATGATATCTATTTTTGCTTATACTGACCTAAAACTCTATATTTTATATCACTGACTGGATTCACAATATCAGATTGATTGTTCCATATGTAAGAAAGTCCTGGATCATCTAACAGAGATTTTACTTGAAATGCTCAATTGTTTCCATTATAAGAGTGACCCTTATCAGCATCACTTTTTAACATTGTAAAAGTTCTAAAAATCGAAATATCTCTTTTTACCAATATTCGAGTCCAAAATTGTAAAAGGTGTATTTTTCTGATTTCCCACAATGGGTGTCTCCCCAGTTCACCATGGAGAACATCCAAATTAGCAGATTTTTTTTCATCCCTAATAACCATCTGCAAAATAGTGTATGAATTTGTTCAACATCTTTTCCTGGGTGGAAACTCCATATCTCTGATCCATAATTAAGCACAGATCAAATGAGAGTATCAAAAAGTTTACATTTTTCCCTTACAGGTAAAACAGTGTATCCAAATAATTCGTGTAAATTAAAAAGAGCTAAATTCCCCTGAACACAGGTATTTTTGCGTTCATAGCTATGAACGTTTTTTGAACAAATGCAAAGCTAGCTAGGTACTTAAATAAATCTACATTTTCTAATAACTCACCATTGTAATATATTGATGGATTTGTCTTTTTGCCACTTTCAAACACCGTAATTTTTGTTTTGCTAGTGTGAACTTTAAGGTTCCATAATGCCTTTACTCAGTAAATCTGGATAATGCCCACTTCGGCAAATACCATTGAAAAGCTGTACAAACAAATTAATAATAACATTAAGAGAGTTAGCTATCATTTCAATCAGTATATTATCAAGTCCTGTTGATTTATTTCATTTTAATGATTTAACAGCCTTTTTTATTTAATCTGATGAAATAGCTATATCTAAATCTCCATTGATTATTTCACTGTCTATTGAGACTGGCTCATTAGCTTGTGAATTGTTGATTATTAATTCATGGGAACCAGAAATATTTTTAAAATGCTCAAAAAAGTCATCAATGCATAATTCATTACATGACTTGCTTTTCTTTGTATAATGTTTATTAATCTCTCTCCAAAATCCTCTAGGATTAGATTTAGCCTCTAGGATTAGATTTAGCCTCTAGGATTAGATTTACTCTAGGATTAGATTTAGCCTCTAGGATTAGATTTAGTCTAGGATTAGATTTACTCTAGGATTAGATTTACTCTAGGATTAGATTTAGCCTCTAGGATTAGATTTACTCTAGGATTAGATTTAGCCTCTAGGATTAGATTTAGCCTAGGATTAGATTTACTCTAGGATTAGATTTAGCCTCTAGGATTAGATTTACTCTAGGATTAGATTTAGCCTCTAGGATTAGATTTAGCCTAGGATTAGATTTACTCTAGGATTAGATTTACTCTAGGATTAGATTTAGCCTCTAGGATTAGATTTACTCTAGGATTAGATTTAGCCTCTAGGATTAGATTTACTCTAGGATTAGATTTAGCCTCTAGGATTAGATTTAGCCTCAAGGATTAGATTTACTCTAGGAATAGATTTAGCCTCTAGGATTAGATTTACTCTAGGATTAGATTTAGCCTCTAGGATTAGATTTACTCTAGGATTAGATTTAGCCTCTAGGATTAGATTTACTCTAGGATTAGATTTAGCCTCTAGGATTAGATTTACTCTAGGATTAGATTTAGCCTCTAGGATTAGATTTAGCCTCTAGGATTAGATTTACTCTAGGATTAGATTTAGCCTCTAGGATTAGATTTACTCTAGGATTAGATTTAGCCACTAGGATTAGATTTAGCCTAGGATTAGATTTACTCTAGGATTAGATTTAGCCTCTAGGATTAGATTTAGCCTCTAGGATTAGATTTACTCTAGGATTAGATTTAGCCTCTAGGATTAGATTTACTCTAGGATTAGATTTAGCCTCTAGGATTAGATTTACTCTAGGATTAGATTTAGCCTCTAGGATTAGATTTAGCCTCAAGGATTAGGTTTAGCCATATTGATTAATGTGATACCTCTATTAGCCTTATGTTTCGTCTTCACAATCTTCTTCCATTTATGATAGTTTAATCTAGCTTTAACATATTTATTTAAATTGTTTGAAGTCTTATTTCAAAGACACTTGTTTCTATGTACATCAAACACAATTCTTGCTTTCTAACAACTTCCATCAATCCAATTATCACTTATTTTGATGAGATTGTGTAGATACATTTTTCCAAATAATGGACATCTACATTCCAAAATAATATTAGAAAAATTGAAAACAATATCATTTTAGTCCATGTTACCATGAATTAATGTAATTATAAACTTTCTGTCAGGTCTTAAAAAAACATATTTGAGCAATCAAGTAAGTTTGAGCCAACTTGATTCTACTTTATTGTTATATTTTTCATTTTTAATTTCTCTTTCTAGGTTTGGTGTTGTTTGGAGAGCTTTGGACATTCCCTGGATTTGTACAGAGATATCCATCAGTGCTCATAAAGATTGTGACATTTGGTATCGCTAGTGCATTAGGACAGGTTTGTATGTTATGTTATTCAAGACTAATTTTATTAGTTCTCAAAATTATAAACACTGCAATTCAAATAAAATTTCAAGTTCAACTTCAGATCTTCAAATGCAAATGTAGCTATGTAAGAAAAACGTATTGTGATTGGATTGTAAAGCAAACCAGAAAGCGAAAAGGTCATTTTGATTACAGAAATGTCATTAAAAGCATCTGATATTCAGTAATAAATTAGGGAACACATTGTTTAGATACGGCACATTTATTAGCAGAAAAAAATCTGTTGATGCCGGTTTGTTTGTGAGGAAGGCCTAAGTAGTGGGGCTAGGTGTAAAAAGCCTGTAATTATTTTAAAATACATATATTTTCATCTAATTTGCGTGATTGTCACGGAGTTGGAAATGATCTACCACATGAAGAAAATTTGAATATTTTAAGAATTGTTTCTACTTGGTGGATGATTTTGGAGTCAACAGTAAATCCAAGTTGCTGAAAAACAGAACCTTCAGTCTTTGTCGCACCTGCCTTGTGGAAACTCAACATGGTGATCACTTTGGCACCCCTGTGCATGTCTGTCCTTCCATCCATCCACACTCTAGATTAATCTCAGTGTTCAAGCTTTTTCATTTCTTTTATTTCAATACCATTTTTTATCCCACTCTTTCCTTTTTGGTATGTAACTTCAGTATGCAATTATCTTGTATCATCCTGGTTCATAGGTAGTTCCTTGGGGTGAGGATTTTCCCCTTTCTTCACAGTGATAGTACATTAAGTTTGAGATTAACCTTGATGTTAAAGTCTTTTACTTTGCTTATACTTCAATAAAGTAAAGTTTGCCACTGAGTTACTTGGTATGTGGACACATCTTGATGTGTACAACACCAATTTACCAAAGGAGGTTAAGGTGATCTACATTTCAGGCTTCCCTGGTTTAGGTTAAGTTTTTTCTTTAATTCAGTTTCTAAAGTACTATTGGTTAGGGTGCCATGCAGCTTAGTTCATTGATACTTCTTGTTGAGTAAAATATCAACCAAATCACCAAAAGTAAGTCAGTTGGACCTAGATTTTCTGCTTCAGTGACTTTGTTTAAGTTTTTGTTATGGTCAGTTAAATTTCTTTGGTACAGTTAGATACAGAGTCACAGAAACTGATATGTCAATGTGTCTTGATGGGTGCAACATCTTTCCACCAGAAGCATGGAATTATGACATGTATTTATTCAAAGCTTGGGGGCAGGTTTGACATGCAGGCTATGGCCAGCTCCTTGTGTTTCTTATGAAATTTAAGACTTTGATTAAATACTATGTCTAATAATTGTGGGTTAACACCAATTTGCAGTTTTCACAATCAAGCAATACAGTATCAATTAACTGTATATCCCATTAGACCAAGACGGTATACGTTGTATCACATCCAGTTGAGGATACTACACCTTAATTGTTTTGAAACCAAAGAAAAGGGTCTTTACATTTTCTTTTATTTTTAGATGTTCATTTTCCTGTCAATAGCAAATTTTGGATCCTTGACCTGCTCCATTATAACTACAACTAGAAAGTTCTTCACAATATTGGGATCAGTCATTTTGTTCCAAAATCCCATGAGTGCCAAACAATGGATAGGCACAGCATTTGTGTTCGCTGGTCTCTCTCTAGACAGTGCTTATTGAAAAGAGAAGAAAAACAGATGATGATCTTTGACCTTAGATTTTCAATGGACGCAAATGAAGACAAGATTATATATACAGTGGGAACACACCTTTTTACAATGTTATTTATATGTACAAGGAAGAACAGTTTTTTTAACCAGCAAAAGTAATTCAATATATATTTGTATTTCTTAAGTTTGAAAATTTTTGAAATGAGATATTTTCTGGGTGTGCCTTTCGGAAAGGCACTTAGGTTCCATTTCCTCAGCATGATATAGCCAAAAATGTGCTAAAAGTGCCATTAAAACCAATAAAGCAATCCAGATAGAGATATTTTCAAACATATATTATCAATATGCAGTTTTTATTACTTACAGTAGTCACTTACTTTAACAAACCTGACTAAAATGAATCACCTGACTACAATTAATTTTGCAGTTTATTGCATGGTTTATTGGGGACTGTAGACACCACCTAAGATGAATGCTTTGATCAACAATTAACTGTAACCACCAGCTTTGTACAGCAAATGATTTATACAGAACAAAGTATTTATTACAGTGAAGACTAGCATATACTGTATAAAAAAATGTTACGGCCCAAGTACATTTAAGGATATGAATGTTGGCTAATACAGTTTCACTTTAGGAGTTTTGCACTTTGCACAGGGTTAACAATTACCAAAGTATTTCAGAGCAGCCAACTCTTAAAATTTTATCATAAAGTAAACTGAAATGAGATTTCAATTGTGGACTTAAGGAACAGTTGAAAAAGTATGAAAATATGATCACTGTGGTCTAATCAAGTATTGGCTTGCAGGTTTGGTCTGGATCCAGGTGATTAGATTAAATTCAGTGAAGTTGGTCAGAGAACCAGACTCACCTTGTAGGGGTTCCACAAGTACTTTAATCCACACATGTTCATGCAAAACATCTGTGTGATCAATCTTTTGCTTTGACATTATAGCATTTTCTGGAAATATTGTCCAACAAACAAATTTCTTGAAGGCGAGGAGTGGCAATATGCCTCATAACACATCCAAACAATCAGCACAGGAGTATAAAACCATATTTATACTTGGTTATGCTTGGAAAAAAAGCAGAAAAGGTGACAGTTACATTTTATGGACATCATGCCATGTCAATAGGATTACTGCTCAAGGAGGTACAGATGTTTGCCACTGTGATGTAAATAAAAAGAAAGATTACATCGAGTTGAGAGATCTAGCAAGAAGTCATTGACCTCCATAGGGTTGGAACTGAAGTTGCTGAAACTGAACTGGAAGAATTTAAGGTAGAATTGCACTTTATAGTTGAACATGAGGTTGCCTTTGCTGCATCAAACCATGCTTCTGCTAAACTTTTCAAATGTATCTTTTCCAAGCCTATAATAGCACTATATGATATTTTCTTGCACTGTACTAAAAATTTGTCTAACTTATAAAAAAGTATTGACTGCCTTGCAGACCTCTTTTTATGGTTGGTAGATCTGGGTACTGCCTGTGATCACGTGACTGTGAACTGACTTAAGCAGGAAACACAATGTAGTTGCTATTTTCACCCTTTGATCATATCGGCATGGTCGGCTGGCTTCATTGTTTGAAGTTTGTCGAGGATTATACTGTGTGTGAGCATAAGTAATTCTGAAAGGATTAAATATGATAAGTGATTATGGTTAGGTTACTAAAGGACTCAGTCAGCATAAAAACAATAAACATTACTTTAATTCTCTCTGCAAGGTATGTTCTTCGGTGCTTAAAGTTGTTGAGATGGATTAGAGTCTATGCTATGTAGGATCAAAAGTAATTGGACAGGATTAAAGATGATAATTGATTATGGTTGGATTACGCAATAGCTCAAGTGGCATAAAACTGGGTCTGGTGACTTTGATGTTTAAAGTTTGTTGAGATGTCTAAGCAGGTAACATTTCGATAGTCCGAAGGTTCAGTGGTCCGAAGGTTCTATGGTACGAAAGAAAGGTTCGCAGTTTCAAAGATTCATTGATTGAAAGGGTCATCAGTCAGAAAGAGGGGTTCAATGACTCTAATGTTCAGTGGTCTGAAGGTGCATTAATTAGAAGATTCATTTGTCTGAAAGAAGGGTTCAATGTTCCAAAGGTTCAGTGGTCCGAAAGTAGGGTTCAATGAACCGAAGGTTCAGTTGTCTGAAAGAAGGGTGCAGTGTTCCGAAGGTGTGTTAGTCGGGACCAATACAACTATATTCGAAATATTGATTGTTGGAACCAATGAACCAATTTTCAAATACCTTCAGACCAAAGAACAATCGGAATTGTGAACCCTTTATAAAATATTTTCGGACTAATGACCCTTCGGACCAATGAACTCCATGTTGTCAAAAACCTTCAGACTAACAAACCTTCGAACTTGTGAACCTTTGAACCTTTTCCTTCGAAGTTACGTACCCTCGGATCAATGAACCTTCGGACCATTGATCCCTATATTCTTTGATCTTGCGAACCATCGTAACAATGGAATTTTGATCTCTTATACAAAAATAGTTCTTACTTTTGAACCTTCGGACAAATGAACCTTCAGAACATCGAGCATTTACCGTCTAAGCGTGCCAATGCCAAAAACACCAAAATCCAAGCAATAGAAATATCACACGAAATTCAATGATGTATGGAAACGGAAATTTCAGTGGTGGTAATCAAGTTCAAAGGGACATAAATATGCATTCTGCTCATCCTGTAAGCTGATTTTAAAGTCTGTTACGGTGGCAAGAATGGCATCACGCATCTTGTAGAAACCCCATCTCATAAAAGCATATTAACCGCGACAAAAAATATGCCATCACTGAAATCAATGTTCGCGGAATCTGCATCAAATGTAGATAAAGTTACAAGTGCCAAGACACTATTTGCCAACTTTATAGCTGAACATATTCTCCCGTTTCTGGTAGCAGACGATTTTTCAGATCTAGTCAAAATAATGTTACATGACTCATAAATCGCACAATGGTTCTAATGCAAACGGACAAAAACTACTCACATAGTGATTATTTTATTGTTCATTAGAAATTATAATCTCAATTGTATACTACTACTACTACTAATAATAATAATAACAATAATAATAATAATAATTTACTATATAAACTCACTGTCGTGAGTGACCATCTGCAAAACGAGACCAGCTACCTAGATTTGTAAACAGAATATGCGTTCGACACTACTATGAACGACAGCATCGCAAAAAATGATATAAACACCACTGACCACTGAATCTACCCACCGGCAGGAAACAATTTAAACTTGTTGGTGGACTAAGTAGAGTTGTAATGACATTGCCACATTCCAATGCAGACACTAAAAAGGACATTTTCCATTCTGAGGAAAATTCAGGCTGACTCTAGAGCAAACCTTGATCCAGTAACAATACATCATCTCCTAAGTGTTAAGATCAACGATGATGAGGGCTACCACCATTATACTCAAGCAGTGATCTAAGAAATGCTAAAAATGCTTGTTGTACATATAAAAGAGTATGAATGGCAAAAAGTTACTGTGAAACGACTGATTTGATGAGATGATTTGCATATTTTAATATTTAAAAAATATATTCAATAGTTGTAATTTTTGTCTATTTGCATGCTAAAAATCGGGTCGATGAAGATCCTCCTTATTGTAAGTTAAAAACTCGTGACCAAATTTTGGAAATCTCCAGATCTGTCCTGACCTGACCTGTCTTTTCTGTCACATGTATCCAATTTATGAAACTTGTTGGATAGTATAATCCACTCTAGTAGCTTGCACTTGTACGATTATTGAACTCCTGTTATAAATTTCAGATCAGATGAAGATCAATTGCAGATAGTTAGACACAGGATGAGTAGTTTTAAGGAATAGGGAGGATTTAAAAGTCATTTAAATATTCCTATTTATCTCTGTTTTATAACAGCATTTTTGTGCAGTTCTTTAGCAATAAGTTGTTATTTTGGTTTCTCTAGCTTGCTTTCATCATGACAAAAGATTGTCATAAAAATTTGAACATTGTAGATCTTGCTATAGTTGAAATATTTTAATAATTGCTAGTTTGTAAGAGAAAATAAAAGACAAGCTAGGAAGTAGTATGGGTGTTTCATCTCTTATCCATTGTAGGTGCATCAATAGATGCATGTAACCAAGTTGTTATAACTGAAGACATCTTTATGAAACTCAGAACACTAACTTATACTTACTATTGGTCAACAAATGTTACAGAATACATATTGCATTTTGTTGCATTTCCATTGTCGTATATTGTATATTGTTTTATTTTTGCACAGCATTGTGTTGCATTATTGTGTTATGATTGTGCTGAAAGCATGGCAGTGTTTTACACCCATTTTGATGTTGTAGAACAATTGCTTAACTAAGCAGATCATTCATTTCTGTGCAGTGTAACTGTCGCATTGCATGACTTAACAGATGTTGCACGTTTATTTGTATAGTGTCTTTTACTCAATTTTTTAGTATTGTTACGATTCTAGGTCTTAAAAATATGTAAGAGAAAGAAAGTGAAACCAACAATTTAAGTAATATCAAGAAGCAATTTATGTCCCTACAATACAAAGTGAAATTAAAGAGATGCTTACAATATTGTGAATCAAATTCCAAATAATTCCTAAATGTTCTAATCACAAGTCCAAAATTATAGAATGTTCCGAATAAGTTCAAATAATCTTGAATGTTCTGATATAACACAATGATACACTCCAGAATGTCTTTGAATGAGTTCACGAAAGTTCAAAGCTATATATTAATTCAAAAGTTAATGAGCAATTTAGTAATTCCAACGAATATCATAAATAAATAATTCCTCTCGAATTATATCTGATTTCAACGGCACAAACAGTAAAATCTGATCTCAAATTGATTCCCACAGACTGATCTTAAACAGGAATGAATTATTTGTTTGCCAAATCCCTATTTATACAGATTTTCACTTGACCTGTATCATAATAGGACATGAAGCAATAGAATGGGAAAAAAAGTCTAACTGTAAAAACAAGACTGGTCTTGAACTCAAATGCTTGTAAACATTCTGTTTACGAGTGACCAGAATCTAAAGTATAACTTACCAACATGGACAAAATTTAAACACACATTATAGATTAAATATACATAGCGGTATTCATTGTGCTTGTTGTCCTCTTGTCATAAGTTTTAAAGGTCACAAAATCAGGTTGAGTTGAAACGAGTTTAGACGACTAAACATAAGAAGTATCTTTGTATTTAATTCTTAATGATGGCAATTGGTCAGTATCATCACTTTTTACATGACTGCCATAAGGTGGAGCATATTATGCTACGATGTTGTCTATCTGTCCATCCATGCATTTTGTTGCATTTTCATTGTGGTACACTGTATAT
Source organism: Margaritifera margaritifera (assembly GCA_029931535.1). NCBI lineage: Eukaryota > Metazoa > Mollusca > Bivalvia > Unionida > Margaritiferidae > Margaritifera > Margaritifera margaritifera. Next base: position 1,283,989 of record JAQPZY010001560.1, read on the forward strand.
TGTTTTATATTTGTTGCATTATTGTGTCATTGTTTAATGGTTGGGCTGAAAGCATTGCAGTGTTTTACATCCATTATAATGTTGTATAACCATTACTTAGCTAAGTGGATCATTCATTTCTGTACAGTGTAACTGTTGCATTGCATGCGCTATACAGCTGTTGAACTTTTATTAGTATAGCATCTTTCACTCAATTTTAATATTTCATTCATTGCACTTTTTGTCCTCTTGTCATAGGTTTTAAAGGTCACAAAATGAGGTTAAGTTGAAACAAGTTTAGAGGACTAAACATAAGGTATATCATTGTATTTCATTCTTAATGATGGTAATTGGTCAGTATTACCACTTTTTATATGCCTGCCATGAGGTGGAGTATATTTTGCTATGATGTTGTCTATTCATCCATCTGTCTGTTACCAGTTTGGTTTCTGCACAATAACTTTAGTTGTCCACCATCTACAATTAACAATCTGTGTGGATGGCTTGCACTTGGGGTAAGGAAGTACCGCTTTAATTTTGGGCTCGAAAGCCCAAATATCCAGGTCACTGTGAGTGAAAGAAGGAACACAGTTTCTGCATAATAACTCGAGTTTGTCACTATCTGTATTTACCAAACTGTGTGGATAGCTTGTACTTGTGGTAAGGAAGAACCATGTTGATTTCAGGGTCAAAAGGTCCAAGATCAAGGCCAGTACTACTGAACGAAGGAAAATGGTTTCTGCACAATTGCTCGAGTTCTTCACCATTTGCAGTTGCCAATCTTTGTAGAATCCTACTCATTTTTAGTCAAAACGTCAAAGGTTAAGGTCACTGTGACTGAAAGAATAAAAATAGTTCTGGATGACATACCTCAAACTTTGTTGCTGGCTTGTACTAGGTATAAGGAAGAAGGTTATTTATTTTGTGGTCAAATGGTCAAAGGTCAAGGTAACTGTGAATGAAAGAAGAAAAATGGCGTTCCACACAATAACATTAGTTCTGCATCACAGACCTGGCCCAAACTTTGTGGCTGACTTGCACTTGGGGGAAGAAAGTATCCTTTTCGATCTTAGGGTCAAAAGGACAAAGGTCAAAGTTATTGTAACTGAAAGAAGAAAAATAGTTTCTGCATAAAAATTTAAGTTATCTAAATATAGGACTATTACACAAGGGGTGGGCGAATAATGTGACTGTCATGGCACTCTTGTTAAATGTTGGTACACTACATTATGCTATGTTAATACGCAATGAAAACAGACTTGCAGTAACATTAAGGTAGAATTACTATGCAGTTAAATACAGAACCATCAGAGAAATGAGGGATTTAAAGACATAAATAAGGTCTTGAATCTGAATGTGATTTTTAAAAAAAAATTAATTTATATGTGCATTGTGAGATTGAAAGCTTTCTCCTTAGCTCCAGTTATGTTGTAATTACAATGCACAATCAGTCAGATAAGCAATGTCAAGCCCACTTTGGACTCTTGTAATTTATTTGTTCCTTCCTTTTAGACATAAAGAAATGAAATGAAAGTTTGCAAATATTAGTAGCGTAAATTATAAGAACACCACTGACATGAAATCCATTACAATGAATGTCAGTAATTTATGGACCCTTCAAAAGTATTATTCATATATTATATTTAGGGTATGATTTGCATTTGTTGAACATGAGGTACAAACTATCTTGTTTGTTAGAAAGAGAACACAATCGAGCTCACAAAATGATTGTTACCATGTATTAATTTGATTTTAGTCTTCATTTATTCATAGTATAATTATTTGTATTGCCTGATTTACTTTATGAGAAGTCAAGAATTGGATTGTGGTTTATATTATGGGTAATAATTCTTGGCAAAGTATCCACATTTTTGAATCTTTTGCCTTGTCTCAAGACAATGCTAAATAAATAATGGTTAATGTGTACATTTGTGTTTTTCGTTTTTTTTCCCCTACTTATAAATAGTTTGTGCTGTGCTAGTTGTTTTGGTGTGTGTTTGGCATTGCAATACCACAGGTGTTAAGTTTTATTTTCCTCCAAAGAACTTCCCTATTTTCTTCAATAATTACACGTGTCCAGTTTGTTCTTTATAAATTATAATAAAGTTGGACCAAGGTGAAAAAGATGCATGCAAAGAAGTCACAGTAAAGAATATAATAAAGAGACAGGAACACAAATTCCTTACAAAATAAACAAAATGTTTTTAAAAAATAATTTGTAAAATATTTTTTTAAATTTTGTTTGTGTTTGGCGGGAGTTGATATGTAATAAGTGGTAAGTTCATTTTATTTTCTCCCATAGAAATATTTCTAGTTAAATAATAGAGAAAAAAAACTTCTATCATAGATCAACAGATTAAACAGCAAGTTAGAATAACACTAAACCCCTTTAATACGTGGGATAACTCAAAAAGACCTCAGATGTATGAATAAACTAAATGCAAACTAACTCATTACAAAAAAGAGATATAACAGTTATTTATTCCTCAAGACGTTTTGTAATAAAAAGATGAAAAGTTAAAAATAATACCGAATAATGACGAAACATATATTTTATTTTTGATGGTAAGGAGATATATAACTGTAGTCTGACCGCATGGGTTTGAGTCTTGGCTCGACCAATGTGGGTATGCAAGAAAACTTGCCAGTATCTTGCCTTGTGTCGGTGGTTCTTCTCAAGGTCTTCCTGGGTTGTTCCTCCACCAAATATACTGACCGCCATGTATGGCATATCATATGCTAATAATGGCATCAAATCCCATGAATCACAAGTCACTTGACTGTAAGTGTAAAATAGACAATCAGGTTTTAATATAGCCATAGGGTGATTGGACAGTCATCAGTGCAGTTGGCTGGTAATTTGAATGTTGACAAGTATGTTGGGACAAAATGAAACATTTTGGTGACATGAAACATACATTTCTGAGAAAGGATATCTATATGTACACAAGAATAGCTTAAACAGATTCGATGAAACACCTATACCACCCAAAGAAAGGCGTTACTCATAACTTAATGATTCAAGCATATGCAATGACAACTACAAGGATGTGCATGATGTGTCACACTTTAATTTTAAAACACTCTTGAGTTCTACATGACTTACGTAATGAAAGATACTTTAATTTTGTGTGACAGTTTTGAAGAATTTCGGAATGAATTATTACAAAACTGGACCCTACACACTAATATAAAACAGTTAAGTTAGCTCATGATGCACGTTTGAAGATATCAGGTGTTACTACGATATGAGTGAAAGCGGTATAAGACGTGGAATTCGTATGATAAAACTAAGATGCGCAAAAGCAAATAATGAATATCACTTAGACATAGCTGGCTTGATAAAAATGGCGAGTACGAAAAAACAAGGTCATTCATTTTGTACCTAGTCAACAAGTTATATAAATGGGGGATATGGCTATAAGCCAGTAGAGAGCTTTAGATGGGTAAATGATGAATAAATTGAATGACTGGATAAAAATCTACTCGAAATGCACAACAATGGTGATACTGGTTGCAAATTAGAAGCAGACTTTCCATTACATCTACACGACCATTTCAAAGACAACCACCTCGCTTCAGAGAAATTAATTCCAGATATGAAAATGGTGTATCTTCCTTACAAAACCGAAAAAGTAGGTGATACGTTACAGAAACTTAAAGTTTTACATGCAACAGGTTTGAAACTGAACAAGATACATAGTTGGTTGGAAAAAATACATCAAGTTCAACATCAGGTTGACACAAAATTCTAACAATGGTTTCGAGCAAGACTTTTTCAGATTTATGAGTAATGCTGTAAACATGGAGAATGTGAGAAAAAGAACAAGAGCTACAAAATGTGGAAATGAAAATTTTTTTTTTTCAAAGCACAAAAGATCTACAACTTGCTGGAAGGACAATTATTCAATATGATTTGGTTTTCAAAACGGTATTCTCCTACACTACCGGCAGTTCGTACCCTCTAGCGATTTTAAAAACAAAAGAAAAAAAAAAAAAAAAAAAAAACCTAAGGATATATAAAGTGCACACAATTCAGTCATTCAATTCATCAATTTATAGTTTCTAACCTCATTGACGCCAGAGGGCCCCTAACATTGTCATGTCGTTCGGGCTTCAAGGCAAACGGAAACTGTCGATATAGTTACAAAGACTGCTCGCTGTTCTTTTCCGATCTCTAGAACAATTCATTTTCAGTAAAAACTGTGTCGTCTGCATTTAATATTTGCAATGTCTAGTTTTAATATTTCAATTAAAAAAACTGGACAAAATCAAAAGATATAACTCTTATAAACACGTGTTGAAAGGGGATGTACAGAAATTTACGGAGTTATTTGAAGCTTATCGAAGATGGCGAACTACACCTGTCGTCTGAAAATATGGACTAGCCCTCGCAAATATGGCGACCGTGTTAGTAAAAAAACTCTCGTTTGGTTCGAAACGCGAACAAGATGACAGTGTAAGAGACCACATGACAACGATCAGGTTAGAAATTATAAATTGATGAATGAAATAACTAAGTTTTGTGCATTTTTTGTATCCTTAATGCCTTTAGTTTTTTAAATCAGTAGGGGAGTACAAGCTGGGGTGGGGGGTGGGGCGGTTAGGTAATTACTATAGTCTGTCTTAAAAATAAAAAGGTAAAATTAACCAGATTGATCTGTGGTGTTTTTATTGTGTTAGAACTAAGCAAGTGGTTGTTTATACGAGTTCTTTTATAATAAGGTGAAAAACAAATATGGTGTTAGAATAAAGCATAGTAGCAGCACTGAAAAAAAATTAAAAATGAAATAAATGAAACAAATATTCTTTATTGTTGCAGTCACTACGGCAAATGGAAATTTTGTTTCAACTTACCGTGCCTGTTGAATCAGCAAATGATTTTTTTTTTTTTTTTTTTTTTTTTTAACTTATGGGAGTACTTTAAACTTTAATAGTTTAATAGGGTTGAGGAAAATACAATGTTTAATGTATTGAAGCAACTGCTGTTTCATGCATTGACACAACAGTTGCTAGAAATGAAAATTTGTTTCATTACGCGAAGACAGCTCTAGATCCAGCCATGGATATGACAAAATAAACAACAAGGAACAACGGTTTGTACAAACCAATACAAACAAAGGTGTGTACAAACCAATATGAACAACGGTGTGTAACAACCAATATGAACAACGGTGTGTACAAAACAAGATCGTCACAATACTCATCCGACATAATTCAAGGTAGGCAGACACTTCAAATCTTGGGATATGAATTGGGAGGAGGTAATCTAGAGACGTGCATGCCATCTTATATAAGCCTGTTGTGCGTTGGTGATATGGCGATATGTCCGTCCGTGTGACTTTTGTCCATTTGGTTTCAGCTTGGTAACCTGATATTATCTCCTACCATCATCAAATTTTGTGGATGGTTTTCTCTAGGGGTACGGAAAAAATAAATCTATTGGTTTGGGATGAAAAGGTTTAAAGCCAAGGTCAATTTTACTTGTGATAGGAAAACGGTTTCCGCGTTGTAACAAAAGTGTGAATTAACATGCTTTCCCCAAATTCCATCATCAAAATCTCCAACTGGTAGGGTTTTATTTAATAAATAATTATGTTGATAAAATTATTCCTGAAATTTCTTAAAATTTACCTATGTTACTACTGAAACTAGATGTGTAACAACTAGTACAATGTGGTCTCAGATGGGATAGATCTGGCTGGACCTAGTTCATATTGGACATTATTGGGATCTCCACCCTAAACTACATATATGCAAACAACTATGTTTGGGACTTGCGACTTGATATGAAGACGGTAGTGTTAGGCCTTAGTCAGCAGCTTGAAAATTATTGGGATCCTTACACGAAAACTACATATTTATTTACTCAGTCATAGCTTGAAAACTAATGGGATCCTTACACTAAAACTACATATTTATTTACTCAGTCATAGCTTGAAAACTAATGGGATCCTTACCCGAAGACTACATATTTATTTACTCAGTGATAGCTTGAAAAATAATGGGATCCTTACACTAAAACTACATATTTATTTACTCAGTCTTAGCTTGAAAATTACTGGAAGAAATTACATAATTATTTACTCAGTCATAGCTTGAAAAGTACTGGAATAAACTACATAATTATTTACTCAGTCATAGCTTGAAAACTAATGGGATCCCTACACTAAAACTAAATATTTATTTACTCAGCCTGAGAAGAGAAATACATATATATTTATTCAGCCCGAGAAGACATATACATATTTATTTACTCAGCCCGAGAAGAGAAATACATATTTATTTACTCAGCCTGAAAAGACAAATACATATTCACTTACTCAGCCTGAGAGGAGGAATACATATTTATTTATTCACCCCGAGAAGACATATACATATTTTTATTTACTCAGCCTGAGAAGACAAATACATATTTACTTACTCAGTCTGAGAGGAGGAATGCACATTTATTTACTCAGCCTGAGAGAAGGAATACATATTTATTTACTCAGCCTGAAAAGAGAAATAATATTTATTTACTCAACTTGAGAAGACTAATACATATTTATTTACTCGACTTGAGAAGGGAAATACATGCTTATTTACTCAGCCTGAGAAGAGAAATACATATTTATTTACTCACCCTGAGAAGAGAAATACACATTTATTTACTCAGCCCGAGAAGAGAAATACATATATATTTATTCAGCCCGAGCAGACATATACATATTTTTATCTACTCAGCCTGAGAGGAGGAATACATATTTATTTACTGAGCCAAAAAAGAGAAATACTATTTATTTACTCAAGTTGAGAAGACAAATACATATTTATTTACTCAACTTGAGAAGGGAAATACATGTTTTTTTTACTCAGCCTGAGAAGAGACATGCATATTTATTTACTCTGCCTGAGAAGAGAAATGCATATATATTTATTCAGCCCGAGAAGACTTATACATATTTTAATTTACTCAGCCTGAGAAGACTAATACATATTTATTTACTCAGCCTGGAAAGACAAATACATATTTACTTACTCGGCCTGAGAGGAGGAATGCACATTTATCTACTCAGCCTGAGAGGAGGAATACATATTTATTCACTCAGCCAGAAAAGAGAAATAATATTTATTTACTCAACTTGAGAAGACAAATACATATTTATTTACTCAACTTGAGAAGGGAAATACATGCTTTTTATATTCAGAATGAGAAGAGACATGCATATTTATTTACTCTGCCTGAGAAGAGAAATACATATTTATTTACTCAACCTGAAAAGAGAAATACTATACGAATGTGGTAGGGAGATTTAGCGTCGATCTTCTCCGCCTGTGCGACCTTCTATTCGTACTTTCTTCATTCATTCCTTTTTAACATTCGTATGATTAACCTTTGCGTCTATGTGTTTAGTACATTCTGAAGCAATAGCGTCACGTATTTGTGTATACAGATGCTCCCTTGTAGATTCAACACCGTCCAGCTATAATTAAATCACTGTAACCTATATTTTATGCTCGAAGTACTTTGGTGTTTAAATAAGTTTCTAGTGAAGAAACTCAGCTAGGAATTATTTACACAAAAGAGTTAAAAGAACAGATAGAAGAACAATATGATGTGCATGCCAGGAAGTCACTTTTAAAGAGACTTATTTATCTGTATACCAGACAGTGCTGTATTACCAGGTTAGATTTCTGGTGACATCAAGTGTGCATTTGTTTTAAACATTTTCAAAGTGTTGTATGTACAGAATAGGCGCAACGTCACTGAATAAATGGGAAAACACCTTTTATGCATAATTGCATTCTAAAGAGAAGTTTCGTGAGTATATGTATTTATCTGACCTATCCTTAAACGTCATTATTACTTGCTAAGGAGTTACGCGGCACTGATAAATTTTGCAAGAGAAAATAGAATTTGTTAACTATATTAAGCTTATGTTCTAGAAAATGAATTTCATATTGTTATTATTTGTCCCTTTTATGAATTAAACATATATGTCTTAGATACACACAACACATTGACACATTCAAACGAATAATGTGCGACAATAATAACTCTACAGTGAACGATCTATTAAAATATATTTATATGGCACTTGAAAAGAGAAAATTTATATTTCTTAGTTGTAATAAAATAAATATTTTAAATATATGTGATTTAAAAAAAATATTTTTCATTGTAAAATTTGGATATATTCTTTTTGGTTCATTTTTACTTTCCTTTATCGTATTGCAATAGTTTAGTGGCATAGTGGGTTTTTATCTGGCTGGTATAAGTTACACTTCTATGATACAGCTGTATATAAATATAATAAAGAAATATAATGATTTCACACACACACACACACACACACACACAAGAATGCAAATAATATGGCACAAAACAGTACTTTCAAGTGCACTGGATCCAGCAAGGGATCGCGTGTGTCCGGGATTGACTAAGATAATTTTAAAAAAAAACTGACAATGAACATTACAAAACAGAGACATTCGCACAGACATATATTTGCAAAAGAGTGACTGAATATTTGAAAGACAGGGATGTCTTTCAATAATTCTTAAATATAGTTTGATACATTTTAATGCAAAACTTGTATTTAATTTTTAGTACTGCACGTAACAACCTCTTTTTAACTATGAATTACAAATACATTGGTGTATAGCGACGCTAGAGGAAACAATGTGATAAGTGAAAAAGAAAGTAATTAAATACAGCAATAGTTATGGTAAATTAAAACTTTGTCCACTTAATATAGGTCTTACTGAAGTAAATTAAAAATGTTTCGTTCAACGTAATGTCTGTAGGAATAAATGATAAATAACAACACCAAATGACGAAAAAAAAGGCGATAAAAAGTAAAAGAAATAATGAATTGCACCGTTAATCCTTTTCACTTACAATAGGTGTTGCTGGAGTAAATAAAAAACATTGCAACGATTAAAATATGTATTGCAGCAATTACTACAGCAAAGTAAGACCGTTTTCACTTACCATAGGTGTTGTTGAAGTAGATAAAACACATCACATTCCGCCATTTATTTTACACTCTAAGTACTACACGTGGTACATATAAAAGCTTATCTGAACTCTAATGGGAGGCCAATTATAAAAGTTTATATATATATATAGTTACGCCTCTAGGTCTTAAAATAATGTAACAGAAAAAAAGTGAAACCAACAATGTAAACAAAATCAACAAGCAATTTATTTCTAGACAATTAAACTGAAAATTCAAAAGACACTTATAATTACGTAAATTAAAGTCCAAATAATCCATATATATTACATCACTACACTGTTTGCATCAATTAGCTGTTATTGCATCATATTGAAGTCCTTTAGAAAATCATCCCTATATTTTCTAGATTTGTAATGGAGAGGTGATACATATGATGAACCCTATTTGCATTCTACAGAAGCAGCAGAGAAGCCTACACAGATAATTATATATTTAGGTAAGCCTCTGTAAAATAGTTTTGGTGCATCCGAACATATAACTAACGCACCGGATTCATCAAAATGTGGAAAAATAAAATGCACATACATGCAACTTAATCAACGACACGTCTCGTGTAAATTTCACCGTGTTAAACCTTCCATACGCGTTTCCGTCCAGTCAAGGCATGTGGACATCATGGAAGTCACCACATTGAAAACCTAACAGGTAAAGTAACAAGCTCTCTGATTATTCAGTTCATTTTGTTTGCTGTAGACAGTAACTCTTCATTCGCAAGAGTGCACTTATTCAAAACACTGTTTTGGCTAGCTACACATGCCAAAAATCGATGTGAAACGAAGTGGACTGATGACCCTCGGCTAGCAAAAATGAGGCTGACACGTTCGTGCGAAATGCACATTTTTTAAATTTCGTTTTGACTCAGTCGACCAAAGTTCCAGGCCATTTTAGACAAATACGACTTGGATTGACTAGCAACAACTAATCCATGGACCGAAATGATAAGGTTTCCGCAATTTTAAGCTCGATAGGAATAGCAAGTTATTATTTTAAGAAAAAAAAAAAAAAAGAAAAAAAAAAGAAACAACGCTGATCGTAACTTGTAAGACTTATACTGCAGTCATTAACATTTAGACATTTACTCTCCATGTGCATGCTAGACCTGCATACAGACAAGGAAACATGCGTTCTTAGTCGCAAAACAATCATGGTAAAGTTTTAAGAAAATATGCTATTTTTCTTTTAATCCAGTACTTTCTTCCAATCGAGTTTTTATGTATGTAGTTAGAAATAATTATTATGTTGTTTATCGTGATTATTGATTATTTCTTGAGGAGGTTACAAGGGTAGTTTGAAAATCTCCGTGTCTCCAACCATCTTTTATCCATTTTGCTATTCCGCCCATGCCTTCCTCTCCAACATCATCATGCAAAATCACAAAAAACTTGATAATATATTTTCCCATGTTCTGATGTAGTACATAGACCATGCATAAGCCAAATATGTTTAAACCCTTGACCAATTTTCCTCCTTCCATCCCAGTTTTTATCCCCTCCATTTCATCGGTCAATTATGTCAAGTTGAGAGTAAAGCTACGTAAGAAACTTTGATGCGTTAATCTAAATGTAGACTTTTCATAATTCCTTTTGGAAAAAAAAAATAGTTACACAGGAATAATTGCTGTAAGTTACAAATTCTATACCTAACAGAAGGGACGTATCCCAGGATCCAACAGGAGAAAACGTGTTAGTATGAAGTGAAGCTACATAGAAAAACTTCATTCTCTATATAAAACATGTTATAGAGTTATAATTTTGTCGCCCAACCCAACCTGTAAACTAAATATTATAGTAAACCAGTGCACGCACTCTCTCCTTCCGTCATTATAACGGTTCATTTATTTAATAATGCGTAAATGGGAGGGATTTGTTTTATTTCCTTCGGGTAATAGGGTTACAAAATGACTCTAAAAAAAAGTATTTCACGCGTCACGGTGTGCCCCTTTAAGCCTTGGAAATTATGCATACATGTCTGTATATGCTTATTTAAATCACAGAAGACACTAGTGAATACATATTACTATGTAATCAATCTAAATTCTCATTTGGCAGATACATTCACCTCTTATTTAAGACAAAGCTATTTAAATTTTAAAAAAATCTGTTAGTTTTCAAAAGCTGTAGATTTCAACTATAAAATGATATATGCGGTAGACGGCCTTGAAAACGATATTATTGTCCTACCGCCAGTAGAATCACACGCACAGGGGCTCGTATCGCTGCTTACAATTTACCTATAAATCATGTATGTACTATAAAAGAACACTTTACAGTACATATATAATACCGTCGCACATGACCGAACGTGACGTAAATTCAAAACCCGCTCACTCACATATATGATTTATAGGTAAAATGTAAGCAACGATAAGTGCACCTGTGATCACATGTATGTTAAAGCCAAGTGCACACTAATTATAAGTAACCCATGCAGTCTGTTCCCCATGCATAGGTCACTTGCTGGGCTTGGTACACAAAGGTTACAGTTTTCGATAGAAGTACGGTAAGTAGACGATCTTCATATGGGTAAGGGGCCTACTTGGGGATACATATTGATAATTTACTAGTCTTTCAACAACTATAAAATAAAATTCCTCATGTTGTCAGCGCGATTGAAATTTTCTCAGGCAAATTAGATTTTTTTTCGACAAGTCCGATTGGCACTTCACTTAGAATACAGGTGGGGCCCTTACCATCTTTCTATCGGAGTTTTTATTACTGCGTAAGAATAATCAAAATATCAACACATAAAGACGGTTAATTCTCCGAGTCCCTTGTAATACACTTGTAATACAAAAATCTTCATGTTTACAACCGTGTCAAATTAATCATACTGAAGGCAAGCATCATAGGTGTGTGCATATGAGAGAGAGAGAGAGGCACCATAACTTGGGGCTTGGGTTCTTAGGTATATCCCAGGTAGGCGACAAATTATAACTCTCAACATGTTTCATATAGATATATAGATAATAAAGATTTTCTATGTAGCTTCACTTCATATTAACACGTTTTCTCCTGTTGGATCCATGGATGCGTCCCCTCTGTTTGGTATTGATGTTGTAACTTATAGCAATTATTCATGAAAAAGTCTGCATTTAGATTCACTCATCAAAGTTTGTAATGTAACTTTGCTGTCAAGTTAGCACGAGTCGATGGAAACAAATTGTGATGGAAAGAGGGATGTTGGTCAAGGGTTTAAAAAATATTTGGTGTATGCATGATCTCTGTACTATATCAGAACCTGGGCAAAAATATTATCAAGTTTTTTTGGTGTGATTCTGCCGATAATGTCGGATAAGGAGGAATGGTGGATTAACGCAATGGCAGAACGGAGGGAAGGTAAGAGTAGGCTTTATTTTTGCCTTGTTCCGATTTGTATTATTCTGCAAGCTATCTGCAGCAGTGGAGTACTAAAGGTATATGGCGCCAGAGGCGACGATGATGGCCCAAAGGGCCAAAATACCAGACCCGAAGTTTTGTCAGCTGTTTTGGCGCCCCAAGGCCTCTGGCCCCCCCCCCCTCCATGCAACCGCCTTGTCCGCCCCCCCCCCCCGCCCCGTTAGTACGCGACAGATCTGCAGTACACAATTCGGACGCTGTGTCTTGCCATTACCTTTACCCTTTACCTTAGCCGTCTCTGACACTGAACACTAAAACGTGTTTAAACATCATTTAATGTAAATGCAAAACCCCAACATTTTACGCTCTGTTATGCTGTTTGAAAGTTATATCAGTATTCACCATACGTCATTTTGATTTCCACCCATTATTTTTCGTTTTCGTTCAGGTATGTGATAAAAATAATCCATTATTACGCATTGGTGTTAGATAGGAAAATTGTACACTCGGGATAAGAATTTCTGACACTCGGGTGGAATATTCCTATCATACACTGAAGCATACAAAGGATTATATTATTTAAGACCAGTTTTATATGTCCCATTGATATTTTACCCAGTGAATGCAAAGGAGGAGGTGTCGAGAGTGGGCTGCACTGGGCCCCCGGGACTCATAGTCCCCCCCCCCAAAAAAAAAAAAATTGGAAGAAACTAGTGCTTTTTAATTACCAGTTCATTTTAAAATTCAGACAAATGTTCACTTTCCACAATATTGTAATGAGTATGAGGACGGATACACCTTCTAATGAACTACCTTGAATAGTAAGTTAAATCTTGAACTGCGTTGGTGGGTTGGTGGTATATCTGCCAGTTGTAGACCTTTCATGTGTTTGTGTGCTTACATCTCGTATACATATGAGAACGTTAATAAGCAAATAGAAAAAGAAAATACTAGATCAGTGGGACTTCAGGGTATTATTGCAGAAATTATTTTTAAAAAATAATTTAAAAAAAAAACAATTCCTAAACCACTCATGTGTTTTTTGCATATCTAATTTGTATGGGGATACGAGAGCACTAAAATAATAATAATATTTAGGGGTATTATTTCAAAAATAAAAAAATACAAAATTACTAGACCAGTCAGACTGTATAGACAGTTAGTAAAGCGAAACGGTGAAAGCGAAGTAGCTAATACTTAGATGTTGCATAGTATGCAAGTAAAACTTCATAAATTATTGCTAAGTGTTAGTAAATAAGGCCGCTTCGTCTAAGTAACTGTTAGTAAGTAAGGCCACTTGGTGTTACTAACTTCTGTGTGTTTTTTTATTCATCAAAGAAATACTTTGCTACTTATGTAAACTGCTGTCGCAATTGAAAACACTGAGAATAAACTATACTAGGCAGACCTTCTGTAGGAACTGAGATTTTTTACTGCTCCGTTGAAAATGAAAATTCTTGATCACTTTTCCAACTTTTGTGCACAATATTCTAAAACCATTGCCAGCAAATTCTGTGAGAATCAGTTGTGATATTCGTTCAAGTTGTTTTACCTCTAGCATTCAGTACCGAAATCAGGTGGAGGATTGGTGGGATGGGGAGTCTGGGTCAGTGCGCGACCCCTAATAAAATGGGCGTGAAACAACCGAAACGTTTCCTATACTAAGTTTTATTTACAGGTTGATGGTTGAAAGTATGCCCTGAAAAACTCTTAAAATGCAGGAGCTTCTGGGGACATCGCTCCCTTAGGGGATTCCGTTCAAAAAATGTGCTCGGCAACTTGTTTACGGCCTTCTCCTTAAACGTTTTAATGTTTTAGACATTCAATGTTTATACTTCCTTCGTTAGCATGATTAGCAGTCATCCCGTCTTTAACTATTTTCATGTACATCTCAAAATTGTAATAGCCGTTGGAAATTAGAACAGTCCTGGTTTAATTGTTGTCATTTGTGTAATGCAAGTGAATATGTTGCTTTTAATTCATTGGAAACATTGTAGTAACAAGCAGCAAATGAATTATCTGCAACGGTATCGCTAGATTACCATTTCTGTTGTTAATTGGATTGATGAGATATACTTCTTTCTAAGGGAGTCTATCTATTGTGATCGTTCTATGCACGTATACCGTAGGTACACAATCCATTAATACAGAAAAAATTTAAATAGTGTAGTATAGAGTTAAGGATTTTCTGTTCAATTTGCATTCTCTTTTAGAGAGCGGCTTTATGCATCCTTTGCTGTAATGAATGTCTCTCTGGTACACGTTGCCTCCTGCACGAATATAGATCTTATGTTGTGCTATGCACAAGCTCCGAGGTTTGCGGTTAAGTTTACCAAAATATCTTTCTCTTTCAGTTTCTTTCATTGTTCCAAAAACGTTTTGTTTTCAAGTCCTCTGTGTCTTATCTTTCTGTATTGTGTAATTTTTCCTGATGGAATCTTTTGTCACTTTGTTTTTGTTGTACTCGTGGATGATTAGAATAGCCTCATACTAGTTGATTTTACTGTCACTTAATACTTTGCTTATCGTGTGGTCAGTACTGTTCAGCTGTCTAGTAGCATATGCTATTGTTTCATCATGTTCTAAAACTTTGTTGTGGATGGACTTCCCCCTGAAGTCTTTTGCAACAAATCCTAATACTGTTCCAACAAACCCACTTAAACCCAAAGGAGCAACTTATACCGGTAGCTATTCCTGAAATATCTAATCCAGCTGCTGTTACACCCATACCATCTATAGCGATACTAATCTCCACCAAGTACGAAACTGTGCGTGCTATTAGGGTTTCTTTCTACCACCTTTATAGTGTTCGATCACTCTTTGAAATTATTATACGACGAACGAATAATTTATAAGACGTGCTCTTGGCTCCTTTGATGCTGGCGTAATGTGGTCGTTAAGGTTGATGAAACCAAAGAATCCGATTTGGATGGGCAACTGCGTACCTTTGCACATATCGATATTAAAAGCAGGATCGAACCCCAGGACCGCTTAAGTACACAGAGAGCGTGTTATCGCTGAGATATACAGACACAATGACCTATTACAGGCATGTTAATCTATAATCTACTTTATAGACACTGTGACTTTTTTACAGTTGCATATTCCTCAATGTATAGGTAAAAGTATTGCTATAGTGAATTAAAACTAGATCATATTAGCACATATCTGGAAGGCGATGTAGATCAAACTGTACAGTTATACAAACCTGCAAAGACAAATGTTCGAGAATGTGGCCTAAACGTAAAAAGGTAAAGCAATTCAGTGAAGATTAAAAGTACGTCACTGTGACATTCTGTATTTATTTTTTTAACCTAAAAGCAAAATATCGTAGTTATACCAAACATTCGGAGTCAGAGTAGATACAGTTCAGTGATACAGGGAGTATGACAATCCAAATAAATTTTGACATACACCCTCAACAAAAATAAATAAAACACCCATTAATATTAATATATATCTGATACAGAAAACTGGACGAGACAACAACAACACCAACAATAATAATAATAATAATAATAATAATAATAATAGTAATGCACGAATTAACAAAGGAAAGAACTTAGAAATGTTCCTGGAATGATTTGAAGAATAAGGATTTGCTATGGTAAAACACATACAACAAATTCTTAATAATAATAATATTAATAATAATAATAATATAAAATATTAACATTAACTTTGTACTACATGCGACCAGACTTGCAAACAGACACGCACACACACGCACACAACCGCACACATATGCATAACATTCTTACTATCTTTCTCATGTACATTCGCACGTACACACACACACACACACACACACACACACACACACACACACACCAGTGGCGGATCCACAAATATTGGTTAGGGAGAGCGTAAACAAGCCATAAAGTCTGTGCGATGGAACCTCTAGTCGGGACCCAGAAGGCGAACCCCACGGAAGCTCCTGCATTTGTAGCTTTTCCAAATCATAATTTTAACCATCTTACCGTACTGTAGACTTACTCAAGGAAATATTCCGGTTGTTTGGCGCTCATATTGGGGGATGAGGGGCAATCAGGGGATCCTGACAACTAGTACAAAGTGTCACTGTATTCTTCATTATCTACAGAACATATGTTGCTCTTATGTGTATTTTAAGCAAGGATAATCCAGTCTTAGCCATCAACTTTAGAGTGCTTTATGTTACAGACTGCTGCTGAGGTGGGGATACAAATTGATACACACTCCGGAAAGAACAACACATTGAAAATTAATTAGACGGGCATGGCGATCGATGCAAGCAGCAAAAAGCTGATAGTATATTCTTTAGGCATTTTCTTTTGCTACTTTTACTACGGAATACTACACGAATCTATGTAAGATCAGGTTTGTATTACTTTTATATGTATGCATATGTATATATATATATATATATATATATATATATATATATATATATTATATATATATTACACAAGACCATCTGTAATATTTCATTCACAAACTTCATTGTTGTATCTAACAACACCACATTGCTGCCTTATTGGAATGCATTATGAAATACGATCTTTACCAATATTATTACTACTAAAAGAGATGTAAATTTAATAATGGATTGTTTTGTCATGTATCATCATTTTCATATATTTAGTGACCCTTGGATCTCCAACCCCCAAGCCCCCATCTGTACACAAAATTTCAGGGGCTTTCTTTAAATGGTATAACTCAATTAATTCACTAATTGTACACTGTGATGACCTACCATAGTACTAACTTTGGGTCATGTATTAGAGATGAAACATTTACAAACAATACAGATACTTTTCATAAATGCACCCGAAGAAGATTCAATTTTATTCATATTGATAAATCCAACACAATCATTTAAACAAGCTCCATCTTGAAAACTTGTTATTGCTACTCCTCCTGAAAGGATGGTCATATTGACATGGGGTTTTCACCAAAACATTTCTATTGATATCTAGTTAGTCCTAAATGAAAATGATGCAAAGCTTGCATTCAATGTGACCGCCAAGACGGCCACATTGAAAGATCTTATTGCTACTCCTCCCAAATGGATGGTCATATCTACATGGAGTTTTCACCAAAAGATTTCTAGTTGGTCCTAAATCAAAATGGTGCCAATTTTATGTCGAATATGGTCACCATGGTGTCCATCTTAAAAATCATGTTATCGCTTAAGAATGTCAGATATAGTTTCAACACTCAGCAGTTAAAACGAAGAAACAGTTTCATATTAGATTCCTGGAGCATCAGTCCTTCAAAGGATTCTTCATCTTCTTCTTCTTTTTCTTCTTCTTCTTATTATTATTATTATAAAAAAATAAAGACTATCACAGTTGTAATGGCTATTAATTTTTTAAATCAGAGAAATAGATAAAAAAACATTATTTCTTTTTATATTAACATAACATTTATAAATAAATATATAAGGGTTGTTTAATTCCGAGAATGTTTCCCTGGTCTTTTTTCATTTAAGAATATCATAATAAATGTTCTAGAATTTCCCAAGTAGTCACCAAATTTGACTCCATGGATACAATGACATATTCGATTAGTTGGTTTACCATTCAATGGCTGCAGAATGGGCCTTTTGTTCAGGATCTTGTTCACATTTAACCTTTATTCTCCACCCATTGTCTATCCAAGTCCTTGAAAATCTGATGGCAGCTTTTTATAAGTCAGAGACCTCAGACTTGAAGAATCTGTATGTAATCACTGGGAGAGTATGATTGCCTTACACTGAAGCTTGCACCTAGCCTGATATAGCAAAGGCAGATAACAAAATGTCTGCAAAAAGTTAGATTTGAGACCCATAACTTTAGTCTTGATCATCTGTACCAAACTCTTTAGTTTTGCATTTCCAAATTATGCTTGCAGATGTACGTTGTGCATAGTGCATTATCCGTCAACATATACTATTGTTCTTCTCTAAAGCCATTGGACCAATGTCAACCAAATTGTACACAGAACATCCTGACATGAAGGTATTTCAAGTTTGTACAATTGTTGGTAATCAGCTAACAAATGTGGCCATCACTGCTTTATAATTTGACAGAGAGCATCTTGGTATGCAGGGTTTTTAATGTTTCTGTTACAAAAGATGCTCTGTCATCTCATGTCATTAATAGCTCTGTCATTAATAGCTCTGTCATCTCATATGTCTGTCATTAATAGCTCTGTCATTAATAGCAATAGAGAAACGCTTAAACTACTTCTCAAAAATTACAGAATTTGACCAAATTTGACAGAAAGCACCCTGATATGAAGGGCTGCCAAATATGTAGCGATGATGCTGATCTGTCATCAAATTCTGCCATCATTACTAAAAATAGAATAACATTTTAAAAACTTTTTCTAAACCAAACTGCTGAACAGAATATAACTGAATTAAACAGAAGGCATCCTGGCATAAAAGCCTTTCAATATTGGATAAAAGATTCTGATAAGCCATTAAATATGGATGAAAATAAAACAATAGACAAATCTTGAAAGCCTTTTTTAATAACATATGCAGCTAACTAATACAGGTTTCGTGGCCATCTGTTCTTGCATTTTGGTATCATGTTCACAAAATTGCATACTCCTTCCACTTTTTTGTTCTGAATGGGGTTTTGAAGGTACCAGACACTTTTCTGTGTTTTATTGCCACCTTCGTCATATAATTACTTTTCATTTTCGTTTTTAAGAAATGCCTTCTTTCACTCCCGAGTCCCCATCCACTCCTTCTTGTATTTTCCTTGGTGTGCATCATTGTGTTTGTTTGGGTTAAACAAATGATCAGGCTGGAATGCATTTAAAAATGTAAACTATGGGGTCAAAAAGTATAGTATCTAATTTATCTGAAATTGGAATGTTTGTTTCAAATTTCAGCACAAAAGGGAAGTATGGAGAAGGAGATAAGACAGAAAGGTTTACCTACACCATATCCCTTGTTTTCCTAGAAAATGTCATTAATACTTTATTAGCATGTATAGGTAAGTTTACACGACGAACATATCTTGGTTAGTAGTCTATATTATTTGCACTGCTATGGCATCTTATGAATTCAGCTATAAGTTAGGTAGGCAATATCATAGTTACTGTGTTTAATATACAGTGACCTCTTCCAATTTGTAAAGGACAATACCAAGAGGCTATCGTCTGATGACAGACCATCATAACCTTCACCAAGGTACCATATTTCTGTGATGACAAGCCCATGTTTAACATTAAACCCAAGCTCACCCACCCACTTTGAGAAACTTGTAGCAGACTCGGGGATCCTCCAAAATAAGCACACAGCCATTTCTGACCCAGAGGTAGACACGTATTTAAGTTGTACCTAACCCCAAGCGTCAATAATGTGTTCGAAAAGAGTCTACAGTTTTGTTCCCCTCTTTTGTTTAGTCATAGTGGCATTAAAAGCCTAGTGTGTTCAATAAATTGTTAAAAAAATAGTAATGTTTTAGTGCAGAACAGTGATGTGTAAGAATGATCATATATTGCCGTGTACCTGGTGACTCCTGGTGAAAGTTGGAATAATTTGCATTTCAAAAAGGCATCTAACAATTTGTTTATAAATTCTAGCAATCAAGTCATGTAACAAGCTTTATTCGAAGAATAGTAACAGATTTCTTCATATCTGACATGTCAAACTGGGGACCCAATCCCGGTTTGTCCTGTCTGGTACTGAAAACCTGTATATATATATATATATATATATATATATATATATATATATATAGATATATATATATATATATATATATATATATATATATATATATATATATATAAATACATGACCTGAGGAATATTTTTGTAATGCAGATTCTTAAGTTGAATTTATACCTAAATCTATTACCACTATATGTTCAGGTATGGATTCAACTGCAACTTTGGTAGCTAAAAAAATGAACAAATCAATTTCGTTTATATCCTGAGATTATGTGTTTATTTGTTTTCAGTGTTACATTTCAAGAGAGAGCATGACAAAACTCCCCAGAAGTACTTTGCCGCTTGCTCCTTGTTTTATGTGGGAGCGATGCTCGCCAGCACTCACGCACTTCAGCATGTCAGTTATCCAAAACAGGTACATACAACTGATGAATTGCCTGTGGTATGCTTACGATAAGGATGTATACTCATTAGCATTGAATAATTTTATCTTCGTGCTTAGCAGAAACACTCGCATCGCGACTCAGTATTTAATGACGAGAGATCTTAGTACATAGACACACACACACACACACACACACACACACACACATATATATATATATATATATATATATATATATATATATATATATATATATATATTAGACCTGTACAGGTCTTTGTCTCTGAGAGTTGTGGAGCCTGAGTGTACAAAAATTGGGAGTCTTGATAGGAAGACTGGTGGGAAAAGGCATAACACCATAACATTCAAGGCAAATCAGTAACTTGTTGACTATGATTTTTACAGTATATTTTGGTTTCATTTAATTTTTCACTCTATCAAATTCACTTTTGAATATGATAATTTTGTTCTTTCTGTCAACAATATGGCTACCACAATGACCATCTTGAAAGCTTGTTATCGCTACTTCTCCTAGATGATTGGTCATAGCGACATTGTGCTTGTAATAAAAGACTTCTTATGATATCTGGTCAACCTAAATGGAAATGCTACCAATCTGATATCCAATATGCTGACCATAGCAGCCATCTTGGAAATCTTTTTATTGTTACTCCTCCAAAAAAGAAAATAAAATCAAGATTTCTTGTCCCGTCGTGTTGGTACTCAATGAAAATGGTGCCAATTTGACATCCAGTATATCCATAACATCAAAAAATCTTGTTATTTTGCTGAAGATAGTTTTAGCACTCAGCAGATATAAAGAGGTTTTGTGTTGAATTCCTTGAAATTCTTTTCAGACAGTAGAGCGTCAGTCCCTTTGAGAGACTTTTGTTTTTGAAGTTCAACGTTTCAGAAAACTTAGAGCCCAGAGCTAGTTACTGAAGGTCCACGTGATGCACGGTCTTAGAATATTGCTGGTCCAAAAATAGCGTTTGAAGGTCCAGGATGCATTTGAAGTGCTTACAGAGAGCTATATATATTTATATTACTGAGGTCACATCATGTCTATCGTGACACAAAAATGCGTAAATCACATCACATCAATACGATTAAGTCAAGCAAAGCATAATTGGAACAACATTTCTCTTCAAACATATTGTCTTCACTTTAATATTGTGAAAAACAATTAAATAAATTTATTATTTAACAAAATGGTGTTATATAAAAATAAATTACAATGTTTGTACTGTTGGATGTTGTGATGTCACCCATCGTACATGGGGCTTGCAAGCTGGCCCCATTGTACTTTGTTCTAATCCACAATATTCAAAAGTAAGAAATATATAATATACCTACCAAGTATGTGTTAAATTAAGTTGTTTTTAACTAAGACAAAGTTAGTTCTCCAAATGTAGTGTTATCATGTATTGATTCTTGATGTATTGATGTATTGATTCCAAATGTAGTGTTATCATGTATTGATTCATAACCTACAGTGAGATCTTTTAGCAATCCACTTGAATTTTGAAAATACCATTTACCTATGTGTTTTAGTTGCACCGAAGTGCAAAAAGCAATTTTATCTGGCAAGGGGTAGAACATTCTACTGTGTATTAAAATTTGAACATAGATCAAGGGAAATAATTGAAAGATTAACGAAGAAATTCAAGCACTTAAACTATTAAATGATTGCAGTTTTTCTAATCTATGAATGAAAAAAACAAAACATTAAATATGACCATTTTAATGGTTTGATCCATCACTAAATTGTGCACTATTCACACAAGAGATGATTGCTTTAAGTGATTATCTTATTAAATAACTTAGTTTTACTGGAGATTAAATTCATAAAAATTCCCCAAAATATGACCAAACGAAAAATTAAATTCTAAAACTGAACTACACCTGAGAAATATACCATATAAATCTCCCAATTAAGACCACCTTCCGGTTTGGGGGAACATGGTTTTAATTAGAAGGAGATTTGACATTAAAGTGTAAACGTGCTCTTTTCGAAATTAATTGGGAAGAAATAATATGTTTGGTATCGTCGACTGTTGTTACTTTGGTGATGGTTTTTTTTCTGTAACTGAGATTAAAGCTTTCTGTAAGGGTTACTTCACCACCAGGTTAAGATGGGTGAAAGGAATTTTTTAAGATGTTGTTTCTGTTCTATTTCTGGTGTCTGGATTAACAAAATGCATGTAGAAAGTGTGGTAACATTTCTCATGAAATATCGAGAAAAGTAACTGTAATTCATGTTTTAATTTCGAATAATATGTAAAATAATTGGCCTTGTCAAAATATTGACTTTGATCTTGAATTTTAAGAATGAAAAAACCAACAGATGTTGAGTTATCCTTACAAATTAATTGTTTTGATGTTAAATACTGTGCTATAAACCAATTTATCTTTAATTATGAATATCATCACTATCACTCTCTTCATTATAATTGTTGTTGTATTGATGATTGTGATGATGGTGATGATGTTGATGATGATGATAGTGAAGACTTTGTTCCCCCATTTCAGGTTTTGGGCAAGTCAGCAAAGCCAATTCCAGTGATGATTCTTGGGATACTGCTGGCCAAGAAACGTTACCCAGCGGCTAAATTCCTGTTTGTGCTGATGATTGTGATTGGCGTAGCCTTGTTCATGTACAAGGAAAAACCCGTTACAGTGGCAGAGGCTGATAGTAGTAAATTTGGAATTGGAGAAATTTTACTGGTATGATATTTAATGCAGTTTAAATTTTTAGTGTATAAATATTATATTTGTAGTCATGTTCATTTTTTTAGCATGGAGGATCTAACTATTGATCTTAGTCTAAATTATTTAGATTCATTATCATTACAGGAACTGTATAATTACTGAACTGCCGTCTTTAGGAAAATGTGTTATTACTTCTTTTATTTAAGTATATAAGAAATACATCAGTTATCATCATATAAACTAATTACAATGGTCCCACCGTATAAAGGGCCTTAGCAAACTGCTGCCCTCTTTATAACATGGGTGTGGTCATGAATCCCATATATAGTGAGCCCTCACTATTAAGCTCCTCAATATACTGTTCTGTCCCTCTTATAACATGGATGTGGTCATGGATCCCATATACAATGATCTTTCACTATTAAAGGGCTTCTGTATACTGCTGACCCTTTTATAACATGTGTATGGTCATATATCCCATATACAGTAATTCCTCGCTATTCTGCTCCCCCTCTTATAAAGTGGGTATGGTCATGGATTCCATACAACTGGTCAAATATATTTTATCATTACTACTTAATTTATTTTACCCAGGGCCCCTCCAATTGATGTTTGTGCCCCTCCTATTTTCTGATTGGGTTTCCCATGTGGCTTGTGAAAAGAAAAATCCACCATTATGTTGATCTAATTTGCCTGTCACAAGCTTAAGAAACAAAAATGTAGCCTGTTTATTATGAACGTCCAGAAAGACACTGGTAAATGATTAATATTCAGTTCCCTACTGGGGCTCCTTGCAGATGTCTCTCACCCTAAAAGATTGTCTCTATTCAGCTTCCTGCTGGGGCTCCTTACATAGGTCCCTGGCCCTAGAAGAGGGTCTCTATTAGCTTCCTGCTGTGGCTCTTTACATAGGTTTTTCACCCTTAAAAATTGTCTCCATATTTGTCTATAACGCTATAAACTTCGTGTACAAAATGAAGCACATAACACATGCGTAGAGAATAATTTATGTTCTCTGTATTTCATTGGTTAGCTATAATTAACACTCACTTGTTCTTCATTAATAATAATGAGCTGTTTGTGTTTCACGTCCCTTGCTCACACATACAGTGTTATACATTGGTGGATAAACATAACAACTGTTACCCAAGCGATTGTCTGATATTTAAGGTACGACAAGCAGCGATTTATCTGATATTTAAGATAGGGGCAGCGATTGCTCAGTTAATATGGCATCATACTCATAATGCAAGGGTCGCGGGTTTCGATACCTGCCCAGGCCACCCAAGGTTGGCTGCCTTGGTGTGTCCTTGGGAAAGGCACTTAGCTTCCATTTCATCTGCATGATATAGCCAATAATGTGTTAACAGTGAGTGCCGTGGCAGTATTTTCCATCTTTAATGAACAGTGGTTATTATTTTAATCCATTATTTCACAGAGTTGCTAGCTGGTGATTCCATTGTTATCTGTCTTGGGTATCTAATATAATTGTTACTCATCCATGTTACTGTGACATGAACTTAATACAACATTTGAAGCTGTTTCTCTAATGCCAAAATAATACTGATTGAATAAAACAACATGCTTTAAATGAAATTAAAACAAACTTAAAGAGATGAAAGTCACTCATAATTCTTGCTGCATTACACTGTAAAGCATAAACTAATGTTGGTACTAAATACTGGTTGACATCAGAACACAGAGAAAAAATTGATGTAAGTGAAATGGAATCAGATTTGTTAGGAAACAAAGTCAGATACATTTTGCTGAATTGGATTATACAGTAAAAGCCGTTTTGACAAATAAACAAAGAAAATGTGAATTAATAAAACAAATTCAAATTATACGGCAATTGGTTATGATGTATCAAAATAATAATAATTACTATTGCCCTTGGGGCAAGTGGAATTTGAATCGTGGCAAGTGATGTTTAATTAAAGCCACGTGCTCCGGGCATAAGTCTGAGAAAAAGAGGAGCCCTGAGTCAGGATAATAATAACATGACGATGCTCACTGATTTCTTGAATTAATGATATAATAGCCCAGACCCAGCTTTCTTTTAGTCCCTAGGTTCTGTGCACTGGATTTGTCAGACCCTTATATAGCTTAAATATTCTTACCCTGATGCAGATGATTCAGTCTCATGGAAAATGTTGCAGTATATCATGTTAGGCTTTTTCATATAAAAGTCTGTACCATGGTAGGAAGCCAAGCCAGAAGGATATTTATACTATTATGCAGAGAATATTCCTTGATGTCATGAGAGAGCCAAGTCTGTCGATTGTGGTTCTAAAAGAAACTTTCCTTCTTACCCTGGTCTGTCCTTTTTGATGGAATAGTTCTAAGTGCAAAATGGTAAATATTGGAAAGGAAATACAAATTTTCAACATAAAACTTGCAGATATTTAAGGAAGAACTGAGTTCACAATACTTTTATATTCTTAATTATCCCATTGCCAATGTTCTATTGCATATCTGTTAATTTCTACGTACATTGCACCCTCAATATCTCAAAACCTATTTCTCCTACAAATGAAATTGGTATGTGGATGCACCTCTGGAAGAGTAACTCAGCCATTACAAAACTTAGTCACTGGGACCTTATTTTCACCCTTGAATGATTTTTTTTTTATTTTCTCCCACCCTCAATATTTTGGACCTTTTATTTCACCTGTGATCGCAAAAATTGGTATTTAGATCTTAACTGTGACCCGATTTCACACTTGAGTGAATTTTGCATGTTCATCCTTTCATCAATTACACTATATATCTAAATATCGCCCTATTTCATCTGGACCTAATTTTCAAGCTCAAGTGATTTTTGTGTTTTCATTTATTCGCTTGTTACACCCGTAATACTTCACCTCATTCATAAAAATTGGTACGTGAATACGTTTCAACAGGAGTAACTCAATCATACTAAAACTAGGTCAATCTCACCTAATTTTCATCATTGGGTGACCTTTGTATTTTCATCCATTTGTTCATAATGCTCTTATTATCTTGGAATATATTTCACCTACACATGAAGACTGGTATGTAGAGGCATATTAGAAGGAGTAACACAGCCATACAAAAACTAGATCACAGTAACTTACTTTCATTCTTGAGTAGCATTTTTATTTTCAGCTATTCGTTAATTGCACCTGCAATATTTTGGAACCTATTTAACCGACATTCATTAAAATTTGCATTTTGGTGCATTTGTGGCATGAGTAACTCAAACATATTAAAGCTAGGTCACCGGGATTTAATTTTCATGCTTGAGCGATTATTATATTTTCATTCATTCGTTATGCCATTAATATTTTGGACCCTGTGTCACTTACACTCTTGAAAACTGACCCTATCGCCATTCCACCCGCCTGTCCATCACAGTCCAAACCTGACAAATCACATGTCATCAGAGTTTGCTGATGAGATTTTAATAACTGCACAAGCTTTAGATATTAAACAACTGACCATTGTTTAATTTTTCGTATGAGTAACTGAAACATACGAAAACTAGGTAACTGTGATTCAGTTTTCATGCTTGAGTGGTTTTTGTATTTTCAGCCATTAATTCATGATGCCGTTAATATTTTGGATCCTATTTCACCTACATTCTTGAAAACTAAACCTACCGCCACTCCACCCAACTGTCCACTGCAGCTAAGAAGTGACCAATCACATGTCAGCTGAGTTTGCTGATAAGACCTATTTAACTACACAAGCCTTAGACATTTAATAACTGACCATTGTTTCAGTTGAATTATATTGTAACTTTGAATATCAATATCTAACAAAAATTAAGAGCTGAATTGTATGAAATTCATAGATTAAACTCAGTGTCATCAGCACTATCATACCTTAAAATTTCATTAACTAATTTTAACAAGTAAAAACATGCGAGTGAAGTAGGAGAAGTTTTCTACAGTAGGGTCAGTTGGTATGTAGGAAGGTGAATCGCAGGGAGAGTAACTCTTCCATGTCATAACAAGCTCATTCTGACCCGATTTACACACTTTGAGTGACTTATGTATTTTGAACTATTAGTTTATAACATACTCAATTACTTGGACACTATTTCACCTCACCATAAAAATTGTATGCACATCAGAAAGAGTAATTCAGCCTTGCTAAATGTCGGTCACTGTGGTCTCATGTTCATTTTCGAGTGATTTTTAATATTTCTACTTCTCTATATCTCACACCCTAAATTATATTGGACCTTATTTCACCTACACTCATGCAAATTGATATGTTGATGCATCTTAAGCAGAATAACTCAACTGTACCAGATTAGGTCACTGTGACCTAATTTTTATGCTTGGGATATGTTTGTAATGTCTGCAATTTGATTGTTACATTCTATGTATTTGTAACTTTATTTTACATATTAGATTAATCAAACTTTGTTTAAACCCTAAACTAATGAAACTTTGTTATGTTGATGCGTCTTAATGAGTTGTATATTTGCAGTAATATTTCCTCATCCACATGTAAGTTTAGTCATTAGCTTAGATTTACAGCCAGTGGGTAACAGGTTAAAATCCTGTCCAGGCCAGCCTTAATCAGCTGTCATTGTGTATCATGTTGCAAGGCACTTAACTCCCATTGCCTCAGCATTAGTCCTTCTTACCAGTGTGTATATTGTCGGTTGCTCCAAATGTGCTGCTGTTGGCGAGGGAATTCATGTTTTCGTGTAAACACCTTGTGTTATGTTTTGACCTGCTGTGTCTTCGTTTTCTTCTTTAGTTTGTGTCCTTGACTCTGGATGGCTTAATAGGGGCCTCACAGGACAAGATGAGGGCAGAACACAAGACCGGTGGCTACAGCATGATGGCTAGAATCAATTTGTGGTCACTTCTCTGGCTGGCCCTTGGTAGGTTGTTATTCTTATATTCTTTTAGGTATAAAACTGTTGTCCAATGTGAAACACTATTACAGTATTTTTCTATCTTACCTAAAATACCAGCTGTTAATTTTCCTTACAGGTTATCACAATATCTCTTAGATTTGCATGTCACCTTTCTTTCTTGCTTGTATGGCATCATCATGTACATGAAGTCACTATTGACCATTGACCATATTTTCTGTAAATTTGATTTTAGTGATTTAATCTGCTATCTTCTGCATCTGAATAGCATTTACAAGTTTACACTGAATTTTCAATTTAAACCAAATAGTATTTACTCATTCTGAATATCCCCCAAGCAAAAAATGTAATGGGTATTTTTCCCTTTTCGTGCTTTATTTTTACTGGTATATGCTTTTTAACCAAGGAATGTGAGAATAATACTTTTTCAGTGTCTGATAGGAAAATGTCATCAAAGGTCAGAAATGTCGCATCAGGACATAAGGCTATACCAATCCATATGAAGGATGACTTATCTTTTTGATGGTTAAAGATTAACAGTTTGTGGCAGCTGATTTTGGGATAAGAATCTTGGAAATAATTGCCCAACATGTGTATGAATAACATTATCTTATTGAAGTTTTCTGGGAAAGAATACTGTTTTATGGGGAAACCTATCATTGTGTAATGTATACAGAATGAGACTTACATAATTAAAATGTTTATTGTTTCTTAGGTTTTCTTAACATTGCTGAAAAGTAGGGACCTGGCAAAAGAGTTTTAGAGATTGGTAATTCAGATTTCCCACAATGGGTGTCTCCCCAGTTCACTATAAAGAACATTCAAATCAGTAGATTTGTTTTTCAACCATAACAATCGTCTGCAGAATTTTGTATGAATTTGTTCAACATCTTTTCCTGGGTGGAAACTCAATATTTTTGATTCATAGCACAGATCCAACGAGAGAGTCAAAATTTCAAATGTTTCCCTTATAGGTAGAACAGTGTATTCAAATAATTTGTGTAAATTAAAAAAGAGCTAAATTCATCTGAAGACTTAGGTATTTTTGCATTCGTAGCCATGAACCATTTTCAAAAAGTTGCCAACCAATGTACTTAAATGAATCTACATTTTCCAATAATTCACCATTTTAATATATTGATAGATTTGTCTTGTTGCCTCTTCCAAACACGATAATCTTTGTTTTGCCCGTGTTAACCTTTAGGTTCCAAGAACGAGCTTATGATATCAAAATATTCAGCATGGTTTGTAATAACTGTTTAGGTTTGCAAAGATTACTGCAGCGTCTGCATATAGTAACAAAATGGAAACAAATCATCTATTGCATAAACATCATCTGGATTTACATTATGATGTATACAAGTAACAATTTTGTTTATACAAAATGTAAAGAAGATTGGTGAAAGCGTCTCTCCTTGTTTCAAGCCATATTGTGAGTCAAATAAATCTGACAAACATATATGCAATATACAGTAATCTTTTTCTTCTGCAAACCATATTGCTTTTCAATTATCTTTTCATACTTGGCAGCCCATTTACATAATCTTCCATTCAATATATTGGAATACATTTTTGCTAATGTACCATTAACTGTGATACCCCTATAGTGACTAACTACATCAATACTACCTATCTAAATGAACAGGTACCATAATGCCTTTACTCAATAAATCTGAGTAATGACTACTTCTGAAAATACCATTAAAAGCTCTACGAAAATAAATAATAACATTAAGAGAGTTAACAGTAATTTCGGACAGTATATTATCAAGCCCTGTTGATTTGTTTCTTTTCAATGATTTAACAGCCTTTTTTTATTTCATCTGGAGATATAGCTTTATCTAGGTCTCCATAGATTATTTCAGTATCTATCGAGACTGGCTCATCATCTTGCGAATTGTTAATTATTAATTCGTGGGAACCATAAGTGTTTTTAAAATGCTCAAAAATGTTATTCACTCAAAATATACTACATGACTTGCTTTCCTTTGTATAGTATTTATTAATCTCTCTCCAAAAGCCTCTAGGATTAGATTAGTCATATTGATTAATTTGATACCTTTATTAACCTTACCGATATGTTTCTTCTTCGCAGTCTTCTTAGATTTATTATAGCTTAATCTAGCTTTAATATATTTATAAAAAAAAATTTAAGTCTTATTTCAAATATACTTGTTTCTATGTACATCAAACACAATTCTTGCTTTCTAACAACTTTCATCAAACCAAACATCACTTTTGCTTGTTTTAATGAGATTGTGTAGATACTTTTTTTTCTCCAAATAATGGACATGTACATTCCAAAATAATATTAGACAAATTGAAAACAATATCATTTTATTCCATTTTACCAGGGTTTAATGTAACTATAAACTTTCTATCAGGTCTTAAAAAAACGTATTTAAGCAATCAAGTAAGTTTGAGCCAACTTGATTCTACTTTATTGTTATATTATTCATTTTTAATTTCTCTTTCTAGGTTTGGTGTTGACTGGAGAGATTGGGACATTCCCTGGATTTATACAGAGATATCCATCAGTGCTCATCACGATAGTGACATGTGGCATTGCTAGTGCAATAGGACAGGTTTGTATGATATGTCATTCAAGACTAAGTTTAGTAGTTTTCAAGATTATAAGCATTGCAATTCAAATAAACTTTCAAGTTCAACTTCAGTTATGCAGATGCAAATGTAGCTATGTAATGAAACTGTATTGTGCTTGGATTGTAAAGCAAGTCAGAGAGCAAAAAAGTAATTTTGATTACATTGTTATTACATGTAGCAGAAATGTCCTTACAAGCGCCGGATATTCAGTAACAAATTAGGGAAGGCATTGTTTAGATACGGCATATTTATTAGCAGAAAAATCTGTTGATACTGTTTTGTTTTTGAGGTATGCCTCATTTGTGGTGCTAGTTTTGATGCAAATTGTGGGTGATTAATCTGTAATTACTTTAAAATAAATGTTTTATCTAATTCATATGGTTGGCATCGAGCGGGGAATGATCTACCACATGAAGAAAGTTAGAACACTTGTAACAATTTGCTGCTTGGTGAATGATTTTGGAGTCAGCAGTAAATCCATGTTGCTGGAAAATCAAAAATTCAGTTTTTGTTGAGCCTGCATTAGGGAAACTCAACACATCAATCACTTTGGAACCCCTGAGCAAGTCTGTCTGTCCATCCATCCATCCACACCCTAGAATAATCTCAGTGTTAGAGTTTGTTCTTTACTTTTATTTCAATCCCATTCTGAAGCCACCCTATTCGAATTTGGAATGTAACTTCACTATGCACTTATCTTAATTTTGTATCATCGTGTTTCATGTGTTATTCCTTGGGGTGATGATTTGTCCCCTTTTTCACAGTGATAGTACAATACGTCTCACATTAACCTTGATGTTAAAGTTTTTTTACTTGCTTATACTTCAGTAAAGTGGTAAGTTTCTCAAGTAAAGGTATCTTGTTATGTGGATACATCTTAATGTGTACAAAACCAATTTACCAGAGAAGATCAGGGCGATCTAAATGTCAGGCTTCCTTGGCTTAGGTTAAGTTTTTCCTTGACTTCAGTTTCTTATGTACTATTGGTTAAGGCGTCAGGCAGCTTAGTTAATGGATACATCTTGTTGGGTAAACTATCAACCAAATCACCAAAAGTAAGTCAGCTTGACCTAGATTTCCTACTTGAGTGACTTTGTTTAATTTTTCGTTATGATCAGTTTTTTTGGTACAGTTTGACACATAGTCATGGAAACTGATATGTCAATGTGTGTTGATGGGTACAACACCTTTCCACCAGAAGCAAGTCATTGTGACCTGTATTTCATTCAAAGCCTGGGGGCAGGTTTGATATGTAGGCTATGGCCAACTGCTTGTGTTTCTTATAAAATGTAAGACTTTGACTAAATACTGTGTCTCATAATTGTGATTTTTGTTAATAAGTACCAATTTGCAGTTTTCATAATGAAGCAATATTAGCTATTTGTATATTCCATTAGACCGAGAAGGTATATGTAGTATCACATTCAGTTGTGGACAGTACACCTTAGGGTTCATTTGACTGGTAAAACGGAAAGATCGCAAATTGTCATAAACCCCTTGATTGTTTTTGCAACCAAAGAAAAGGCTCTTCACATTTTCTTCTATTTTCAGATGTTCATTTTCCAGTCAATACTAAATTTTGGATCCTTGACCTGCTCCATTATAACTACCACTAGAAAGTTCTTCACAATATTGGGATCCGTCATTATCTTCCAAAATCCCATGAGTGCCAAACATTGGATAGGTACAGTATTTGTGTTTGCAGGTCTCTCCTTAGACAGTGCTTATGGAAAAGAGAAGAAAAACAGATGATTATCTTTGACCTTAGATTTTCAATGGACGCAAATGAAGACCAGATTATATCTATACAGTGGGAACAAAGGCCCTTTCATAATGTTATTTATATCTACAAGGAAGAGCAGTCGTTTTTAACCCGCAAAAGTAATTCAATATATATTTGTATTTCTTACGTTTGAAAATATTTGAAATGAGATATTTTCTGGGTGTCCCATTTCCTCAGCATGATATAGCCAAAAACTGTGCTAAAAGTGTCATTAATACCAATAAAGCAATCCAGACAGAGATATTTTCAAACATATATGATCAACATGCAGTTTTTATTACTTACAGTAGTCTCTTACTTTAACAAACCTGACTAAAATTAATCACCTGACTAAAATTAATTTTGCAGTTTATTGCATGGTTTATTGGGGTATAAAGACACAACCTAAGATGAATGCTTTGATCAACAATTAACTGTAACCACCAGCTTTGTACAACAAATGATTTATAAAGACGAAAGTATTTATTACAGTGAGGACTGGCATATATTGTGTACAAAATGTTAAAAATATTGGCTTGCAGGTTTGGTCCTGATCCAGGTTTTTAGATTACATTCAGTGGAGTTGGTCAGAGAACCTGACTGACCTTGTAGGGGTACCACATATGCTTTAATCCACACATGTTCATGCAAAACATCTGTATTCAAGCTTTTGCTCTTACATTATAGCATGTTCAGGAATTATTATCCAACAAACAAATTTCTTTAAGGAGAACGGGACAATCTGCGTCTTAAAACATCCAAACATTCGGCACAGAAGTATAAAAACAGTATTTATACTTGGTTGTGCTTGAAAAAAGCAGAAAAGGCGACAGTTACATTTATTGGACATAACGCCATGTCGATGTGATTATTGCTCAAGGAGGGAGAAATTTTCGCCACTGCGATGTAAATAAAAAACAATTACGTCGCGTTGAGAGATCTAATAAGAAGTCACTGACCTCCATACGGTTTGGAATTGGAGTTTCTGAAACTTAACTGGAAGACTTTAAGGTTGAATCGCACTTTGTGCGCTTTATAGTTAAACATAATGTTGCCTTTGCTGCATTAGACCACACTTCTGCTAAACTTTTCAAATGCACCTTTTCCAATCCTATAATAGCAGTACATGATATTTTGTTGCACTGTACTGAACATTTGTCTGATTTTCGGAAAATATTGACTGCCTTGCTGACGTCTTTTTAGGGTTGGCAGATTGTGCTGTGTGTAGAAAATAATATTGTCTACACTATGAAATTTGTTTCTGCATTTCAAGAACAAAAAGGGTTCGTGTACTTTGTGCTATTTCATGTTAATTACCTGAGCACATGGGAACAGTCATTTTCATCATACAGCCCATGATATGCCTAATATTAATAACAAAATGAATGTCCAGACCATTCTCTTGTTTGCCAGATTTTGTTGCAGATTGTTGGGAGGACATCAATCATGTAGGTTCCTCCTGCTTGAACAAGTTCTGCTGGAATATTGTCTACCCCAGCTGACTTCCCTTTCTTTAGTGCCTTTACTGCAGCCTCTACTTCTTCCCTGATGATCGGGTGGTCAACCTCTGTTGTGGTCAGTAGGACGTTTAGTACAGCTTGGTCTCCAGAAGTCTACTGGTTGTAAAGCTCTGAACAGTATTCCGTCCATCTGTTAAGAATCTCCTGATCTTCTGTGAGACTCTTACCAGCCTTATCCTGGATCGTGGTAGATCTCCCCCGTTTTTCTGTATTCAGGTCTTTCACCAACTGGTATGCCTTTTTGCTGCTATTCTGGTTCAGGTTTTTCTCAACCTTCTTACATTGGTCCTCTAACCAGATTACCTTCGCTCTCTTTATCTCTTCTTAATCCTGTTGTTAATCTCGCTGTATTTTTCTGCTCCGTCAAGGTCTCATCGCTTCCTCCTCAGTTTTCTCCACCCAGAATTGTGAGTGGTGCAAATTTGCCGCCAATTGATGCTTTAAATGCTTGTATCATGCTTGGATCTTTAATGTTTTCAAGTTCAAACCTGGTCCTTACCTGTCTTGGCTTCTTGGACTTCCTCAGGCGAAGTATGATAGTCATCATCAGCAAGTCATGTCCGCTCCTAGGAAGCTACGTGTTCTGGCAATGTTAACCGGAAGCGCTTCCTCACCAAGATGTGATCAATTTGGTTGTGATGTTTTCCGTCTGGACTGCGCCAAGTCCATCTTCTATATAGTTTGTGGGGGCCAACGGTATTCGTTAGCGATCGGTTATAGTAGGTGGCGAAGTCCAGGAGCTTGAGTCCTCTCTCATTGGTCTGTTCATTATAGTATGGACCACAGACTTCTCGCCAGTCTGCCTTTTCGTCTACTCCTAGCTTTGCATTCCATTCTCCTTGAACAACTAGAATATCCTTCTTGGGTGTCTTGTCAATAAGAATTTGAAGCTGGTCGTAGAACGCATTCATTTCCTCGTCACCATGGTCAGATGTTGGGGCATAAACCTCTTTGATTGTGATGTTGAAGGGAGATGCCCTCAAGCGGATGGTAATCAGCCTGTTAGACACTGGTCCACAACCCATGACTGCACTCACAATGTCCTTATGTACCATAAATCCGACTCCATGCTCATGCTTGTCCTTATGTCTTCTGAAGTAGATCATGTGTACTTCATCTGTTGATCTCTCTCCGAAATCCTTCCAGCGCATCTCGCAGAGTCCAAGGATGTGCCATTGGTATCTTCCCAACTCATAGGTTAGCTCCTCGAGTTTCCCTGCTGGTCTTAATGTCCTGACATTCCATGTTCCAATGGTGATGTTATCTCTTGCCCGTACTTTGATGGTAGTTGCACCAGTAGCATACTTGTCACCTCCGTCCTGGTGTCTAGCGGATGGCGCGGTCATTGGTAACCCGGGCTGCGACCGATACGGTATGAGAACTCTATCTATTGTTATTTTGCCATCACTTTCGTATCATGGACAATTGCAACGTGGTGGAGCCCATCCCTCTCCAGGCTGTAGACTACAGCCGATATCCATGTTACTGTATGGCTCACCCTGGTGTCGAACATGTGGCCGTTGAGTTCATCTTGGAACCCTTCCGCCCATAGCCTTTGACTTCAACTATGAAGACTTTCGCCCTGTGATGTTATGTTACCAGCACCGAATTTCTCCCATAGGTAGGAAGACTCGTGGAGGCGGGAGTGTCTTATCTTCCCTCGCAAGTTTTATCTTGCCCTCTGTCTCAAGATTTTGGGCAAGTGCATATAAACAATGGTGAAGATGAACTGATCAAAATTGGCCTTAAACATTTTTGAACAGTATAAATCAAAAAGGTGCAAATTCATGAAGGATTGTTCTTGTAAGTAACGCAGTATTCATGACAAATGATTTTTTTCTCTGAAAGTCATGAATGTTTAACTGAACATTACCCAGTCAAGGTGCACACACGTAGTGGAAAATGCTTGTGAGACAGTTATTTTTTACTTTCTTGTGATTGGTGTGCCATAGATATTACTTTTCCGACATATCAATATTTTGTAATAAAGCTGTAATAAGTTATTTTATTATATATATATATATATATATATATATATATATATATATATATATATATATATATATCCATCATTATACAACTCATCTTAAAAGCTATTTTTTTATGAGGTTAGTCTTAAACCTTGTAAAATATGCGCATCTGACCCAGATTGAGATTCCACGCTTTCGCGGATGACATAGTCTAACAACAGTCACTAGAAGGGACTACCAAAGTTACACTATATTTAGATGTAATGCACAATATGAGTAGATGGATGTAATCAAAGTAAAATAACAACATCATCAGTACAATAACTTGATCTGGGTGCCTGTATCGTGTTTCGATTGATAGCAGAAGGACATCGGATCAGGCTTCACGTCTCGCAAGATCTGCCTTTCTTCAGCTATCAATCTTAACACGATAAAAGCAACCATATCATGCTACTGTACTGATAGCTTGTATGTATTTAACTGAAATTAAAGTTGATATTCCTTATAATATACAAAGGTTTTCTGTTTCGCCTGTAACATCAACTTTGGCATCATCATCATTTCTATTCTCTGTTCAAGTTTTTTAAAAGTAAAATATCTTCCAAACCAGCTATTTTTCAACTGGAACTTTAGTATAATATTACTATGTGACTAACGTTTTTACCCAAATGTACTAAGCTTTCATTTCACACTTGCATAAGCAAATGTCTACAAATTACATATGTTTTTGTTCCCTGTTGGCAAAAAGAACAAGTTTATATGTCATATGGATACATGAGGCCGAGATGTATTCATATGCCATATCAAACGACTTTTTTCCCCCAACTCAGAACAAAAACACATATGTGGTTTTGTATTTATTACATACCCCATCTTTTACGCTTTTAGAATATTTTAGCTATAGTGTTAAATGAATTCATAAAAAAGTAGAATTGATAAAAGTTATTCTTTAAGATTATCAACATGCCGACGTCATTGGAAACAATAAAGTAGTTACGATCTAGGTTTGCAATACGAGATTCAACATCCATATCAAACATCAGATCAACCATGTAAGGTTAAATGGGTACATAATAAAAATCTATACATAACGCTGTTCACAGGCAAAACACTGTTTTCCAGAGGTCTTATTACCTGATCTATTTGTGAATTAACAAAACAGTTAAAGTCTTGCTTTATTTTTATTGAACAGCACTGTGTGTACGTTCAAACAAAACATGGTCAAAGAATTCAAAGTTCTATCATGACAAGGACACAATACATTTGCTTATGCTACCAATTTATGTAACAAGATATTCAGAAAAGAAAGTTTATGGTATACATAGTCATGTATATTCAAAGCTTTAATGTAAACTAGCATAAATACAACAGTTTTCCGCATCTTCATTTCAATAATATGATAGATATGTTTAGGTTACTTCATTTGCATGGGAAAATATTAGCAAGATTTTTTTTAGCAAAACTGTATGACGTTACGATTGCAGTATCACTCGAGACAAAAAATGAGTTCATATTCCCCATTCAAATTTAATATGTATATAGGAATGACTCAAACATTAAACCATTTTATTTCCCTATACAATGCATATAGAAAATGAGGCACTGTTTTTTCATAATAGATGTCTTTTTTAGGTCTGCACATGTCATGAACAGTAATGATCTTATGACATAACATTTAGATGCCATCAAAAACAGGTATTTATTGATTGAAGAAGATACATCTTTTCAATTTGTTAATGATAAGGAAACACTGCTTGAAGAAAACTAGTTTCACTTCTGTTCATTCTTGGGGGGAAAATGAATATATGATAAATTTAGAAATTTAATTTTTAAAAATATGAAGAAATATTTCCAGCCTGACCCTAATGCTACAGAAAAGTATATTTTATGGTCAATGCGAGTGTAATATTTCAAACAAAACTGACTAAATGTTCCTTTTTGCTGTCAAGAAATTAGTATGTATTATCCTGTATTTATGACATGCTCATTTTCCATTAAGTGAGAATTTCTCCATTCTGCAATGCATCATACTGCACATCACTATGCCAAGTTCATGGTATTATTTTCATGTGAATACTTTTTGGTTTGTGGTTTTTTCGCATACAATTGTGTATTCCCCCCAGATTTAACAGAAATGAAGCTAGTTTGTTTTGAGTTTTGAGTAGTGTTTCCTTTTCATTGTTTAATAAATAATGAATTGAAAAGAATAATCTATTTTAATCGATAAATATCTGTTTTTAATGTAGCAATTTTAAATAATCCCCTAACACACCAGTGATAACGTCCGAATGTTGCATCATAAAGAGCATTATCATTTTTCCATGCCTTGTATAGGAAGAGGAAATAGATTCATGCTAGGATCAGTCCTAGATTTAAAAATAAAATTAGTATATAATAACATTTGAATGGGAAAATGTAAACTCTGATCTTAGGAGTGCAGTATCACTCAGAAAAAAAGCTTGGTAATATTTTCTAATACAACTGTAGTAACCTGTAATTATGACATATTAAGTTCCTGTTTATTCATTTCATAATTCAATTTTAAGTCATATTGTACATTACTCTGTGGTATAACATCTTGCAATTCCTGATATCACTTTGCAATGCTATTGTGCAAGATAACAAAATTTCAGTTATGTGATAAATAAAACATCAAACTATCCAATTTATGAAACTTGTTAGATAACATAATCCACTCTAGTAGCTTGCACATAGAATATTAATGAACTCCTGCTATAAAGTTCAGATCAGATGAAGACCAATTTCAGGTAGTTTGTCACAGGATGAGCAGTTTTAAGGAATAGGGATATTTAAACGTCCTTTAAATATTCCTATCTATCTCTGTTTTATAACAATAGTTTTGTGCAGTTCTTTAGTAAGTCGCTATTTTGGTCTTGCTGCTAGTTTGCTTCCTTCAGGAGAAAAGATTGTCACGAAAAATTTCAATATTGCATATCTTGCTATAGTTGCAATGTTTTAACACTTGCTAGTTTGTTAGAGAAAAAAAGAAAAGCAAGCAAGTAGTATGGCCGTTCATCTCTTACCAATTGTAGATGCATCAACAAATGGACGTAGCTAGGCTGTAATAACTGAATACATCTTTATGAAACTCATTACACAAACTTATACTTACTATTGGTCAACAAATGTTACAGAATACATATTGAATTTTCTTGCATTTCCATTGTCGTTCACTGTATACTGTTTTATTTTTGCACAGTATAGTGTTGCATTATTGTTTCATTGTTTCAATGATCATGCTGAAAGCATTGCAGTGTCTTACATTAATTTGTATGATGTGCAACAATTACTTAGCCAAGCAGATAATTCGTTTATTCGCAGTGTAAATGTCGCATTGCATGACTAAACAGCTGTTGCACTTTCATTAGCATAGTGTTTTTCACTCAATTGTAGTATTCATGGCTGTTGTCCTCGTCTCAGACGTTTTAAAGGTCACAAAATGAGACTAAATTGAAATAAGTTTAGAGGACTAAATATAAGAAGTATCTTTGTATTTAATTCTTAATAATGGTAATTAGTTAGTGTTACCACATTTTATAAGCCTGCCATAAGGTGGAGCATATTATCGTATGATGTTGTCCATCCATCCATCCGTCTGTTACCCATTTGGTTTCTGCACAATAACTTTAGTTGTTCGCCATGTACAGTTACCAATCTTTGTGGATGTCTTGCACTTCAGATAACGAAGAACCCTATCAATTTTGGGCTCACAAGACCAAATATCAAGTTCACTGTTACTGAAAGAATGAAAACAGTTCTGCACAATAACTCAAATGGTTCACCATCCACATTAAACAAACCTTGTGGATAGCTTGTACTTGGGGCAAGGAAGAATCCTGTCGATTTCAGGGTAAAAAGATTACCAGTAAAGGTCACTGTGACTGAATAAAGGAAAATGGTTTCTGCACACTTGCTCGAGTTTTACACCATTCACAGTTGCCAAACTTTGTGGATGGCTTGCACTTTATGTAAGAAAGAACCATGTTCATTTTAGAGTCAACAAGTCAAAGGTCAAGGTCACTGTGACTGAAAGAATAAAAAGATTTATGTACAATAATGTTAATTTTGCATGACATACCGTAAATTTTGTTGCTTGCTTGCATTTTGGATAAGGAAGAAAATTCTTGATTTCGGGGTAAAATGGTCAAAAGTCAAGGTAACTGTGAGTGAAAGAAGAAAAATGGTGTTCCACACAATAACATTAGTTGTACATCACAAACCTAGTCCAAACTTTGTGGGTGGCTTGCACTTAGGGTAAGAAAGAAGCGTATTGATCTTAGGTCAAGCTCACTTTAACTGAAAAAAAATGGTTTCTGCATAAATATTTCAGTTATCTTCATAGAGGACTATTACACGAGGGATGGGAGTATTCTGTGCCAATCATGGTACTCCTGTTTAACAGGGATACACTACATTATGCTCACATAATACATAATGAAAACAGACTTGTAGTAACTTTAAGGTAGAATTACCATATAAATAAATATAAAACATAAGAGAAATGAGGGATTTAAATATGTAAATAAAGTCTTAAGTCTTAGTGTCTGATTATTTTAAATTTAACTTATATATGATATTTTTGGGCGTGTTTGGGATGCATTACAATGTAACAGGTGTTAAGTTTATTTTATTTTTATCCAAAGAACTTCACATTTTCTACAATAATTACACGTGTTCAAATTTTCATATTAAACTATACTAAAGTTCGACCAAAGTAAAAAGATGCATGCAAAGAAATCACTGTTTTGATGAAAATAAAGAGAAAGGAATAATTATATTTTTAAAAAAATAATTAAAAAATAAGCAAAATGGTTTTTGGAAAATTATTTTTAATTTTTTTTAATTTTGTGTGTGTTTGGCATAAGTTGCTATGCAACAGGTGGTAAGTTCATTTGATTCCCCCCCCCCCCCCCGAAATATTTCTAGTTAAATAAAAGAGAATGAAAAATTTTATTATTGATCAACAGATTCAACAGCAAGTTAGAAACAAATAAATCACCCTTTAGTATGTGATCAGTCTCAAAAATACTTCTGACAGATGAATACATAAAGTTTTAACAGACCCATAACAAAAATACTTAGAGATTCCTTTAAAAGTAATATAAAACGAGTATAGATTTTAATTTTTCCTTGACACTAAAGTGTAATGTTTCATTGATACTGAAGTGTATTTAAAGAAAATGATCAATCGAAAATTTGACAATTCAGTTCTGTAAAAGTACAACTAAACTTTACAATCAAACTTGTGAAGAGACCCACTCAGGACGGAGAGCAAATGGAGGACATAAATTTTTACCATAGAACAAGATCTATGAATACATTGAACAGACGGGAAATGGATAATGTTAGTGAACATTTATTTGACATTTTACATACTCAATTTGAACAGAAAAAAAGTGAAAGTATAAGACGGATATCTGACAGATTGAATATTTAAAATTGTACATACCATATCAACGACTCACAGGAAATTCATATATTTGCTTGAATGGGTTAAGAACAGACAAGCATGTATAAATGTGAATAATATGGGTGACATGTTTTTTTCAATGCTGTGGATTCAGCTTTAAATACTCCTCCCCCTTCCTCAATCCCCAGAAGTCATCAAAATACAATTTTTACAGACACAGAAATTGATTTCATAGATACCCAGCGAAAATAAAAAAAATATAAAAAAATATGAGAATCGATTTAAT
Organism: Margaritifera margaritifera; assembly: GCA_029931535.1. NCBI lineage: Eukaryota > Metazoa > Mollusca > Bivalvia > Unionida > Margaritiferidae > Margaritifera > Margaritifera margaritifera. The sequence goes on from JAQPZY010001560.1 coordinate 1,325,489, forward strand.
ATATCTGTAAATGTGTGCATGAAATATTGAAAAGGGGGACAGAGAGAAATTTAAACGTTCAAGTCAAGGAGCACATCAAAGCTGATAGAAACTACAATAAACCCGTGAGAATAACTGACAAAGATGTTGACATGTTGATCATGCAAGGATGGAAGGGTACCATTTCATCGGAATAAGGTACTGATCAAAATTGGTTTCGTCCCAAATAAAGAAACATGATGGGAAGATATATATATATATATATATATATATATATATATATATATATATATATATATATATATATATATATACGTTTGTTCTATGAGCCGGCAAAGCTATCAGAATATGAAAGTCTATGCTACAGTGTAGACAACTTGATAGATATAAAGCCTGAAAAAGGCCACATTCTAATCTTTTTTAATTATCAGCAGCAAACAAAAGTTCCAGTTGTTGTTTATTGGGATTTTCAAAGTACATTTAAATACATTCTAGCAGGGTTTTGTTTTTACATGTTTGTAATTTTAGCATGAGTTAATGATAGCTATGTATATCATCAGTACAATATATACAAATTTTACCGACACTGCCAACATATTGTGACGTAGAGATAATGCTTTATATATAAATTTCGTATATATGCATGTAGCCACTAGGCAGCATTCTGTATAAGATACTTCCCTTTCTCTGTCTGATCTGTAAAAGGGCAGCGATTGTTGGATGGTATCTGTCTAAAATTAGGTGCTGATTCACATTACTTTACCCCTTAACTTTACATCCTACCCTTACACATTTGGTCAGTAAAACGTGGGTGCAGGTCAGTAATATTGTGTCTAGTTAATTTGCATGGCTGCTTGTCAGTAGGTATACTACTGGTCAGTCAGACGCGTCGGGGAGTACGTGCTGCTTAGTAGGTGTGGGTGTTGGCAAGTAGGCATGGGTGCTGGTCAGTAGATGTGGGGTGCTGGTCAGGAGGTGGTGGTGGTGATCAGTAAGTGTGGGTGTGTTAGTCAGTCAATTTATGTTAAACCTATAGACATTTTTAAAATTACCATTCCCTCTGTCCCCAGCGAATCAAGTTAATGTTACACTTTTAGACTAATGTTAAATTCCCATTCTTCCAAGAGGATAATACTTTCAAGATAGCAACCTTAATGCTAATTCCCCCTTTCCCCAGAGTGTAATTTTTGTCTCAGATTGTCTCCCTCTACTACTCCCTTTTTTCTCTAAAACTAAACTTTATATGATAAACGTTGGCACAATTTATGACACATTTGCTAAAAAAATTATCTTAGAATCAATGTTGATAATGTGCTGAACATAAGACATTTCATTCATTTTCTCTCAAAAAATTATTTCATTAAAGTGACTTAGACAGAAAGATGTACTAAAATTGCCAAACTGTCACATACATTAGCTTAGCAGATACTAAAAAAAAAAAAATCTGGAAAAAGGTGAAAGTTATGCCTAAACTAAACAATTATCATACTTCCGAAACTATCACAGACTTTAATGAAAAAAAAGAAAAATCCAGAAAACGTTTTTAAATCATGGCCTAGACATAAAGTAGTACTAAAATTCTTAAGCGATGAATGACAAAATCCAGAAAATATATTGTAAAAATTACAGCTGTGTACTAGTACTGTATAACTTTAGTAGAGACTGAAAAAAATCGGATTTTTTTTTGCAAATATGGCCTAGAGCAGTACTAAAATTCCGAAACTGTGGCGGAATTTAGCGGAGATTGAATAGTATCCGAAAAAGGTAAATGTTATCGCTTAGACTACAAGAAATACTAAAATTCTGAAACTGTCACAGAATTCAGAGGAGACTGAACAAAATATGGAAAAAATTTACAAACTTATGGTTTAGGCTAAAAGTAGTTCTAAAATTTTGAAACTGACATCGACTATAGCGAAGATTAAAAATAAATCCTGGAAAAGATCTTAAAATTATATACCAAATTATGGCTCAGACAAAAAAATTTACTCAAATTTCGAGTGTGTCGCGGACTATAGTGGATACTGAAATAAATCCGGAAATCTGTAAAAATTAGGGTTTGGTCTAAAGTTGTACTTCAATTCCTAAATTAATACAAACTATGGGTGCGATTGAAGAAAATGCGCAATTTTTAAAAAAAATTTATGGCTTAGTACTAAAATTTCAAAACTTAAACGGACTACAGCAGAGACTGAAAATAAATTGGAAAAAAAATGTAAAAATTATTGCCTCAGCTAAAAGTAATACTAAAATTTCGAAACTAATTTGGAGTTTAGCAGAAAAAAAAAAAAAATGAGAAATTTATAAGTTATGGTTTAGACTAAAGTTGCAACAAAGATTTCAAAACTGTCATGGACTTTAATGTAAACTGATAAAATCCGGAAAAATGTAAAAATTATGAAAATTTGAAATCTGTAAAGGATTTTAGTGGCGAATGAGAAGAAGAAAAAAAAGACTCGCAAAAAATTGCAAAATTTCTGGCTTAGCCTATTAAAGTAGTGCCAGATTCCGAAATTATCATGGACTTTAGGTAAGACAAAAAAACCGACTAAAAGTAGTACTCAGATTTCTAAACTGTCATCAACTTTAGCGGAGACTGGAAAATAAAATGTGTAACAATTGTTTAACAAAAAATATTCGCTTAGACGAAATGTTGGGACTGCAACAATGTCCGGAGGAATGTAGGAAACAAAATTACGATTTTGACTTGAAGAAGTACTAAGATTCCAAAAATGTCACAAATTTTAGCTGAGTGAAAATAATCAGGAAAAAATGCAAAAATTCTGATTAAAAATTAAAGTAGTATAAAATTCCGAAAGTAGGCATTGGTGCTGCTCAGTCATACACGTGTTGGTGAGTAGGTGCAGGTGTTCGTAAGTAGCTATTGATGCTGGTCAGTAGATGTGGGTGCTGGTCAGTAGGTGGTGGTGTTGGTCAATAGGTGTGGGTGTGTTAGTCAGTCAGTGTATGTTAAATCTATGGATATTTTTACCATTCCCATTCCCTTGTCATGCTAATGTTAAGCCTATGGACTAATGTTAAATTTGAATTGTCTCTAGAGGGTCATACTTTCAATATGGCGTCCGTTATGTTAATTCTCATTGTTATTTCAAGAACCCCTTCATGCTTTATTTTAAATGTTGTGCCTGAAGAAACACGGTGTATTATTGCATTTGTGGGGACTCTGTCAATATACTTATTCCATGTGTCGATATCTATACGATGTATTTGGCACGTTATTGAAATCAAGAAGAATACGTTCTGTTTGATGTTATTGTGAGAATTGTTTGGTTGCGTCTTCGACAAATTTGATCAGTTGCCTTTCACATGACCTTTTCTTTCAAAATCCGTGTTGAACTTCATATAGGATATTTTGGAAGTTAAAGCGTTCGACTAAGTTTGAGGCAATTATATGTACCATTACCTTGTAGAAATTGCATGTGAGTGAAATGCGCCTATACTTAGCTATGCTACTTTTACCTCCTTTTTGAACAAGGGGCTAACGATAGCTTTAGTGCTGTCTGTTGGTATTTTACCTGCTTGATCCACGTTTGAAACATTACCGGAATAATTGGAGTTATTTCACACCGAAGCTGATTCAGTACAATAGGTTTCACGGTGTCTGCTTCAACCACTTTGTCCAATGTAAGAGTCTCCAACAGTTTAATGAGTCCATTTAAAGCCAATATTAATATCTGACATAGAAGATTAATTGTACTGGTATTCGTGGTTAACGTTTTGTTGTTTAAACTTGTCCTCTGCTTTTTATTCATTTAATGTAAACTAAAAGAGCTGTTTTAGTTTTAAAGGAGAGGTTGGTATAAAGATTATCTGAACTGAATATTAAGTGCATGTGCTTTATCACTATTGCTTGTGTGAAACGGGTTATTATTCGTTTCGCTGAGTGCCAATATGGGAGTCTTGTTGAGCAGTTTTAATTACGAAAAATAACTTTGTAATGCAAACGTTTGACTTACCTTTGCATTTTAAAAAGTTTTAGCTTGGAGAGGTAAAACCAAAGATGTCTTCAAAATTGTTATCATAAGTCTGCTTGAATTTTAGTTGAACAAGATGCTTAATGTTTAGAATATTGTCTTTGTTTAATATTGGCAAATTTATTTTGCCTTTGGAACATTGTCTTTCTTTAATATTGGCAAATTTATTTTGCCTTTGGAACATTGTCTTTCCTTAATATTGGCAAATTTATTTTGCCTTTGGAACATTGTCTTTCTTTAATATTGGCAAATTTATTTTGCCTTTGGAACATTGTCTTTCTTTAATATTGGCAAATTTATTTTGCCTTTGGAACATTGTCTTTCTTTAATATTGGCAAATTTATTTTGCCTTTGGAACATTGTCTTTCTTTAATATTGGCAAATTTATTTTGCCTTTGGAACAGACTATATCTTTTATGGATTAATCGTTTGATTACTTGAGCTAATCAAGGTAAGTTTTTCTTTGCTCTGTGTTTCCTTGATGACAAGAATTTCGAAATACCTTGATTTAGTTCGTTTGTGGATTCGTTCTGATGTTCCTGTACTGAATCATACTCTAGAGCTTTTAAAAATATTTTATCTTTAGCGTCAACCATATATAATTTTAATTTCGGGTAATTGAAGAGACATATGATCCGGATATTACCCTTGAAACGACATTGTAAATTCATATGTACTGTATGGATCACCTTCTTTCGTGCGACAACATGTAGCTTTATAAAGAGATTTAGCTGCAACGATATCGAACATAATTAGCTTGAAATTGGTTTAGATGACATGGATTCATTGACAATAATAAATACACTACCCTCACTTGAATTGGAGGGTTGATAATTTCTATATGCGCTGTACACTATGGATTTTGGCAAATATTCATTGTGATAATTCTGTACCTTCCACAACGTCTGTTTTGTTGTTGTCCAAAATATAATACGATTCAGCTTTTAATTTACTATGTATTGGCAGTTTAAGTTGATTACATTAAGATTGGAATTTTTTGTTCTTTTGGGGGTTTGACTTTGGTGGTTTGTAGAGATGTGTAGGTGATTCTGAGTTGAGTATACTAACATTGTTTTGTGAGATGCTAGTGACTGATGGGTTGAGCTTAACCAATTAAAATAAGTTTTGAAGTCACGTCTCAGTCAAACCCACGAGAATGATATACCCCAGACCACGAGATCACCGTGAGTGGTTTTGCTATTAACGTGATGTTGTATTTGTAACACTCATTGCAGTTGTCACAGTTTATGGCAGTTTATGGCAACATTAGAATAATTCACTTCTAAACTACAATTTCCACATGGGTAATCAGGCCCAGGATTCATTTTCACATCAGCAGACATTTTAATGAGAAGTAAACCCAGGTAGGACATGAAAACTATCGTTGGTTTGTTTAAAGATTCCTGCCATTTTGTGTTTTGACCAAGCTGGCAATGTAAAATGACGTAGTTGGTTCAAATATATTTGGATGAGGGTATGAGCTATCAAGGTGCGGGTTCTCACTTACTTGATCGAAAGGAGATTGCAAAGACACGAAAACAAGACTGGGGGAGGAAGTTTAGAATACTTATAAGCATGACTATGATAAACGTTAGACAAGATTTGGAATGGCCTCTTGCAGTGGAAAGGTCAAAGTCGACGATCGGGAATTGCTTCTATATACGACTAATAATATGTAAAGGTAATTCTTTCATAGAGTACGAACAAACGGTTAATGAGGTTGCAGTTAAAAGACAAAAATCTATATATTCCGTGAGAAAATAGAATAATCGGATGTGTAAAAACACTTTTTCTGGAGATATTTTCAGAAGAGCTCACAAATCAGCTGTTAGTAACACGACGCATGCACACATCTCAAGTTATATTACAAGACTGTACTCTCTGCTCTCAGCACTCACACACATATATATATATATATATATATATATATATATATATATATATATATATATATATGTATATGTATATAAAGCATATATATAAAGCAGCATTAAAAAGTAAACACGGAGGAGTAGGAACAATTATTAAATTGTTTTGTGGTCTCAGTCATCATCATCATCATCATCATTACCGCCACCACAATCAGCAAAGTATTGGCAAAGGGCGCTGTTATAGTCCACATCAAAAGGATCAGTGGCATTTTAAAAACTGATTTTAGATATTTGTACAGCACGACAGAACAAAACATTATAGTTGCAACGGTGGAACTTGTGTGAATGTTGTTTTGCCAGCGATAGAAGAGGCGTTATAAAATAAATTTCAGCCACAGCTGCAGAAGAAGAAGTCGTAGTAGTAATCATAGTATTAGTAGTAGTCGTAATAGTAGTCGCAGTAGAAGTAGTAGGTGTCGTAGTCGTGGTAGTAGTCGCAGTAGTAGTAGTAGTAGGTGTCGTAGTAGTCGTAGTCGTAGTATTAGTAGTAGTCGTACTAATAGTAGTATTAGTAGTAATAGAACTAGTAGTCGTAGTAGTAGTAGTAGTATTAGTAGTAGTCGTACTAATAGTAGTATTAGTAGTAGTAGGTGAAGTAGTCGTGGTAGTTGTCGCAGTAAAAAGCGCGCGGTACAACATTTATTTATTATTGTTGAGTGGTGCGGTATCATTATGAATGGATACAAGATTTGCCACGAAATGATATACCGGCACAATAAGTACCAGGGTTGGAAGTTTCCATGCAGACGTTGCATGTATGTATTTAGCACACAACAGTTGCTCGCGGAACATGAGTTTTACTGTGGTGGAATTAGCGAAAAGCCACAGCGTACAATCCTGCCAGGGCCTGGTAAAAACCGCTGTACAACGAAAAATGAAAGTCCCGTACGTGATTTTCGCGGACTTTTGGAATGTTTGAACGTTCCTGTGGACGCCCCTAGGTTCCGTCGAATACGACGCAAGTTGTCGAACAAGTCCCATGCTTGTTTTCCTACACTGTTGTACGATGCAATGGAGTGACTGAGCCAACAGTGTCATATCGTGGCCAGGACTCCGTTGATATGTTCCTTAAATCGCTACAGGTTACAGGATCCGTCAACAGCTCTCCTCGCCTGAGGACATGATTATAACCCGCGATGACACGCGCAAGTTTTCCGTGGCCACTCATTGTTGGATCTGCGAAGGAAAAAGTGCCCGATGAATGCCACATCAATGGCGCGTACAGAGGAGATCCAGCGTTGCTAGCGGCTGCGGCTCCCACGTTTGCAAAAGCGGCCGCGTTAATGGCTGTCCGAACTGCATGCGGGATGACTTTGAAAAATGCAGTTGGGGAAGTCATAGCGTCTCGTAGACGAATAAAAAATGAAAAGACCTTCGACTACCCGGGATGACTCGCAAAAGGCCGCGCGTCCATTAACCAATCTTGACTTACTCGCGATGACAAAGTCACTCGAGCATTTCCGATGTGTCTTTATGCGGAATGAACTTGCATCAATGATCCCCTGCACGCGGGAAACTGGTATCCTCAACCTGGATTTGACATCAGGACCTGGAACTCATTGGATCGCATACGTAGTAACGCCTCAGCATCTTTTGTATTTTGGCTCGTACGGGCTTACAAATTTTCGATGTTTTTTCTATTCTCTTGAAAATGGGTTTGATATACCTAAACCTCACATCTTAAATGTGCGAGAGTCCGGATCATACTTCTTTATTAAAACCGGAAATAAAGGTGGGTGGGCTCAAACGACGATGTTGATAAATGATCAGCGCCATCATGATTTGCTAGCATATATATCACGTATCAACAAAACCCGCATTGGTGTTCTTGCAGAAGTTTTCACATTTACAGTATCAACATCATTAGTCACCGGAGATGAAATTCGTTTCGAAGTAATCAACATCTATTCGGACGGGTTTTTAAGCGTCTTTGGTCTTAGTGTTTAATATTTGTTATCGCATATACATAATGGATTTTGAAGAGCCACGCGGTGATGATGTTGCGGAATTTACTGACTGGGTGATTGATGACCTGACAAAGGATGCTAACATCGAGTGTAATTGTGTTCTACTTGTCGACGAACATCTGCTTCAAAATGGTGTTACCAGACCCTCATATGCGCTCAGATGTAATCTAAGCGAGGGCAAGATAGAAATCAACCGTTGGGACCACCTGCCTGATTTACCACTACCAACTCGAGGCCAGCTTGGAGTCATAGCATTAGCACAGCATAAAGAGACCTCACCGTCAGGCGTAATATCAGCCAAAGACTGTTTTTACAACAATGAAGTGAAATTCACCGCCGAATCTACCCCGGTTACATTCCCTGCGATTGCATTAAACCAACATTGAGTCAACAAAGAAGAGAAAGATCTCAGCTGTTATTCAGCGAGGACGGACTTGTCCGCGTAACAGTTCTTGGACGAAAACGATCGTTAGAGCGCAAAGGAAAGGCGTAATCGGTGTATTTCTAAATGAAAGTAGTGCCAAACCCCAGGAACGCACAATCACCCGAGTCTTGAATATTTCCCCGAATATATGTTCTATGATTGCATGACGCTTGTACCAGATAAGAAAAGTGCTTGCTTCAAAGTGCGTGCTCGTGTTGCAGCCGAACGAGGCCAGCCTGTTGAGCAATTAGTCTCCACAATGACAATATTAATAGAAGAAGTATGATATACCCTCAAGCTACAGACGCGAGAAAATAATCGAAACGGAACAACAGCTGCGAGATTAAATCACTACAAAAACCATTTTACTCACAAAATGCAAACGTGTGTGTGTTCTTGTGGATGCTATTTGTGGACTCGCCGAGGCAACAATCGTTTGCCTTGGTGTTGCCGGAATTGTGACCAAGGCAACCGTCATAGGTATACCAATCGGATTTGTTGTCGGAACTGTATACGTGTTTATGCGGAACTTCTCGCGGCTTCACAAAGTAGTCTCAATACAATCAGTAAACTATACTCGGTGGAATTCGAAGATAAAACAATTAGCATGGCGGAGTTTGAAATGGTGCTGGTTAAGATCGAAAACCACCAACGTCTCCGAGCACAGATACGGAACAGGGGCGTTAGCGATCCAAAACAGGTAGCTGATTTACAGGCAGTAAAAGTCGAGTAAATATTTTGCCAGTGCACATAGGCGCCTCATAGGAACTTTACTTGTGGGGGCTCGCCGCTGGACCCACACACGCGGGTGCAAGTAGTGTGATAATAGCGATTTATTTGGTTACTGATCTAGGTCAAACCTTCTATAATCATGACTTTCCTCTGGCATCGGGCACCTCATGATAACTTCGCTTGGAGGCGCACGTGGATTAAAATCGTGCGATCTCGCGCACTCGCGTATGATGCGGGGGCAAATTCATGGGGTGTACAAGGCTTTGACCTAGATCAGTAACCGAAATCTCAAATTGCTATTATCACACTACTAAAGCGCTTATCGGTCTTTATTTCCGTATACACTTATACATGCGCATTAAAATTGTCCACGTAATAGATTTGTACGGTCAGTTTACTCTGTGACGCCGAGCAGTAAACATAGGCTATTGGTAGTTTTTTAAGTTGATTTGCAGTCGTTGAAGTGTTTTTTTTTATTACAACCAAGTCTAGTTAGAGATTTATAATCCGGTGTGAGATACGTTCTTGTTGATTCATGTGGATTCTCGTTTTGGAATTGTTCCAGTAGATTCAGGAAAAAGAACAGTCTGGGAAAAATATGCACATAAGGTGTTTACATTTACTCAGGTAAAGTTTGGAATTATTTCAAAATACTATTATATCATGTTACGATCTATTTTTTTAAAATATTTTTTATTTGTTTGTTTTTGAGCCGCCTTGTCGGAAACTCAATACAGCGACCACTTTGATGTTCGTGTGCGTGTCCTACTTTTCTAGTCATTGCATTGGATCACCGCGGGTTATAGTATCCATCGCTTGCTTGCACGCACGTATCCCCAAAGAAGGACGGAACATTATCGTTGGTATAAGCATTCGTGCGTAGCAGACACACTCGCATGGCGACTCAGTAATTAACTCTCCTCTTAATACTCCGTCACTCCGGATTCCTTTTACAGAATTCAGGCATATAGAAGTTAAATTAGAAAGTTACATCTGTACATTATATATAGAGAAAGAATATTATCATACATGTTAGATAATTTTTAATTCTTCCCCACTGAGAATCGAACCCGGGTATCCGCGGGTTACGGCACCCATCGCCTTGTCTGCACGCACGAGCCCCCATCCAATTTTGACTAAGCGCACAGCCTCCAAAAACGATGGAATATAGTCATAAGTATTTATCAGCATTCGTGCGTAGCAGACACACAGTCCACAGTCGAGAGGTTATGGGGGTTGGTTACAGAATTGTTTAATGTGTGTGCATGTGTCGATGTGTGCATGCTGTGTGTGTGTATTTGTGTGTGCATATATATATATATATATATATATATATATATATATATATATATATATATATATATATATATATATATATATATATATATATACCAGACAGAGTGGAAAATGCTATCTCTGGACTCTGGACTCTGGATCCTACATGAGGATGCGTGATAATACAGAGTGAAATTATATATTGAGAAAGAATACTATCATACAGGTTAGATCATTTTGTAATGTTTGTGCATGTGTCGATGTGTGCATGGTCGAGGGACATGGTGGTTGGTGCGTGCATGCAAGTTGATTGAGCGATGAATAAATCCTAAGGAAATGATTAAACTACGGAGAACAACCATCGGGTGATCAAGAGAAAAAGAATGATTAGAAAGGAAGACAATGCCAAAGCCTTTATTATTGGGTGGCATTTGTATTACAGTATTTCCTTTCCCTTTGTTCTCGCATTTAAATACTTAAATTAAACAACGATAAATCAATCAAATAAACATTTCAGTGTTCCTGTGTTTTACCGTCTAGTAATTACTCACCAGTTCATCGTTCATTACCGTTTTTTCAATATCTATATTCGTCTATCGAACCATCGAAGTAGCTTGCTAATAGGAAGCTAATAATAAATTAGCTATTTCAAATTACGGTTAATTTATCGGTTCATAAATAAATAATAAATGTCACTTTTCGATAGGATTTAAAATCACATCTTCTTAAGTCATTATATTTATTGTCTATATTTTTATTTGCAAACATATCTTCAAACATACAATTTTACAGTTTAAAAATATTTAAAATATTTAAAACAGTGTTTTAAAATATTTAAAATATTTAAAACAGTGTATAACGTTCTCTATAGATATATCTATAAAATGAGTTATTTGCACGTCTCTCTGTATGGACAAGCAGGTATGTAAATAGGTGGTTGTTGGATTGAAAAATATGTAAATAGATATAATAATTTTTTTCTCTCTTTCTCTCTGTATTCATCTTCACCTACCTATCTATTTAATTACATGCTAGTAAATCTAGCCAGGTGCTATATTAAAATATTCTTTTCATCATCATTAATAAATATTATTTTCATCATCATTAATAAATATTCTTTTCATCATCATTAATATATATTCTTTTCATCATCATTAATAAATATTCTTTTCATCATCATTAATATATATATATATACATATATATATATATATTTATATATATATATATATATATATATATATATATATATATATATATATATATATGTGTGTGTGTGTGTGCGTGTGTATGTGTGTTTATAGAAGTCACGCTAGAAATTATTCAGAAGCTATTCATCGTAACTGAGTTTGTTGGAATTTTCCATTCAGAAGATCGGAATACAATCTCATAAGGGTCTTTCAATTTACTTTGTGAGACTTGTATGCGTAAAATGAAAAAACAATATTGTTAATTTTATCAAGTTTACAGTTGTAAAATATGTAAAATATTTGTTACAATATTGGTGGCCACGAAATCAATTTGTCTGCAATATTATCCTGTCGTTCTCATATTCAGTCTAAAGAAACACGTAAAATCACGACCCATGCAGTTGATACGAGAACACGGTTTATTGACTGAAGATGTTCATATAAAACTGCCTCAGAGACACGTTTCTTCGACACTCTCTGATTATGAGAAAAAATAAATCTGAAATCCGTACAAATTTTGAACAGAACTAATCTCTGATAGTGCTCGTGGATTATTCTGATTGGCTGAGAGAGGAGTTTAAGCGGTAGTAATTTAATTTAAGATGTTGCTTTTAAGATATCTAAAAAAAGATTTAAATCAATTCATGTAATAATTATTCATACATAAAGATGCAGACTCATTTTTGTTATCTGATAGGCATCTTTACTGAACAGAAATGTAGAATAGGACTGTGTACAGGTTTCATGCTACATGAAGCGGTATGTCTCTTCGTTATCTGAATAGTTAATATCCGGTACACATGTCTAAATGCCGGATGATAATCTCATTCTGACCTCGAGTTTCGTACTTTGTCAAGTTCTTGGTAACCACTTAATGACTGATAACAATATAAGTAGTAATATGTGTTAAACTGGGGACAGAATGGGGGATCAGGGGGCAATGAGAAATTAACATGGAATGAACCATCGGGGCACAATGGGAAATTAACATGGATGGGGCGATCGGGCGACATAAGTGTTTATGGGGACAGAAGTGTTTATGGGGCAGAAGTGTTTACAGGACAGAATATACACATAGACAAATATAAAAACAAAATATAGAAACACTGATGGCAATTTTTTCTTTTCTTTTCTGAGAGATGTGGGTGGTCCTGAAAAGGGCCGTTTGTTTTTTTCTTTTACTTTGTCTTCCCTGACCACCATTTCTTCAGGGAGACTAGGAGGTTAAACATTTTCTTAGGTGGATCAGGGATCCAGTCGTGATAGTCCATCTTCCGGAATTTCTCCTGGACCTTGATCCAATGAGCATTCAGGCGGTGGAAGTTTAGTTGTTTCTTCTCCTGCTTCTTCATCATTCTCTCCTCGGTCCAAACCTTCTTGATCTTGACCACCCTTGGCTGTGAGAAAGGCAGCCTCTTCCCTCCTCACACTACTTAAGGGTGGGTATAACCAAAAATCTTCCTGTACATTTTCTAGGAAGTACTCCACCTCTTACATGAAACCCAAGGCTTCTTTTAACGACCCCACTCGACAGAGTTGAGCTGCTGTTGGCTGATGTGTAGTTGATGCCTTAACAATTTCCTCTACCATTACTTCTTGTAAAAGGCTTTTTGCTTTTGTAAGGTCAGCCATTTTATTTCTTACAATGTGTAGACTCTTGGGATAACGCCAATACATCTCTATCTTTTCTAACAGACACTCCGTTCCCACCATCCAATCCTCTGCTTCTTGTAAATTCTCCACTGTAGTCATTCTTGTCTGCTTTTCAGTTTCACGATGAATGGCGGGAATGGTGAACGCGTCACTTTATATGCTGGAAGCACGGACGTGAAGGAAAACATACCCCAAAAATACAAAAAAAAAAACTCTTACACACAAAACACACCAAGTGCGCAGACCTAAAAGAAACACTTTTTTAACATAAGAAGGGTAAGGGAGTATTTATAGACACACCCTATACAAACACACACCAAACATACATACATTTTTTTTAGAAGGCAAAGGGATTTTGTTTTAAAAGACAGACACAAATATACACCCAACATACACATTTTTTTTAGGCAAGTACGATTTCTTTTCTTAGCAATTTGAGTGGCCCTGAAAAGAACCGTTTGATTTTCAAGTGTGCCTAGGGATGCCCGCACCTCTCAGGTCTGGCCCCCAAGCGACATATCTTCCACTCCATCTATTATCCACCCAGGGATAGATGGATATAGGAAAGGCTGAAGGGGTTGGGTGGCTTCACTGTCCCAATCCTCAGTTAAAGGGATGGTGACGGTTTGCCTTTTCTGCACCCTACGCCATTGTGGATGCTGCTGCTGCTATGGACGCTGTAGCTCCAGAGTCCAGTCCACTGTCTGGGGGACAGAGAACACCTGCTGCGGCGGAGTCCTCACCGTGGGTTTTACAGCACAGTTTGACAGCATCATCAGATGAGGCCACAACCTTTCTGCTTCCCTCTTCTTTATCTCCTCCTTTGCCTTCTCCTCTTCCAATCAGGTGCAGAACACGGTCCAGGCACACTTGAATCTCCATCATCTTTGCGCTTCTACGGCTATTCATTGTTGCTGCTGACAAGTCAACGTGGGGGGACCGACTGGTAAACGCACCGCTTTATATACTTAAGGTACGGTACTGAAGAAAAACATCCTTCACACCAGAAATGAAAACACAAGCACCAAGTGCACGGACCTAACAAAAAACCTTTTTTTTAAATAGGAAGAGTAAGGGAATGTTTATAGACACACTCTATACAAACATACACAAAACATACATTTTTTTAGATGGGAAATAGATTTTGTTTGTTTTAAAAAGACAGACACAAACATACACTCAACACACAAATAAATTTTTTTGGCAATCATGGAGTAATCTGTTCTAGAGATCTGGGTGGCCCTGCAAAGGACCGTTGGGGGTTTTGGTGAGAATTTTAACTTCTGGCAGGACAGTCACATTTCACCACAGGTCTCACCGCAGCACAAGGACGCTTCCTTGTGAAAGAGAAGGCGAACCCCTCACAGTCCATCTTACAGGACACTTCTCCTTCTTGCTGTTGCAGCTGCTGAAACAGTTCTTGTAGCTGTTGTTGTTGCTGCCTTTGCTGCTGCTGCTGTTGCTGCAGTCTTTGTTTCTCCTTCCATTCCTCTCTTTCCCTGATGATCTCCTCTCGCAGGACTTCTTCCACCAGATCCTGGGCCATTTTCAGGAAGATCATCGTCTTCTTCTCTGGGTTCTTCTGAATCAGGTTATGTCTAACCCGATTTATGTTCACCATAGCTTCATTCAGTTTACTATTTTTTGCAGTCATGTTTAGTTGTTGACGAGTCAACGAGGGTGACCCGACTGGTAAACGTACCGCTTTATATACTGGAAGCGCGGACGTGATGGAAAACACGCCCTCCATTGGTGAGATGAAAGAAAACATGACTCAGATCGATATAGAGATATATGAAAGAGCATATACATGCATTTTGTTTTTCAATCAATAAACAACACGACACGATTTTTTAAAAAATCAACATTTTTAATGAACAAGAAGAAGCTTCTCTAACACAAAATACAAACAAACATTATTAAACATGAACATATTTACAGGGCAGGGTTGACAACGTTGTGAAGGCAAACTCGACTTCCACTGTTCTGAGTCATTTTGCTATTGATGCACACTACGTTTCTGAGCTAAAGACAAACGATAACCATAATGTTCACAAAATCATCTTTCTACTTTAGCATCGTTTCTAGCATACTCCCTATATAAACAAATCACTAAATGTTGTAATGGAAATCCAAGACTGCTTTGATGAAGAAAATACACACAATATTGTCCACACACTCTGTTGCAAGAGAGCTTCGATGCGTTGGGTCTGCAGAGAAGTTAATGGAGGTGACGAACGATCCTGCAAGTCTTTATACCACTTTCTTTCTCAACACATTCTCTTCTGAGATCAGAGACCATGTCTCATCCAGATACTCTTCCAATTCTTCTTCTTGACTCATCATCATACATTTGTCGTGTTGTGTATGGCTCGGATGATCGATTTGACATCCATGACGATGTTACCTGGTCAGGGCTGTAATTCGTTCAGCAAAGTCCGTAGCAAAACAGGAGACTAAATGTTGTTCTTGTTCTAGCCATCTTGACATCATGACTGTAGCTTTGTCTTTTTCTTCTTGTTCTGGATAAAAAAACATCGTCATAACTTGTGGTTTGTGACTGCTGTGGTTCCCGATCAAAAGAACAAAAACCCCTCATCGCCTATCTCCATAGTTTCGTCGTGTTGCATCTTTTCGTCTAATAGTCTAGATTCACGTCTCTCAAACTGTTGATTTCTAGAGTATTGTCGAATTCTGCATACAAGATGACGTTCACAGTGTTGACTAGAGCTGTGGCAAACTGAAGTTACACACGAAGTTGGCCTGATTTTATAGCGTGGAAATGTTTTTCGTCGCTGCCTTGGTCGGGAGTGAAATCAAATCCTCACAAAGCATATCCTCCTGCATAATCCTCATACGAAATACCGTGGCTGCTGTTGGTTCCTAACTGTCATGTAGCTTCAAACAGAGTCAAGTAAGATCTCAAGTAATTTTTCTGTACAATTTAGATTCAAAAGGTCTGGTACACAACGTCTGGCCATCTCGAGTGACTTCTATCTTTGAGACATTGAAATGTTGAAAGTCGAAAGGATTTTGATCGACGGCTGCGTTGAGGGCTGCATTACTGACGATGCCAATGAGTAAACGTTTGGGGAGCTGCCCTAGAACCACAAGATCTTCGACCTTGGATTGGAGTCCAGAGGCAATGGTAAACGTTTTCACTTCCACTCGGCGCACAGGATATTTGGCGGTGATTCTTCTCAAAGTTTGACTGATGTCGTTGGCCACTTTAGGTAAGACTTCTACACGGCTTCTTTGATGATGGTCTTGTACTCGTTTGTATTAGCCATCAAATGGAAGACGGTACTACTGCGATTCAGTCTCAGGTGTACATCCACTCCGTTTAACAAATACTTGTCTTGCAACCACATGTCCAAATGCAAACGATCCATCAGTTCAAAAGTGGGTCCTTGTTTGATTTTATTCGACGCTCGTTAAATCTTACATTGTGGTCTGCATCATCATTTGCAATCAACGCTATGTCTCTGAACTTATCCAAGGTGTCAGGTTTCCATACCACGGAAGCATCCAGATGGGTATTCTTGGTTTATTTTCCGTACGTCAAGATATGTTCCAGGTACGCTCGGTAAGGGTAGGTACCCATGCTGCTGCTGACCAATTTGTTATTCAAGTACAAATCCGCTTCACTGAACAACGAATGCATGAAATTATTGACGGGAGCAACTCTGACATCGGCACCAGGATTGGTGTTGTGTATTTTGGCACTTTGAGTTTCAGATACAAGTTACTGCTATTCAGATCGATGTAATCTTCGGTTTGTCCTTTGATTTCAAATTCTATATGGACTTAGGTCGTCAAAGACGAGGCAGGATGAAATTCTACCAATTGATATTCTTGCATCATCATTATGGTGGGTGGCATGGCAAACAGATTCTGATTTGATACATTCGCAAGAATCTCGATGCATCATTTTTTCTCAGTTAGTAATCAAACAAGTCTAATTCTCTGACAGTTCTTATTTTCTTATTCTTTTTCTGAACACTGTGTTTCTGAGATCTGAAGGGGTTTTGACGTCTCTTTCTGCCTTGTCGTTGCTGTGGCGTTGAGGAAGGAGTAATGCCAGGGCTAGAAGTGTGAAGCGAATTTATAGGAGTGTCTCGGCGACCCAAAAGATCTTTTCCAGTTTGCAGCAACACATTTTATCCTGCTCTCATAAGCCTTCTTCAGGATTTTGTTTGTCGATGAGGACGTTTTGAAGAAATTCTTTTCCTTGCGTCAAAGCGGCATCTTTTAAGGCATGCAATCCTCGAGTCACCATGGGTTTCAAGATAGGGGCTACCGCACGAAAAGAGGATTTTAACATATCTCCTAAACCATATCCTCGTTGTCGAGCAACTCCTCGGTACACAGGAAACATCTTGTGTTACAATTCACTGGAGAACCTTTTTCGAAAATGTAGTTTCACCGTGACTTTTCCTTTGCAGAATAGAATATTTTGTCCCAGGTCTCCTTTTATACTAATGTTGACACTGTCGAAATATGATTTACTGACGGGAAGATAATGAGGATGTACAAATTCACGGTGAACGTGATACGTGTTTCTACCTTCCTCATACGCAGTAACGGCAGAATCCATAATGAAAGGAATGACTCTCAGTAACGGAGTAGCTGTGTTTCCCACCACGTTGTACTCGACCACATCAGAGTACACACACAATAAATTGAGTCCTTCGTTCAATTCGACAGGGTAGGGAAAATACTTGTAAAATCGATCGCTGTTGTTGATGTCTTTGGTAGGAGCTATGGCAGGAACTATGGCTATATTTCCATCCAACATATCAAACAAACTGGCAGCAAAAGTGATGGACAGTATTTTGCTGTCCGAAAAATGCATTTTTAGACGATGAGAAATGGCATGATACTCGATCAGAACACTTTTCTTGGTTTTGTCCAGGGCTTTGCCAAACTGGTCGTTGAAAACAGCCGCAATGGTTTCCACCAGATGTCGAGCACTAAAATAATAGCCTGTAGGAATTCTAATGTGATAGAGACCTAATTGAGGATTGGCGGGTGCTGGTGTTTCGGATTCGTAAAAGCCAGGATCATTTTTGTCCAAGTGTTGTTGCACTTATTCGTTCAGGATTTCGACCATAAAAGTGGTTTGATCTCCAGTCACATCCCAAACCTGCGTAGGATGAATGATTTCTACTAAAGCCAGTTCCCAATGAGATTCGTTATCTAATTGTATGAAGGTAATTTGGCTGTAAAACAACATAAGGTGTTTGATGGAAACACTTCCATAGAACTGTCACTCAGTAAAGTTAAATAAAATTGGCTATTCATAGTACGATGGTTCTGGTGTCCGAGGAGTCACTCGAGGTCAAAGGAGAATAATGTTCTAAATGTTCCAAAAGAGGGCTGCTGTTGTTGTGACTGGAAGAAGGATGACTGGCGTTGACCGCACCGTTGTGGTTGTTGTTACTATCCGTACTATATTTCAAGGAAGGGCTAAGAAGAAGATAACCAATGCAACTGCTGAGTTAAATGGTCCACAAGTGTTTGTCTCCTTGTTGCAAACTCAAATTGGCAATGGCTGCTCCGATGAAACAATACCCCACAAAGATTTGGCAGAAAAAGACAATCGTTCTCTCCGCACCACAGCCACAAAGGTTGTTTTGTAATTCTTGAAGAGAGGAACTCTGTGCAGGAGAGATAGCTGCTGTGCTGAACGACATGATGGTTACTTCTTCTTTTTATACTTGATGACTTGGGTTGTGGCAATCCAAGAATCAAAACTAGGGGGATATCCTTTCCAACGCACTTTGACTTATACCACTCGACGTTTACACACTTTGCGTGTTTTTAGATCGAGAATGCTTTCGATATCGTACACGTCGTCTTTTTTTTTTGGTCACTCGTTGTAACTCAGGCACGTAAAAGGTTCCTTTTAACACTTCTCCGTACATGTCTTCCAATTTATAGACAGGAGGATCACGTCCACGAACTTGTCCAGTGACAGGAAACAATTCTGTCGTCCAGTTAGGTAAATAATATTTGTCAAAAGTGCACTTGGTTTTTCCAATGCGAACCCAATCTCCCGTCTTGAGCACCACTGCTTTTGTCCAATCTTGGGCGTTCCAAACAATCGATCACCCTGACTTCGTTTTCAGGGGTGACTTCTTCGGAAGCACATCCGATGATACGATGGTACGATTGATTGTAAGCTTTGACCAGACGTGGTAACATTGATGTACTTGAGAGTGTGTTGATGTATAAAATTTTTCCACATGCGTTCTTTCAAAGTTCGTTGTAAACGTTCCACGACACTGGCTTTGGTTTCAGGATTTTCAGTACTAAAAAATAAATGTGGCGTTGTTTCAGTTCTTTTTTAAAAGCTTGGTGTAGAAATTCGGTGCCTTTGAGTGTTTGCCATCGTAAAGGGTGACGACCACTTTCCTTCAGAACCAGTTTTAAAGCGCGTACTAACTCGGTACTGCTTTTAGAAGTCAAAGGAACGACCCGAGTGAATTTTGAAAACACGTCAATGACACAAAACAAATATTTGTAACCACGATTGTACGCTGCCAAATGAGAGACATCGGTTAAATCTGCTTGCCATTGATGATCGATGCCAGCCACTTTGGTTTGACGTCTGGAAAATTTTCGTCGAATGGGTTTGTGTCACGTGTACGTCGATTGTTCTTGTAACCATTGTCGTACTTCTGGCAAAGGTACTCTTTTCAATTACGTGCGCGTCCTAGCGGTAGTAGCTCTCTTTCTGGCAGGAGGAGATGTTGTTTTTTTTTCTTGGTGGGGCTTTTCTTCTTGGGGCTTTTCTTTTTCTTGTGTGTGGTGGTAGTATGTGGCTGTCTTTTAGGGGATTTGTTTTTTCTTCTTCTTGATTTTGGCTTGGGCATTAGGATCCCATTTCAGAAGAGAACGAATAATGACACCTCCTAAAGAACCACTACCACCAGGTTTCAAAATAATTTGTTTTTTAGTGTGTGGATCGATTCTTGGATCTACTAGTTGTGACAACGCACTTTTATGTTTTTCAAAAAAACGTTGGGTTTGATGGGGGTATGTGAATGATGCCTTGGTGTAATTGACGTGTGTCAAAGTAAACCATCGTAAAACTTCTTTGAGACTAGCTTCTAACAAATGGGCTCGGACTTGTGCATTTTTTTCTCGACTGATGCCATACAGGGCACGAATTAATTTGGCAAGATGATGAGATTGAAAGGAAGTCATCTTGAAGACTGTGGGAAAGAAAAGACGTGTTGGATGTTTTAATAGTTTTTTTTCAGAGTGTTGCCAAAAGGGGCGTGTAAATGAGATGACATCCTTCTTGACACCAATGGTGAAACAAATTGGTACGAAATCTCATATAATCGGGAGTGATGGGTTAAAAATCGATGAATAAGTACGCATGAGATGTTTGAGTGGCATCGTCGTACGCATAATTCATCCAAGGAGTTCCTAACTGTTTGGCTAACACTTGCACTTGAGATTTATCTCTGGGACTTTTAAACAACACCTCATAATAGGCATCGAGACTGATGATACGATGGGCTTTACTTTGTTGAAATAAATTTTGAGTAATATAAATGATACTGGCATTATGATGATGTCTTTTTTGTGTAAACCAAAGTTTAACTTCTTCTTCGTCTTCTCCTAACATGTTATCGAGGATGACCAGATGTGTTTGACTCAAGTCAGACACAATCCCATCGTCTTTGCGAGGAATGCCTTCTGCAGAAGAAATGGATTTTCCTTGATGTTCTTGAAGTAAGTTGTAAGACGATTGCCACTCTTTATAACACCACACCATACTTTGAGGTGGACGATTAAACAAATGGGTTTTGTGTTCGATCAAACGTTTGACAAGTTCGCTTTTGCCTGAACCACTGGCTCCATCAATCAACATGTTAAAATGAAAGCGCAGATACAAAGCTTCCCAACGTAAACGATCTAACTTTTAGGCAATCACTTTGAGAACAGAGGAAGAGGAGGAAGAAGATGTAGCCGTGACTGTGGTGTTCAGGATTTTGAGAGGAGTATGAAAGACACAAGACATTTTATACATTTCATACACGTTTAATGTTTTAAACAAAAACATATTTACATGTCCAGAATTAAAACACGAAAACACATCAAGCAAAAATGAGTCCGTACATCAATGCAGCGCACACTAAAAGAACCAAAGCTGCATATAAACAAGTCAGTGTATAACAATAGTCTCGATGGATGGGTGTCCCACGAAATTGAGGTACATGACTCATTGTCTCTGCTGTGGAATTGAGTGTATCTAATTTCTCTGGCGGAAAGGTTATTTGTCCCTCAGGTGTTTCAATTTGTACTACGGTATTGTCTTCCTCTGTGTCAGGTTCTTCTTCTTCTTCCACTGTTTCTAAAATGGTTTCTAATGTCACTTTTTACTTTGGTTCTAAGTTCACTTGTTTTTTTGGTCTTGGATGATTAGTGACTCGCAAGGTCTTTGGCATAGTGTGCCACTTCTTGTAGCCAAGCATCGAAATCAAAACTTTTCCAGTCACGTACATCTTTCCAATCGTTAATTTATTGGTGTAATCAACTAGCGATACACACTTCTTGGTAAGTATGAAGTGTGGATAAAGTATGACAAATGTCTTCTTCACACGGAGGTACACAACTTGTTTTCATCACGATTCTCAACACTTAAGCACAATTTGTCTTTCGTGCACCGATAAAGTGTGGATGGTCATGTCTTTGTTGTATGTACCGTTAATAAAACATAGTCCACAATCTTTGTTGCATGTACTGTTCATAAAAGATAGTCCATAACGAATTTCCTGGGAAACGAAATCCAAGAAAAGTGGTCAATAGCACACACACCACATATCGTCCAAAAATTCAATGGAAACAGTTCGTTTATCAGTAATCTGTTATCCTCTGAACACTATCATTGACTTCCTTCCACGGAATTACTTTCCAAGACTGAAGACAACGGTCGTGGCATGGTTCACTTTTATATTACTCCTTCACAGCAATGTCTTTCTTTGAGAGGAAATAGTCATACTTTTGCCAAACGGTATCTGGTGGTAAATTATAAGAAACCAGATCAGTCACCAACTCACACACCACTCGCTGTGAAGAAGTCTCTTCTTAAGGTGACACTTCTTGTAAACGTGTTTTGTAATCCTCGAAGTCTTCTGGATTAATTCTGTGTACCACTCCAACCCTGTAGGTAGAAGTTGTAGCATCGAAATCCTTATGAGTTGTGGGGAGTTGATCAATGCCTGACACTTTAAACGCTTTGAAAAGACTCAATGCACTTATAGCATTCATGTACCTCTGGTGAAAACGTCTATGCCGTAAAGGGTGTAATAGTTCTTTGTGTTTCACTTGACTCTAGACCAACTCCTTGTAAATGCGCTCTCGCAGCTTCGGAGGCAAACGACTAATGTGCCCTTCTAAAGTTTTTATACTCCCATTTGTGGAGTATCACACCACAGCTGAAACACTGAAATTTATCGCCTTCTCGCAAGTAGACAATTTCGGCTCTGGCTAAAGCTTTGGAAGTAGGTCCTTGCAGATATTTAGGCCATTTATCTCTTAACGTCTGGAATGGACTTTCAAAGTCACAACAGCTAGGCAAAACCACAGGCAAAGTGCATTCTTTGCCAAAGTATGGATGGTATCCACAGGTAGGTACATCGCTTTCGCTAGTGGGGCACACAAACGGCATCGCTTTCGATGGTCCCAGAGGAGCAGTAAGGTCGTGCTGTATCGCTGATGTCAAACGTACGGCATCATACTCGTTGCAAGGCACTGCATTGCACTCGAGTTCGTGATCGAACTTGGAGTCCACAGTACGTCCCTCACTCGGTGGATGTGTCGAGTTCGTCAGTATCGGTGTTAGTGTACTGGCCTCCACATTGAACTTGAAGCTCACAGTGAGTTCCTCACTCGGTGGCTGTATGGAATTATTATTAATCTTCTTCTTGATCTGTCAACGTTTGTATTCACAATGAATTGTTAGTTTTGGAAGTTTTCCCTTTTTTATACTGGAGATCAGCATGTCCGTACTGTAATGTGTTGTGGTCTGGAAGTCGCACTCGTTTCTGATACACAATTTTATAAACTTTTTCTAAAGGGCGACTGACGATTTGGTGATTTGGTAAAAGTACAATTTTGTGGGGCTCCACTGTTTTCTCTCGAAAATTCTTGATCTTGCCCTGACTGTAAAGCTTCTTTCAAGACATCAAAGTTGACTCGCTGACTCGCTAGATAATTCAGTGCTAAGCCTTTGATTTTTCACTTGGTATGAAGTTGGGCTTGTTTGTCTCTTTATTGGTAGCCGTCATTTTTAGGGCCACCGCTGCCAAAACTGATGATCGTCTCTTGTGGGTGCTCGTCCGTCCATGCCCCTAAACGATCCCCTTCGATGGTGGGTTGTTGGCTAACAATGCGATAGATGTACATACAAATGTCGGTGTCAAAGTACAGGACTCAATCTCACAACACTTATAAAGCCTCATCGTACAATTTTAAGCGAGCATTGGCTGTCACGTAGGCTGCAATGACGACATTGCAAAAGTCATCGGAGAGTAAAAACTTTGGCTCTTCTTCGTAATTGACGAAGAGCAAATTTTCACGGATGATTTTTACGTCTTTCATCAGTTTTCCTTTGTCGTCCACCAGTGGAAAGTAGCGACTGGGATCTGCCAAGTATTCCGTCTTGGGCAATCTCGGACGTTGTGCCAATTTTCCCACAGACAATTCAACATGGCTTTGGCAAACGATCTTCTTCCTTCGTTCTTTTCTACGTCTTCCAAAGTTATGCCTTCTACAGAACGGTACTGTTCTTGGAATTTGACTTGGCTTCTGAAGTCTAAAACCAAGAGGGATAGCCGCTGGCTTCTTGTTTCAGTTTCAGAAATATGTTGACGTGGCTTGAAAAATGCTTGGGTTCAATGCGTCATCCTTTTTGGTGTTGTTCGGTGGTAGGAAAGTGCCAAATCTCGTATACTTTCAACAAGCGGTATCCCCGAACCAGAGCACGAAACAATTCGACACTCAACCACGTTCATGTCAAAGTGCGCTCTTCCTCCATGTGGTCACAAGGGTGATCTTGATTACATGTTTCAGCTTACATATGGCATAAAGGAAACATCAGTTTTCCTTGGCAATGATGGGGTAAGCCAGGGTGGTACAAGTTGGTCGGGGGTAAGACTTTGCATTTGATCAATCCTTCGTATTGACGAATGTGTTCCACGTCAATGTGTTCTGTCGGGATTTCAGGGTGTCCGGTAGGGAATCGCTTATATTTGCACACCCAAGGATACAATGAACACACGTCGATGTATTTGATTTCTTCTCCTCGAGATTCGTCTACATCGTACAGCAAGCGTGTGGAATTGGTTCGTCCTCCAAACAAACTGTGGAGTGGGTCCGAAGGTTCGATGTCTACCACGTGGTAACTGAAACTTCGATCGCACTCGTACTCCGACATTTCTACCACTTGGTATCCTTGACGTTCTAACTTCAGGCGCCGTTGGTATGCGTGTTTGTACAACTCTTCCATGGTGACCCCTGTTAAAGGATTTTTTAGGTTTCGTTGAGGAAAACAGGTAGGATATCCGTGAAATAAGCATCCCTGAAATTTGTCCACCGTCTGAGGGTTTTCTAAATCCCAACCATCCACAGAAAGACTTCCAATTTTCTTTTCTCCCCTGTTTCTCGCATGTTGTATCCATTTGTCTTCCCTGTCACACAAGTAATGCAACCAACGCAAAGCTTTGGCACAGTATTGACGGCTGACCGAGAGGCATGTGTTAGGGGATATGATGCTTAGTTGGTTCTCGGGCATGAACTTTTTTCGTTACACTAATCCACACGCTTTTGCCAGGGTACAAGCTTCCTTCAAAGGATCGACGTCTCCGTGATCTAGAAATAATTGCTGAAACTTTCCACAGCAACGGCGTAAAATGTCCACATCGGATCGGCAATACTTGAGCATTTTTTCTTGAAAATCAAACGGGTCTGAAGCGTGAGTGTGGTACCAAGACTGGAAGGCTTCTCTGTGTTAGGTGTGCATCCCATCATGGTCGTAATAGTGAACGTTAGGCAAATGCGGGAGCACTACGTGTTGATTGACTTCGGTATTGAAAAAGTGTGGAAAATACCCTCTCGCCATTTCTGTCATGCCAAACGTTTTAGGTATTCGACTCAAAGGCATGGCTAAATAACTCATGGAATATTTGAACTGTACTTGTCCCACTTTCATGTAGATAAGTTTGGCTCCGTTCATGGGGACTTGGGGGCATTCGGTACCCTCTTCTGAATAATATTTCAACAGAAATTGTCCATCGTATCCCGAGAAATTGTGAGCCATGACTGTAGCTTATCGATGACAGTCCACGTAACGTTGAATGTCCTCTTCGCTCCAAGTGTCGTCGATAGGGTCTAAAATTCATTCCGCAAAATTGGCAAGGGTACGGGGTCCTCGAAAGATTTTGTCACGTCCTCCCGGAATCCTACTACAATGGGGACAGTGAAAATAAATAGGTTCTTTTATGCACTTCTGACAAGCCCGATAAGCTAAGCAGAAATTAGGAATGTGAATACCCGTCTCTTGCGTACATTCAAAGTCAAACAAGATAAAATCCACTTCTGTCTTGTTCTTCTTGTGCTGATCACCCTTTTATTCTTTCTCTAGTTCATTGTCATAGGTTTGAATGTAACATTGATGTTCAAAGTCCACGATTTATTGACAAAAACGGCATCTTTTCTTTCCAGGTCAAAAGTGTGCTTTGGGGTTATTGGTTCGAATCAGCTGTCCACACCTGGAGCACAATCTCAGTAAGTCACAAGCACTTTTTTGCTTATGAACTTGTGTCATGCGAGGTTGTTTGTAACAAGAGGGACTTACAAAGGTTCGTTGGCAAGAAGAGCAATGAATGTGTTCTTCAGGAACGTATGGTTTGGAGGCTAAACAACCCTGACATCTCTTTCCGCGATGAATGTCTTGGTCACGACTGTTAAATCCTTGGTCACATTTCACCCAGTAGTAAGAGTATCCAAGAAATCCTGCGATATTAGTGATGGTATCGAAATGTTCTTGATGATGATACACCTGAATGTATTTTCCATCGGGGAAATCGGGTCTTCGAAACAATAGAGTTCCGCGAACCACTTGAGGGTATTCTTTCAAGGTATACCGAGGAGCCAAGACGTCTTGAAGTTTTTGCATTTCAGGAATGCCACACATGGTATCTTTAGATATGCCTGCTTGTTGTAACATGAGTTCTGCTTCTTTTCGTTGTTTGGCTCTGTCTGATTTTCGAATGCTCTCCCATGCTCTTTTTTGTCTCATTTTTCTCGGCATACGTTCGCCCCACCACGATGGCACGGGCTAAGCACATCTGTTCCTGAGAATTGTTAATTTAGACGATACTTTGCTTGGTACTGCGATGTCGTCCACCAATAACACTTTGCGTGGTCCGCTACCTCTAGGAAGTGAAACGTGGGTCACGTGAAGTGTGACTTTTCCATCTTTGATAGTAAACTCATCATTGGATTGTTGAACGTGTTCAATTTTGTCCATGACTTTAGACGGTGTTAATTCTGCCGGGGTACTAAACTCGATTCAGACAGAAGACTTCTAAGTCTCAACCGATCGTCCTCTTTCGCTTGGCATTGTGGTTTCAATTTGTCTAACAAAGAATCCCACAAATCCGTAATGAAACCTGCGGCTTTCTCGGGGGACACTTGAACTCTTTAAAGTTGACGGTGTTGGTGTAAGCCGTGGTTCTAAATTTTCTAGAAGTCACCTTTTGCGTCTCTCGTAATTTTCGGGAGCTACAGAACGACTTTCTTTTTTAGGGGCTCTAGACTCTCTTGGCCTTGTGGAGGGAGGGTATTGTTTCAGGCTCACTCATGTCCTCTTCGAAATCACTGGCATGGACACGAACTTGGGCTAACACTTCTGCTAGCGGCGTATGAGGCGCCACGAAAGGTCGTCGTCGTCGTGGCCTCTTAGTTTCTTCTTCTTCTGGTTTCTCACTGAAAAGGCGTGTTCGTTTCATCTTGATTGTAAACTTTGATCTGATTCAGTTTTACACACGCTCTCTCCCTATATATAGAGAGATTTTCCTACCCTCAGAGTAACTATTCGTTATTCAACTTTCAAATTGTGAAGATGGAAGAACAGTCACAAAAGCTTACCCTTCTGGTCAGAAATTTAGCGCAACAGACGGCTGTTGCCGTCAGAAATTTAGAGAGAGTCATTGGAAAGTATACCACTTTTTCCAATACGACTAAGGACTACTCCTCTAGAGATAAAAGTCAAGATACTTGCTATATCTGCCAGAAGAAAGGACATTGGGATCCAGAATGTCCACAACGTCAAAGCCAAGGAAACGAGAAGAGAGACTGAGGGAAAGATACCTGTTATCATTGTCAAGAATAAGGACATTGGTCTTCAGAGTGCCCTAAGAAAAAAGAGATCAAGGAGAAGCGGAAGGAGGCAGAGGGCTCATCAGAAACAGAAGAAGAACCCATCCCCGTCGTCAAGAATGCATCGTCAAGAAGGCAAGACGACTGAAACACAGTGAAGAGGAAGAAGAACCCATGCCTGTGAAAAAATTCAAGAAAAGAGACAGAAAGTGAAAGAAAATTGAACTTGAGTGATGTGTTATGAAATGTTGATTTTAATTTTAAAAGAGAATATACCAAGCAAAACAAGTAAGTGTCTCTTTGTCTTGATTTGTTTTATAAAGAAACACACACGCACTTATACACAATCAAACGATGGGATTTAAGTTTTACTTGATTTGGTAATTTGATATCTTTTCTGAGAGATGTGGGTGGCCCTGAAAAGGACCGTTGGGGTGTTTGTATTTTTTTTTAACAAACTTATGGACTGGACATCATGAGCTTTAACTGCCTATATCCCTTTCCACGGCCAAGTCCTACTCCTCCTGCTGCTTTGGTAGTGGTAGTAGTAGTAGTAGTCAATTGTGGTGGTGGTGGAATCTCAGTAGTAGTGAGCGTGGGTGTAGTGGTGGGCTTAGAATGCTTAGCCCGTGATGGTCTCTTTCTCTTGGGTTGAGTTAAAGAAGTCTGATACATATTTCTCAGATTCTTTAACTCTGCTAAAATATCTTGTAGCAGACTCACTGTTAGATTGTCACCACTCCCTTCCTTCTGTCTTTCACACCTAAAAGATTTCTGCTTCTCTTCGTCGTCTTCTCGCTTTCTTCTTTCATCTTCTTGCTGAAGAAATGCTTCTTCTGCTTCTCTCTCAAATTGTAATAATTGTTCCAATTCTTCCTCCTGTCTCTTTCTAAAATCATCTATCAAAGGTAAGGATGGAGAAGGAGAAGAAGTTTTACTACGGTTGTTTCAGGCAAAAATTATTGCGACGACAGAAAATCCACAAAATCAAAATTAAAATCTCCTGGATGAATGTTGACCACTGCAGTCGTAGTACAATCACTCCGAACGTAAGAGGTTTCCGTAGCAGGCTTACCCCAATATATTGTCTTCGTTGTATCAGCCATGCTCAAAATAGGCCGCAATGGTAAAACCGTACGAATGCTGTGACGCCTATATAATATGGTGACGTCACAAACCTGCTCTCTTCTGATTGAAAGAGAGACCCTACATTTTGTAACGCGCCTTTAGATTGGTGGATCATTTCGATCCGTTTCAATCAGATCTTAGGCTATATATACCAGCGTTTTGTTACATAGTTTCACCTGTTTTCAAGACAAGATGTATACTTCAGTAGAAGCGTCAAGTATCGTATCGGGCATGCTCTTCAACCCGGAGTACCCCATGTATGTCAAAGCATCATGGGCTGTTACCAAGATTACGGCTACGGCTATTCGGAAGAGACGAATTTATGTGGAGAGACAAGGGTGTCTGAAGAGAGTCATAATCTATGGACCTGAGGTGCGAAGAAGTTTGAGGAGAAGAAGACCAGTGAAGAGGTGTGATCTGTGTTAACTACCTTTGGTTAACAAATTCCAACGGCCCTTTTCAGGGCCACCACATCTCTCAGAAAAGAAAACTAATATTGCCATAAGTGTTTCTATATTTTGAGTTGGTATTTGTCCATGTGTATATTATGTCCTATAACCACTTCTGCCCCATAAACACTTCTGTCCCCATAAACACTTATGTCCCCATAAACACTTCTGTCCCTCGATCGCCCCATCCGTGTTAATTTCCAACTGTCCCCCCGATCGCCCATTCCATGTTAATTTCCCATTGTCCCCCGATCGCCTATTCCATGTTAATTTCCCATTGTCCCCCGATCGCCCATTATGTCCCCCGTTTGCCACATATTACTACTAATATATGAAAACAGGAAACGAATCTGAAACCTTTATTGGTTTGCTGGATATGATAAACTGGCATGGGGTGGTAGTAGATAAGTGTCTTCTCAAAATATTTCTTTCCCAAAGCATAAGTCAATAGTTTCTTGGAAGACATGAAACAAAAACCTAATATAACTTAATAAAAGCGGGAGTTCGGAATATTTTGTTTACTTGATAAAACATGTATTCGAAAAGTTCAATTTACAAGAAAATGTATGTTTTCGATAATATGATCTCTCTGTTTGTGCTTGACTCTTTGCCTGTGTGTATGTGTGTGTCTGCTTTCTTTAGTGTACTTTACTCTTTAAAAGTTTTTCATTCATGTATACCTATAAGACTTTCCTATATCTGGTTTATACTCTTGAAATGTGTGTGTGTGTGTATTTTACAAAACTAACCAGTTAAAATATTTTAATAAATCTAATGGGAATACTTTAGAAAGGTAGCAAACTTGAATTTAGTAAAAATACTTTAATGTAAGTTATATGCGGGCATAGTGAATAATTATTATTGATGTATACATCAGAATCAGATATGATTATACTGAAAAGTGTCATGTCTATTTGTAATCTTGGAAGCTGGGTGCATTATATTTGTTAATCGTATCGTATGCTTCGATCTTGCCGACCACTTGCATGAACATACCACGTGCGAGGGGTATCTAACAGTTTTGAATATTAGTGCGATGTACAACAAAGTTCTTTATTAGTGAACAGTACGTCAGCGCAACTCCACAAAGTACTCCCTATGCACATAAACTCAGTCTACCTAACCGCAAGGTGGCTTTCAATAGTCTGCCCTTCAGAAAATCTGTAATAATACGATTCAGCCAAAAATCACTTGGAGCTAAATCAGAGCTGCGTTCCGTCAAGAAGTCTGTCATGACGGCGGATTTATGCGCAGGTGCGTTGTCGTGGAGTAGATGGAAATCTCGGTTACCGGTGAACGGTCAGATTGGTCAGTAGTGTTCCCCAACTTTTGGCAATAGTTTGGAGGCAAACAAACGTCCAGTGGTATTAGCAGAGTCACGTAGAGGTACCTGGACGATCGGGCCTTTTGCATCGAAAAATAATGTGCACCAACTCTCTTGACAGTCTGATTACTTCAAGTGATGTGTGGTCTGCACTCGCTTTAAGAAAAAGTAAAACCATATTTCGTCACGTGTGACACTCTCATTCAAACGTCCCAGAGCACTCTGTTCATGTTTGGTGAGTAGCTGTGCGGCGATTTCAATCCGAGCCTGTTTTTAATCAGCCGTCAATAAATGCGGGACCCATCTAGCACAAACCTTTCTGGGCTTTAAATAATGTTTCAGTATATTAACAACAGCCGACGAAGTAATGCCTGTGATAATAGAAATATTTTTCACTGTTTATCGAGCATCTTTATCAATTACCCCCTTCATTGCAGCCACTTCTCGCGGTAAACGGTCTTCCGGAATGTGGGTCATCTTCTATAGATTCGCGACCCTCGTTAAGATTGACGAAACCACCTCGAAATTGTTGAATAGGATATAGAATTACATCCGTAAACGTTATCCAAGTCAGCTTTGATATCAGTCAGAAAATAGCATAAGAGCACCCTGATTTGAAAGTATGCTTTTTGCCCAGTAGCAGAATTGTTCTTCTCCGAAAATATTTGGAAATATTGCAAATAGCATTTAAAATGGATGTCGATTACGTTTTGTGTAAAAATTCTTCATTTTTTAAACACCTGCCATGTCTTTTATATACATCTGATATACTCCATTTTGTAAGAATGTCCACTCATTTAAAATATAAAAGTCACAAAAGACTGTAGTTACAGAAAACCCATTGGTAATTTAAGGTGTACGCAACCAATGTCAAATCTAATGTTTTAACCAGTTCAAAGATGAAGCTTTTGCCAATTTAAGGACAGGGACACTTTCTAAAACAATCACAACTTTTAGATAAATGCCTAAATGATAAATGAGTATAAACGTTGGAGATACCTTACAGTCTTAGTTTCCCGTCTGCATACGGATTCTATTTTTTTAAACTATTGATTCATCAACCAAGAGTAAAATGAACCTTGAGCTTTAGACGGGGAGTGGCTCAGGTTTGTACTGGTATCCTGACTCTTCATCACTATTACAGCAAATCGTGCAAACAACAATATAGTAAAACTTCAATGACTCGAAATCATTCCATTGAATTTTGCTTTCTTGCGACAAAAACATGAAAGCTGGTACTAAACAAGAGCCAGCTCATTTCGAATAAGCGAAGATCTAGTGTAGACTTTGCCAATGTATGTAGTATGTGAAACGAACTTAAATTGAATCACAAGGATTTAAATTTATACGATATTTTCTGTACAAGCAATACTTATGGAATATATTTAAAGACTCGTTTGTGGTATAATCAACGCTGGTAAATATTATTATTTTTTTTTTTTGGGGGGGGGACTGATGGAGTATAATATGTTAAACTATTTTATGAGAATTACTTCTCTTTAAATTGACTATTTACTAATAGTAATTGCAGTTACTAAGAGACTGACAAATCCTATATAAGAACAAGTCCAAATAATAATGCCTTATAAATGCTGCTTCTTACCTAAACAAGCTATTCCTCGCATAATTGTAACTATCATCTTGAAACAATGAGTTAAAGTACCTTATGTCGATCCCAGAGATAGATGATACGAATAAATATTGTTGCAAAAGCTAGCAACAAAGTACTTGGAATCTTATATAAATCGTTTGTATATAACAGGCGTGAAGGAGTAACGAGAACAATAACTCTTTTCATGCTTTACTATTTCAAGTGTTCAAGAAAGATTTGAAAGGTTTGTGCAGTTAAAATTGACAATGGTATCACATGTACGAGGGATTTTATTATTTTTCTGTCTTCGAAGGCAGTAAATAAATTCTTCTCTTCTTTTCTTTATGGGGGGGGGGATATTTTTAAAACAAAATATTCTTCTGAATCACCTTGTTCTTTTTGTAATATTTGATAATTCTTGTCTTGGCAAAATAAAATAATTCAGCAAAACGGATATCTTTCTTAGAAGAATACATTTTAAAGCAATGATTGTGCATGATTCTCTTCACTGGCAAATACTTTGATCACGATAAGTCATGCATCCTCCACATCTTTGATGCACAAACACACATACTGATCTTTTTCGTATCCCAAATGCCTAAGTTAACGTATGGTCGTTCTGACACTGCGCAGTCTGCATTCATATAATGCTGTAATTTCCAGACCCATCAATGTAACCCCAACTCCAGCAAAGTCATACAATTTAAATTATACGAATATTTTTATTTTATTTTTTTCTTCATAAGTTTGCAAGGACATATCGTGTCATCTTTTCTAATTCATCACATGATATCTTCATATGTTTTATTGTATGTGACTGCAAAATAATGTAGACGTTCCAAAATGGAGATGGGGTATTTTAATATTCATTTGCTAGCACCAAACTCTAGTGAAGTTTACAGATAACAAACAGATTATGTTTTACACGCCTCGGATTGCTATATAGTAACACAGGAATAGATATAATAAAGTACAATGACTTCAAAACAAGGAAATGCAAGTTCTGAAGAATACAATGCCAGACTACAAATGTTGATTGAAATTGGATGTTGGTATGTGTGCTTAATCAAATCATACGTAGATAAATCTATTATGGTTGTATGACATTTCAGGGAGATTCATTTCGTCCACATATATGGAATATTCAGGTAAATAATTATAAGTAATAGTATATGTAAAGTTTTGTCATGCAGTTGTACTGATGTTGACTTTTGATACAACTTCCTGCGCAGCTTGATCCTACTTACCTGTATTTTCGAGAATCACAAAAATTAATTCCGATAGTAAAACATCATATAAAGTTTTATATATATATATATATATATATATATATATATATATATATATATATATATATATATATATATATATATGCATGTGAAGACTTCTCGTTTACAACATATGCTTTTAGATTACATGAAAATCGCAATCGACAATCAATGGGTTGCACGTACTTGTCACAATCGCCTTGCATGTTCAAATGTGGGAGATTTCAATTTCCATTTGAGGTTTTTGTCTTTTCTAGAATTTACGCAAAAGTGAATCCCACGCAAAATACTAGTGATTTAGAGAAGTTTAAACATTTTAACATTTAGGAAGAATCTAGATCTAAAATTTACTTATCGTTTCCTTTTGTTTTATGGAGTAGAAAATATCATAATATATTATTCTGTGATTTGAGTAGTTTCGTTCAACCAGACTCTCTCATGGCTCCGTTAAAACTTCGACATACAAGTGTCTGGTAAACAAAATGAGTTTTTCTCAAAAACTCAGAATGAGGTTTTCCCCGAAACTGGAAAAGCAATGTCATTGAATGATGAGATAATGTTATGTCCTACGTAATTGGGATGATAAATTGGCGCCATACACAAGAAAGTTGAAATTACTTGACACCTATTGGATCGGAGGTGGTGTCAAATTATATCCTTTAAATATTTCAATATTATTTTGCTTCAAATGTTTGCAGAAAATAAGTTTAGACAACGTTTGAGAAAAGGCAGATGTCTTTGTAGTTTTCCTTATACAAAGTTTACCTAAGCGCTTTCTATCGGTAACAGATATCAAGTAAGCATTGTACCAGATACTCGTATGGCGAAGCTCTCACAGATCCACGAGAGTCTGGATGAACGAGATTACGAATTGGGCTGTGGTATGTTCACTCTGGGGATTCAAATGTGACAAAGGTGAATGATTATATATGCATCATTCTATCAAACCCAGTCTAACCCAGTCTGCATACAAATTGCAAAGAGAGTGTTCTTTGCCCAAATATTAAATAGTTCCTGTAGGTTTGGATACCAAAATCTTCAGAAATTATAAATGTATGTCATTTAATACAAAATAAATAAATACAAAAGAAATAAATAATACGCTTGCTTAGTCTTGTTATTCTAATTTCTACTTCAGGATATACTGGAGGAATCTAGGATGCGTTGTTTTGGAAGACTCAAAATTACACTGATAGGTGGTCTCCTGCTATCCATAGTTACGCTCCTTATCATCTCACTCAGGAAAAACATGGAGAAATATATCACTGATTTTAACATGGAACGAACAAGAAAACAGTGCGGTATATCAATTTGTACTCCTTGTCAATTCCTTGATCCTGAAGAAAAAGAGGATGTCTTCAAACGTACTGCTGATGTTGCTCTTCAGATAACCCATTATAGTGAGTTTCCGCCACCCAAAACCAACCAAATGGAAAATTTACCAGTGTCTGGAATCGATAGAATCGACAGAATTATACATCAGTCGTGGAAGACAAAAATGGTACCGATGCAATTTAAGGAATACATGAAGACTCTAGTTGAGAATCATTTCTCTTGGAAGTATATGTTCTGGACGGATAAGAGTACGAGACAGTTTATAGAAAATTTGTATCCGAATCTTCTTCCCATGTATGACAATTATGTTCACCCATTAAACCGTCCTGACGCGATGCGTTACATAATATTGTTTCACTTCGGTGGCGTCTATTGCGACTTAGATATTCAAAGTTTACACCCATT
Source organism: Margaritifera margaritifera (assembly GCA_029931535.1). Taxonomy (NCBI): domain Eukaryota; kingdom Metazoa; phylum Mollusca; class Bivalvia; order Unionida; family Margaritiferidae; genus Margaritifera; species Margaritifera margaritifera. The sequence goes on from JAQPZY010001560.1 coordinate 1,360,535, forward strand.
GGATCCCATTTTTAAGAAATATTCATGTATCCTTGGACAGGAGCCACACGTCCATTCTATAGTATATACAAGTTTCTATGAACAAGCCAGTAATGCATTTATGGCTTGCCGAAAGAGGCATCCATTTATGAAGAATGTTATTGAAAATCTCGTTCATTTTTTCTTATTTCGCAGATATTCTGGACTCCACGGGTCCGAGGTTTCTGACATTTTGTTTAAGACAATATATACAGAAGAACAGGGATATGCAAAGTTCAGATGATGATTATGTGTACTTAGCCCCACCGGAGTATTTCTTGCCAACTGTCGACCAGGAAATAAACAAAAAACTAGAAATGCTTTGTGCGGGATTCTCGTGCTTGTCTTCACTGCGCCAGTGGCAGTGTGATCAGTGGAAACAAGAAGGAATTAGAACCGAACCCTACCAATTTTCATTCACAAACCATTTATGGGTTCATATAGCATACAAAGACTTAAGTTTTTCACATGATCAAAATATCAACATATTTGAGATTTGTCCTGATGCGTTCATATATGAATAAGATAATGAATGATCCATGCTCACACATTATAGTTATTTGAAAAGTTCTGAATATTTTCTTATAACTTTTTTTTGTTTCTTTGAATCTGTCAATAAATTGAATGACGACCAATAGCAAAAACAATTCTATAAAATGATCTGCAGCTGCACGTGGTGCACGCAGGACAACTGCAAAAATACATGCGTGTGACATAACATAGTTAAATAACAGTGACCTAACAATGTCGGAGAAAAAGAACAATTCTGCTACTGTGCAAAGAGCATACTATAAAATCAGGGCTCTTTTATGGCACGCTCTGTTATATATATTGAATTTATAATATCTGTCCATGAGGTAAGTTGTACGTTAGTGGTCATTTTGTAAATAACATATTTACTGCATTTGAGTTCAAGGTTAGTCTTGTTTACATAGCATTTAGTACGTAGACTGGAACTTTCCAGGTCTTGATGTGAGAAAAGTCAGGTACCCACAGTAATTTTCCATCAGAGTTACTCTTGTTTTATAATATTCTGTCTGGTGACTTGTCTTTATATTTATAGAGCATTTGATAAACAAGATTCCATTCCTATACTAAACTTCGTGTTATAAAGATCAGTCTTTAAAGGAATTTATATTAGTAATCAAATGTTAAAGTTGTGAAAAGTAGCAAATTCAGAGAGAGGCGTTATTATTTGAAATATTCATTGAAATTACTAAAAGTGCTCATTCTCAATTTGGATTAGTACTTAGCTTTGGTATTTTTGTGAATTCAATCAACGATGTTCTGGATTACATCATTCAGACATATTAGAGCATTCAACGCTACTGACAAATCAGGCCATTCAAGACTATTGGCACATCAGTACATTCAAGGCTAATATAATTCATTCAGAACATTCTATATTTATGACATGATATTAGGACACACGTAGGATTATTGGATTATTTGGAAATTAATTCGCGTTATTGTAAGATGTTTTAAATTTATATTTAATTGTCTAGAAATAAATTGCTTGTTGATTTTACTTACATTGTTGGTTTCACGTTCTTTCTGTTACATTATATTAAGATCTAGAGTCGTAACACTCTCTCATTGATATCAAGGCCGACTTGAATAAAGTTTATGGATGTAAGTCTCTGTCGTATCATACAATTTTGAGGTGGTTTCCTTGTTTTAAAGATGGCCGCGAATCCATGGAAGATGACCCACGTTCTGGAAGACTGTTGTCTGCGATTGGTGAGCAGGAAGTGGCTGCTATTAAGGGACAATTGATAAAGATGCTCGATACACAGTGGAAGATATTTCTAATAGCACGGGCACTACTTCGTTACTTGTTATTAATATACTGAGGAATCATTTGAAGCTCAGAAAGGTTTGTGCGAGATGGGTTCCTCATTTGTTGACGGCTGATCAAAAACAGACTCGGGTTGAAATCGCCAAATAGATACTCGCCAGATATAAAAAGAGTAACCCGAGACGTTTGAATGAAATTGTCACAGGTGATGAAGCATGGGTTAACTTTTGTGAACCCGACCAAAGAAAAAATTAAGTCTATATCGAGAAAACGAGCAGAGATCACAGATCGTTTGACATATTCGGACTCTCTAGAGATTTTTACACTCATTATTATTCGATGGAAAAGGCCCGGTCGTCCAGATATCTGTACCTGATTCTGCTAGTGTCACTGAACATTTTGTATGCCTCTAAACTGTTGCCTAAAGTTGTGGAACACTTCCAAACCTCCCATACGTTTACCGGTACCCGAGGTGTCGACCATGACAACGCACCGCACAATTGCATAAATCCGCCATCGTGACAGACTTCCTGAAATTGTACAGAATCCAAACTTTGCCACATCCTCCATACAGGCCTGGTTGAGCTCCAAGCGATTTTTGGCTGGATCCCGTTATCAAAGTTTTGCTGAGGGGCAGACGATTTGAAAACTGCCATGCGGTTGGAAGTGCAGTTTTTTAGTTTATGACCAAGATACCAAAGAGTGAATGCAAAAACGGCATTTAATAATTGGATAATCAGACTAAGAAAGTGTATAGAGGTGCATAGGGAGTACTTTGAGAAGATGCACTGATTTACTCATTATTTTTCGATGCAAAAGACCCGGTTTACTACTAAAAAAGTTTGTTGTACAGCGCACTAATATTCAGACCTTTGTAAATAGCCCCCGTATACACCTGCTGACGTATTCAACATAATCAAAGTTCACCTAACATTTCAAACCTGAGATATGTAGCTTATAATTGGGATTGCTACATCAATCATTTTTTTCTTTATAAATCCCACAATGTGATACAAGAACATTATAAATAAAAAAATAAAAAAATAAAAAATACTGCACCGCTCATATTTGTGTTGATCATCTACAAATCAAAATTAAACTTACTGGACCAGTCAGTCTATGAAGACAATTAACGAACACAAAACTCAAATGTTTACACACCATAAATAATTACATAAAGCTACCTTGTATTTAATTCAACAGCTTTTAGAAAGGTAATATAGTTTTCAGAAAGGTAATACAAAATATTTAAAGGATTTAAAATGAAAGCAACAGTGTCGACATCAGGAGTTACTGTGTATTTATCTACAAGTTTGGATCAATAATAGTGGGGTAAAATCTAGATGTTTCTCTGAAATATCATACAAGAGAATACAAATGTCGATTTGTTAGATTGAAACATAAAAAAGATATTCTGCAATGCTTTAGAAACGATGCTTATGTATAGATTACATTCGATGATGACAACATTGAAATAAGAAGCAGTAGGTATATGAAGATGGTTAAACAGTGCAGTATGAGCAAGGAATCCATTGCGTATCTGATGTAGGTGAATATGAAGATCTTAATTTTACGAGGACAATCAACAATGATTCACCACAATCAGAGATATAATTTATGGAGAACAAACGTATAGTTAAAACATCATATGGAGTATATGAAGTAGTTCTTTTAGATTTGGCCAGAGGAATTGAAAAATTTGACATGAATCTGAAATCATTGATTTGTTTAAAAGGATTGAAGAAATGTTTCAAAATGCTGAAAAGGATGGTTCGATCGACATCATACCTTCTACTTGATAATAAAGCTAACTCCTGTCGCCGAACTTAGGAACGTTTTGGTCTGCAAATTAAGCAGCGGTTGTCTTTGCAACTATATGTGCCTAAATATGTGGTCTTGTCCGAAGTTACATTGGTACGTACCAGGTCGTCCTTAACATTTGTAGGGCAACGTAACCAATTATAGGATCTTCTTGAAATATGTCCTTCGGACGTTCGGAAGATTCGACTTGGTGCCAATGCTGCTGATTGATCTGTTGTATATATACTTGTTTCAAGTGTTTGCCTATTTAATTGTCTATTAAGTTGAAAAATGTGTTATTAGTAATGAGTTTAATTATGTACAAGATATAGGCATACAGAAGCTTGGAAATTAGAATCGTGGTGTGAACAAATAACTATTCCATAAACACTTTGAAACGACTGGACTAAGAATTGCTAATGGTAGATGTAGAGCAGATAGTGTGTAGGGAGTACAATTTAATACAAGGCAATTCAGCCTCCTCAATAGCTGTTTTCGTCCTTGTTGACTAATCAATGCTTTGGTTAATTGTTGTCATTTTACGTACATGATAGATTTGAAATCTAAAATCTTTCAACAATAACTTTTGATGTTGTAATATAGAAGAATTTAGTGAGACGCTTATGGATATTTATTGCAACGCGTTGAGGAAAATAAACGTACGCAATAAAATCAGAACTTGGGAATTAATCACGATTTATCCACGGAGATAATTGTATCGTGTACAGTCAAACAATGCATCCGCTCCTTACTTAAGCTAAAGTAATTTAGGTCAAAGCAGAGTTGAATGCCCTGTATAAAAATTGTATTTGCAGGAAGTATAATCTCTTTACAGTATAATTACAGAGTAACAACTAAGACGGAAAAACTCCAGAGTTTCGTCCTTTTTTACCGTTAAAGCCATGAAAGAACTTGATAGACGGAATGTAATTTATGAAACTAACACTATGGTCACATATGCGCCATGGATAATTTGATGTTGTATGTGCTAAGTGGAATATTCAATGCATTCTATAAATGTTAAACAGTTAATATTGACACAATTTTGGCTCACATTGAGTGCCATGCTTGTAAGAATATGCTTGTAAAGAATAGTTGTATGAACCCATCTTTACCTTTAAGGCGTGTGTGTGTGTGTGTGTGTGTGTGTGTGTGTGTGTGTGTTGTCGGGCATTGAAATATCTGCACTTGAGTGAAGTCTTCCATAATTAAAGAAACAAGAATAAAATTTACACACGTCCTGCAATATCTGCCGCCATTTTTAAAGTAGAAATTCTTGATTAGCGATGATCAGAAAATAAACGTCAACACATTTTATAGAGATTATTATTATTATTATTATTATTATTATTATTATTATTATTATTCAGTCATATTTGCCTGTCATTCACATCCTCGGCAAATATGACTTTTAGACGTTATATCAAGAATCACGTTGCGAAGAAATGATAAAACATGAACTTATTCACAGCAATTTCCAACAAACGATATCTAATCTTTATGGGTAACGATGAACTTTTATGAGATGGTTTACTCTGGTGAATAGACAAAGAAACTTTTAGCAACGTATAAAACGACTATTTACAATGACTGTAACTGGTGATGTACGCCAGATTCAGATTCAAAAATTCATTATAGCATACAATGGGTCTACTACCATTACTGCAGCTCGATCATCCAAATTCAAAATTGAAACCACCAAGTATGTTTATGAGAAAAGGTCTACTGTTTCACTGAAAAAAAATAGGATAAACATGCAGACGACTTTACGAACTAAATCACTCATTGAAATGTGAGCTGCTAGAAAATTTCGAGAGGAAATAAACCTTTTATTCATTTAAAAGTGTTTCTTGGAATTATTAGAAAATAATGTTTTCTTGTAAAAATGACTTCTATGATCATTTTCAAGTTTTTGACTGATCAGATGAATTGGTTTTAAATAAAACCCAATCTTTTTATCTGTGCTTCAAAGTTTTTTTAAAGTCATGTATGTATGTATGTATGTATGTATGTATGTATGTATGTATGTATGTATGTATGTATGTATGTATGTATGTATGTATGTATGTATGTATGTATGTATGTATGTATGTATGTATGTATGTATGTATGTATGTATGTATGTATGTATGTAAGTATGTATGTATGTATGAACGTCTATTATATTGGACGGTAAAAGCTTGTTGATAGTAATTTACTTCCCAAGATAACTTGGTATCTATCCGTCGCTCACTTTGAGATACGACGATGCAACCATGATTACAAACTTTGTGAATTCTGAGAATAAACATAGCAAACAAGAAATGTTATCCAGGATGTGAAAAAGCAAATGTTCTTTAACCATTATTTTCTTGAGCGAGCGGGGGTGGGTGGGTAATACAATACAACAAATGAATACAATGTCACAGCAGCAGCTGTGGAAAAAATTATTTTTGTCTTTCTTTATTTTATCTCAGCACGATCCTTACAGGTACTTATTTTTTTCTTGATTGTGATGGCGTAAACTTTTGCACACACTTGAAAGACATATGACCTGTGGACTACATGTATTATTCAGGCATCGAATCAACGATATTTTCAGTCGCCTAGATTATTCCAGTATAGAATATGTTGGTGAAGATCACTAGCTACACAAAATGTGATGTGTCTAGAAGGTGCAGCGAATCTCAACATCACACGAAGCGGGGGGGGGGGAGGGGCGTAGATTTGCATTGATCATCAATAATAACGCTTTGAACAAAATGCTTTTCTCGTGAACAGACGAAATTGTTTGCAGTCATTGTGAGCAGGTCTCTTCATGTAATGATGATGAAAATCCCTATATGCTTTCTGGATGGACGAAAGTGAATGTAGTGACAATGGGGAGACCCTGTGGCATGTTGACCAAGTGAATGTAGTGACAATGCGGAGACCATGTGGCATGTTGACCAAGTGAATGTAGTGACAATGCGGAGACCAAGTGAATGTAGTTACAATGCGGAGACCATGTGGCATGTTGACCGTTGTCTGAATCTGAATACTCCCATTGGTACAGTTTCACGCCACAACTGAAACACCGTACTTTATCTTCTTTTCCCAAGTACACAAATGCTGCTCCAGCTAAAGCTTTAAAAATAGGTCACTCGATATATATCTCAACCATTTCCCGTTCAATGTGTTCAATGTACTGGCTAAATCACAATACCCCTGCTGATTTATGAGATGCCATGCAGAATTTGGCACAATGACACCATCTCTTTCTATAGTTAAAGATATTACATCTTTCATTTTCTAGGGCACATCGTCAGATTGTTCTTTTTTCTTTGTGGAAGCATTTTTTTTCGCGGTCCCTGATGTAAACGGTCCCATCCCTTCGACTCTAACATTCATACCCGATGGTAGCCGTAAGGTATGGTGTTGAAATCGGACGTAGACGATTTATATTCTTTCTTCAACGGTTTACTGACAATTGGGTGATCTGAAAAACGTGTAATCTTGTGTGGATCATGTGTTTTGACGAGAAAGTATTTGTCCTTTCCTGACTTCAATGCATGTTTTTTTAGTTGCTGTTGTGTTTTATTTTCATGCCAAAATTATTACTTTACTGAAACGATCTTTGAGTGTAATTCCTTTCACTTTGCAATTAGTGTGGACTAAATTGTCACAGCACCTTGTGGTATTTGTGGCATGCTTGTTCACTTGTGAAGATTTCTTGTTGGTTGATTGCATTGTGTTTCGTCCCTGAATGACCCATCAATTGAGGTTGTACAGCTATATTGGTAAATGTTCCTCTGTAACATCTTTAATTGAACCACCAAATGTCCATTTTTTGTTAGCTTTACTGATTGTTGTTCTCAGCACGGAAGTCGCATTGTACAGAACCTTCATGTCCATGTCAGTGTCCACATTGGTGTCATCCACCAGCTGAATTGCACCATCTCTTGTGCTCTTGAGAGTTACACATTCTGCTTTATTCGTACGTTTTGGTTTGTGGAATTCCACAGCAGGTATTTCAGTTGTATGAGCTGTTTCAGTTTTTGCGACTTCATTTGTGGTTCACCACAATGTTGGCAGATAGAATGCCTATGTCATGGCGTACAGACATTTTCACTACATTTCCATCAAGCAACGTTCCCTAAACCAGACAGAAAGTTAACCTCTACTCCCAATTCATCAGCTGCACTTGGCTTAGATGGCGATGGATTCATTGCTCTGCGTCAAAGATTTGTGATGTGCGTTGTCCATGGCCGCTTGTGGTCTTTGATATCAGAGTTCTGGGTTGATGGATGTGCAGAGCTTGATATGGAGCTTCTCGTTACCACTTTTCTCGATGGCTCCTTTGAGAGAACGACTAAAGATGATTCTCGTCTGGTACTCTTGGAAGCCATTTGCATTTCATATCTTTCTTTGGTTCCACTGGACATTCCTGCATGGACTGTGTCTTGATAGTACTTTATGTGTCATGTGGCACGTCTTGATTCAAGATCCTGGAAAGTAGAATCACTAAGGCATCTGCTTATCTCATGGTAAGCGCGCTCTCTGATGAAGTTCAGTGCTTTCTCATGAGCACCAGGTTTCTCCACGTGCGACTCACCTGTCTCTGTTTGGCAGATGGTGCAGAGTGAGTAGTTGGTGTCATACCTTGCCATTTTTGCAACTGGCACTTGACCTTGAGCTTCTGTCTCCATAACGGTAGAAGATAAATGCGGTTGCAGTAGAATGTTCGTACAAACAAAAAGTTAGTTTTAGCAAGAGAAATCCCAATATCACACCAAGCATCTAGTATATGGGAATATGGGATCTAGTCTATATTGTTCAGGTTCACCTGCAACGTTCAAGAAATACATTGAGGTTGGCTGCCACTTAACATTGTGCACCAGCTAACATACATGATTTACACAGATGTAGAGTGTTTATATTGAGCAGAACAGAATTGACACTGGATGAAATTTGAAACACATATAGAGCAAACGGATTACTTTATCACGTTAAATTGGTGTAAAACACTATGCAAAAATGCACAACTCAAGTGTTTCCTACACTGACTCATCCCAATGACCAGAGCAGATTCCAAGACTGCCAACAAGTTTTTTTATTGTGCTTGGGGGTCCCCCTAAAACATCTAGACCAGGGGCTTGCTTTCATCACAAAATTCCCACGGGATTGTATTTCATAAAAAATGTTACCTGACTAAATATTTAAGTACTTGTACAATCTTTTATTTCAAAGTTGCACGCATGCAACATTACAGAGGAGAACGTGTAAGCAAATTGCCCCCCTCCCCTTCCAAGCAAAAGAATGCAAGAATGTCATAGCATAGAAGATAAAAATTTTATGAAGAAAACTCAATTCTCAGTGTTCATTATTTGTTAGTGAGTTATTAGGTTGTTGAGCGGGCCACATGAAAGTGTTTATTTATTAAAAAAATGCAACACAAAATGCATGTTGTAATTTTGTGATTATATTTTACAATATATATCCTCTCTGCCTCTCTTTCTCACACACACACACAATGTTGCTATCTTTGTATTCTGCTGAATCAACTGATATCATTTGAAATCCTAATGTTTGAGTAGTTTTCTTACGTGAAAATGTTTTTATCCAACACTGTGGCTAAATTCTTGAAGTTTTTATTTTAAACTTATTTTCATTTTTAGATTCAAATGTTGTTATCTATATAAAAAAATAAAAATTAAAAAAAAAATAACGAGACTCAAATGTTTACAAAATTTGCTAAAATATTGCACCCCTTCTCTAAAAGAAAAACAACAATATTGATATCTTGTATTGTAAACAAAAACCAACATCGCACTTTAAAAAGGAGAACCGAGTTCACTTGTTAAGTTAGGAATCAAACGTTCTATATTGGCGTAACGTTCCATGTTATCTCAATGAGCAGATAACAAAAATTATCAGCTAAATTTTAATTTGCTATTTCAAAAACATCACAACGCTATTTTTCATATTAAATTATATAAAGCAAGAGACATCAAAATCGAGAATGATGCACAAATGTATGCAAGTTTGCCTATTTCTGTATGTTCCTCTTTCTCTCTCATTCTTTTTCTCGGTATCAATAACACTTCATCACGCCACTCATAAACATTACGTTGAATTTAACACTTGCAGCCTTGTTTTGACTTTGTATCAATGTACTGATGTCGAATTCATCAAAAGTATAGGGTCGGGGTAGTTCTAGTCTGTCATTAGGCATATATTTGTCTCTTTACTCATCCTGTTAAAAGTCCGAACATAGAACTATACCAGCTCATCACTTTTAATTCCCATTGGATGCCTGGAAGCCATAGTCCTATGCGTCATTTTAAATTTCTTATAGAGGGCTATAGTGACATCAATAATGTTAAATTCCCATAGGGTACTATACCCTCCCAAACGTAATGTTCTATTCTCATAGACCCCATACCGACCTAAACGATAATATTAAATACACGTCAACTCCATACTGGCCCAAACTGCTAATATTAAATTCCCATAGTCCCAATAGTAATCCAAACGTAATGTTAACCTCACATAGACCCCACAGAACCCCAAACGTAATGTTAAATTCCCATAGACTCTATACCGTCCCATACCTAATGTTAAATTCCCACATACCCCACACTGTCTCGAAAGTAATTTTAAAGTCCAATGGACCCCATACCGGACAATCCATGTCAAATTCCCTAACATCCCCATGGTGTTCCAAAATAGGTTCCCATAGCGGCCCATCCATGTTAAATTCTCATACATTTCCAGATTGTCATCCGTAATATAATATCTCATATATCCCTATAGTACATCTACCCCTCTGAACTCAACTCCACAATATCGACCCCTCCAAACTTCACGCCATAGTGCATCGACCCAACCCAACTTCAACTCGTATCGGCGCAATTTAATCCCTCATACCGACTCCGTATACTACTGGGGGCAAACTGCAATCTAAGTCGATAATATACATTTTTGAATGATTTGGACTATACATAGTTACAGAAAAAGAAACAATAAAAGCATCAAAGTCATATTTCAGACAATCAAAACCTCTACCACTAAAACCGTTATCAGAGGTCGTGGTTTCCTAATAGGCATGCCTACAAATTCACGTTCAATTTTCTATATGGTTTAAGAGTAAAAGTGAACTTACGAATATTAATGATGACATTAATGATGATATTCATGAGAACAGTTAGATAATAATTGCTTTACAGATAAAGAAACTGAGTCAATCAGTATAAATGACATATATGTAATTTATACTACCTATTACTGCTGATTTCCACCGATTGGACTTTTGTTTAAAGCCTAATTATATGTTTTCTTTTACTTTCTGTGCCTGTTTAAGTTTTGTTTTGGGGTCTCTGACAGTTAAGTTCCATAACTGAGTATAGTTCTGAAATTCTGTCCGTCGATCTGCAGACATGGCGCCATAGACTTTACGGGCTGTATAATCTTATAAACAGGTAAATCAGGTTTGATTAATATAAGAGATACCAGGTACAAATATCTCGTGCAAAAGAAACATGTGTTTATTAAGTTTTGTATTATTTATTATTAGGTTTATATTGGTGTTCTGATTCATAAAGTGTTTAAGCCAGTAAAGGGCATTGCTTCATTAATATAAGTAAATTGACATCCCTTTTCTCATAAATAAACCTGTCCAATAACGTTAATAAACAGTGTTAAAAAAAATAATAATTTTTTTTTTTAAATTAAAAAAACAAAACAAACAACAACAACAACAACAATAACAAAAAGCACTTGCGACAGCTCTATGACACGATAGAATGGTTAAAGGTAAGATACAATCAGGATGCATTAAATATGAGAAAGGACTAAATATAATGAAACTGGAATACGAAAAACAAATAGTCACAACACAACAAGACCGTGCTGTACAAATGCGGTACGCGCATGCCGATGATGATGATGATTAAAATAATATATTTCATTTCAGTACTTTTGACTATCGGCTCATACTGCAAGGTGCAATGGCAGATAATACATTCGCAGCGCAAACTAACATAGTGAATGATTCCTGGTACAAATTCCTAAGAGTATATTTAGATAAAATATTGCTAATGGATACTGAAATACACATCATCAAATACGGGGAAAGTAACCGAAAGTCACTTTATCTTCGAACACCAAAATGGTAATAATATAAACACAAATACTGGACGAAGAAAATTCAAAATTACTACAAGTCATCAAGCAATTCTAAAGTAATCATTTCTGTTTGTGTGTTACATATTAGTTCTTCCGACTTTTCTGAAAATAATTGTAATGTTCTACAAATGTTTGCGCTTTTAATGGGAGATGGAACAAATTATGATTTGTGTAATAAAGATTTATTTTTAAGAAAAAAATGTCCAGTTACGCTCTTTCCATTCATAGTTTGATTGCCTATAGCGTTATATACAACTAAAATATTTATGTGGATTTGTTTATGTTGTTTTGTTTGTTTGTTTGTTTGTTTGTTTGTTTGTTCTTTTTGGGGTTTTTTTTGCTTGTCGTCGTCGTTGTTGTTGTTGTCGTTGCTGATCATATCCAGCTATTCTGAAATTCGAGCGCATATTATTGGGTCAAGAATTGAAGCATACATTTCAAAAATTTGGTTACACACATTTGTCGCTCAGTTCCAGGGTGCAAAAAACGTTTCTCAAATATTGTAATGTACTTTCTTTTATATGCGTATATTTTATTTTATTTTAGGATGATTTTTGTGTCTCCTTGGTGAAATAATTGCTAATGGAAATTTGTCAACTCAGTAAGGTATGAATAAAATTAGATATGTAGGTGTAATAGCGGAGAAGAGTAAAGCGATTCAAACTGAAATCAATTCTTGGTAGTGAGAAATGCAAGGTGAGGTCTGTGTTATTTGGTCCTAACACTGAATTTGATAATAAGTCTTACCGGTTGATAAAAAGTGGAGCATTTGCTTCTAGAGAAGATCTGTTGTTATCTTTTTTCTAATCTGAAATACCTCTGGTAGCTAGATATATAAGACCAGTGCCGTATTGTGAAGTGAAGGTAGCTCTTATCGTTTTTGGAAAGACAAGCTATCTTAATACTGCTGAAACGGAAAGGCTTCGAACATGATGTGAAACAGGTATGTACTTCTATATATACATACAATTTAAATACATCCATTCAACCATCTATACACACATACCTATATGGTATGTACGAAATCTTTGTTATTTTTAAGAATAGTATAATATTCACATATTGCCAGTAGGTACTTAATTCATCGCGTACATGTGTGTCATTCAAGCTCATTATTTAATCTCACCCCCCCCCCCCGCAAAAAAAAAAGAAGAAGAAGAAGAAAACCTGTCCTATGTCATGTGCTTTCTGGTTTGTACATTTTGCCTATCTAAGAGCAGAAATGTTTTGGGAGGAATGGTTTATTGAAATCTCAGTGATAAAATCTCCTTCTGATAATATTACCAAAGTGCTGGCCAATCTAATGAGTATATCAATAATCTATTGAACACTAATCGCGTGCATATTAATATGTGTTGCCCTAACAGCAAATCTGGTTTTAGGTCTTTATTAGATAGAAAAAACAACTAACGACTGGAACATAGGACTATTTTATATGGCATACTAACACACAGATACTTATGGTATTAAATATGTGCGTATATGACATAACTGTGACATTTACATAGCATTATTTCAAATATATTTTGTGTCCATATTTTTGATACTATTTTCCATCAATCAAACTAGTGTGAAATTTACTTTTTATGATTGAAAATTTTGCGTCTTTTTACAGTTTTTCCATATTTGCAGATAACTTTTGTTTTGGTGTATTTTGTGACTTTATTATTTCCTCCGCTATTATACCAGTAAGAATTTATTGTATTTACACAAACCTTACATCGTTTAGTTCCATTTCGACATTTCATTTCATCAATAGGCTTTATTTAGTAACACATATAACATGCAACTGATTCCATTTTAAATAATATAAATTTTAAAACATATGAGTACAATGTTTAAAATGAACGTAAGACTAGCGACTACTTTAGGTGAGGCAACATTTTTTTGTTCTGCTTCCCAACTATTAAAAGATTCATCATACCATTTGCATTTTACCAGTACATATTTCTTACTATTCATTTTATCTACTTTTTAAAATGTGCATCTTGCTTGTCGTATAGTGATAACTCCTCCTTGTAATATATTCCCTCAATATTCTCTACCTTGAAGTCTTCTAATTTAAATACTACAGGGTCTCCTGCAATTACCCTTCTGATTATAAAAATATCTTCCTTGAAAATTAGAAACATAGCCTTTAGAAAAATAGACTTATATTTTGAGATAATGTCTTTCTTACCTATTTTATATTTGGGCGTTCCATAGGCATCTGTTATAAGATAGCCGAATATGTTATTCCACACTTTAGATCTCTTTTCCTTTCTAACTTGAGTTAAGACATGTTTTTAGATCAATGATATGATTTATTGTATCGATCAATATATATTGTAATATATCTATCCATTTTCTGGTTTCGTTTTTAGTACAATACTTCCACATTCTGGTCTTAAGAGTTCTCTCTTCAAATATTTCTATAAAGGCATTATGTTTGTCATATCCCATTTTACTTTTACTTTCTTTGCCCAGGCGTATTTTGAAAAGAGATCTGTCACTGTCAAAATGTAGCTAATACCATTATTTAATATTTCATATGCTTGTTAATCAACTACATCTGACTGAAACTGAGAATATACGTGACTAGAAATGTTTTTTAGTGTCTTTTTGTGCCATGTGAGAGTAAACTGTTTTATCATCCAATCTTTAAGTTCGTAATATTTTATAGTACTTTAAGAGTGCATTTGATCAGACTTAAAGATTTTTTTGCTAAAAAAGTTTTACTTGCCTCCACAACTGATTAATATTCATAAAAACAACCGGATCCTTAGGGTCGTATTATAGATCTCTTAAATGATGTTATTTGCTACTGTGAACAGTTTAATTATGTTCTTAATAGTATTAATACTCTTAATTATCGGGCCTTAGTATAAATATTGAAAAAACAGAAGCAGTCTGGATTGGCAGTAGAACAGGTAGTAATATTAAATATTGCTCACAATACCATTTAGACTGGGATTCATCTGAATTTTGTTTAACTTGGCATAAGATTTTCCACAGAGCTAAATAATATGGTTAAATTAAACTATGATAACAAAATTAGGGAAATTAAAAATTTACTTCTGCAGTGGTCTAAAAGATCACTAACACCTATTGGTAAAATTACAGTTATTAAACGTTGGCTATTATCAAAACTTACTTATCTACTAATGAGTTAACAAATTCCCCACATAGTGTACACCAGGAATTAGCTTCTCTTTTTTTATAAGTTTTCTGGAGTGTGGCAAGAGACAAAATAAAAGAAAAGTAAGTATTAAAGACTATCATGAGGGTAACTTCAAAGTGGTTGATATCAATATGTTTATGGATTCTATTAAAATGGCCTGCATCAGAAGAATGGTTACTCTTGAGCCCAAATGGAAAAAATTTTACTTGCTCTTCTCCCAAATATAGAAATAATTTTCCTATTTGGAATAGATTTTTTTAAAACAGTTAATAATGCCTGAATGAGTTTTTGACAGATATATTTTAAGCCTTCATAAAATTGTATAATAAGTTTACTGTTGAAAACAAAGAAGAACTCCTTCAAACACAAATATTGATGAATCCTAACATCATTATTGGAAATTCTACTGTAATGCACAAACACTGGATTGAAAAAGGAATCTTCTATATAAACGACTATGTCAATGAAGATGGTTCGTGGATCAAAGTTTCGTAATAAATTTGGATTCCATGTAACTGTCCTAGAATTTCAGGGGCTGTTGGGTGCCATAAAGAAAATATAATTATCAGTTTTATTATACAGTACCCATGTATGCACCCATCTATTTTACTTATAATAATGGATATAAAGGACTGTAAAAGAATTTACAAAACACTCATTTGCAATAATTATGAGGCAGCCTCAATAGCAAAATAGATTACAGAATTTCACAATTTAAATGAGAATGAATGGAATAAGCTTTTATCCTTGCCTCACAAGGTAACCAGAAGTCCTAGACTTGAATGGATTCAAACTAAGATTTTAAACTGAATGTTGGCAACAAATAATGTTTGTTTTCTTAAATTGGAAAAATTTAAAGTAATTTGTGCTCTCTCTGCAAAAACTGTAGAAGTTTTACCACATCTTCTATAGGAGTGTCAAAAAACAGAATCAGTCTTGACTAGTTTCATAGAGTGGATACAGAGTGAGTGCAATCATCTCTATAACTTTTGTGTATCAAAGAGAGAATTTCTGATGATGTAATTATCTTATTTATATTACAGTTGAAATATATATTTCTAACGGTAGATTTAATAATGAATTACAAAATTTGTCTCATTTTAAGAAAGAACTGAAATGACACTTTCTGTCAGAAACATATTCTGCATACACAAACAGCACATATGGAAATTTTGATACAAAATGGCAACTTTACGAAAGTTGTTTTTAAACTGAATGTTAATTTATCTCTATGTACCATTCTATCCATAGTAAGGTATGTGTTGATACGTGTGGATGCAGTAATAGGTTCAATATACGTGTCTATATACAATGATGCATCCCCGGGTAGGCCTACCTGTTAGACTGTTTCCTAACCACCCATATAGTCTCATCAATGCCTGGTGCAGGGAGGTTACACCGTATTAATGAACGTGTTTATAGGTCTATAAATACCTCTGTATGTATAGATACATATATGTTTGTATATATGTATATGCTTGTATGTATGTATGTATGGCTGTAGGTATGGGTATTTGAATGTAGGTATATATTTGTATATAGATATATGTATGTATGTATGTATGTATGTATGTATGTATGTATGTATGTATGTATGTATGTATGTATGTATGTATGTATGTATGTATGTATGTATGTATGTATGTATATATGTATGTATGTATGTATGTATGTATGTATGTATATGTCTATGTATGTATGTGCGTGTGTATGTGTGTTTATATGCATGTGTATGTATGTATATGTGTATGTACAGTAGTTTTCTATAGATTTATGTATAAGGGTACGTTTGCACACACGGATGAAAGGATGGATGAAAAAAAACATAAAATTAGAAATGTAAGAATATGAAATACTATATGTAATAGATGCGCACACAACGTTTCTCTTTGCAATTCTCTCTCTCTCTCTCTCTCTCTCTCTCTCTCTCTCTCTCTCTCTCTCTCTCTCTCTCTCTCTCTCAAAAACCTCTGACACAGTTGTACTTGCTATAGTTTAATCTGATACTTTGGAACCACTATTATGAATATCTCATATTTATATTTCCTCATAAATTGTTTACTGTGAGTCCAAGGTCCCCAAACTTGAGACCGTAATGTGTCTGTGGTAATATTAAAAAAAAAGAAATTGTGGCTATAAAACAAATGTATCCAATAGTACCTCAGGAAACATAAACTGTACCGACCATCGTATTTGGTACCAGATGTGGATGAAATAGCTGTTGGAAATGTACATGTACTTGACGGGGAATATCCAGTATAAATTACTAAGTATCATATATGTCAGATAAAACGATGAAGTATAAATGCCTAAGATTAGAGCTGGCGATGTTCCATGTATCAGCAAGGTTTGAAGGGCATCTGTTTGTATTACTGATACTGAGCACAAACCTCAGCTGTTATCTCCCCGATTGTCAGCATACCGATTAACCTTGCAAATGAGCAGTACAGTTCCTATTGGACCCTTTCCGAGTCAAATAGTGTATATTCATGTTGATTTACATTTTAGTGATTGTTTTTGGATGCACGTGTAAGTATTATATCTAAATGTGGGTTATCAGCAAAACTGTGAATTATCAATCTTTCTCTAGCATTCTAGCCTTTGACTTGATTTAGAATTTACGTGTGTGTGCATACATATATATCTCATCTCGCCGTAACTGTTGTACTTTAATAATACATGGGCAAAAATACATTTTACAAGGTACCTTATTTAATCTTTTTACTCACATTATAATTCGGCCATGAACTGAAACAAATGTAATAAAGAGTGTATATATTTTTTTACAAATTTGTGTAGAAACTCCACATAAATAAGCACATAAATGTCCGGTATGTAACAATAATATATATATATATATATATATATATATATATATATATATATATATATATATATATAAATTTATAATTTATCTTCATAAAGCCACTTTCAAAGAATTGTATGTATGCGGATACCCGTGTAGCTTTTGATACTTAAATAAATAAAAACCGATGCAAATTAAAGTATTGAATTATGCAAGTGAGCAAAAGGTTTAGACAAATTATTCAACAGAAGGGGCAGGAGTCAAGACAGCATTTTTAGTCAGGAACTTTCAAAGCAAACTCGTTCTTATCTTAACTGCCATAACCATTCCGTTCCTTCTCTAGTTTTCATAATCTTGGTAACATCAATATTCCTTATTCTCGTTCTCACGACCTCATCCTGTCGAATCCTCTAATCAAATCTGGACAGTTTCCCCAGCTCCTGTTTCATATTGGATGGGAGGTCGTGTATAACCCGTTTTCTAGTGCCTTTAAGATTATCCGACTTTGACCAAACTGACACCCCATCAGCATACTTGGAGAACTTCATAATGATTGCAGTTGACCCCATTATCTTAGGATGTATGCATTCTAACTTGTGTATATTGCAAAGAAAGATATCGTTCGCAATTTCATCTTATCTTCTAACCCTAAATCAGTTGCCAAGACATTTCTAACAACATCATATGTATTCTCTTATGGGTATTCATGAACACGGTATATAAGAAGACTTTACGCCTTGTGAAGTTTTTCCATTAACAGTAGTTTTTCATTTAGAGCTATCTTTTTGTTGTCAATCTGCCCTAAATTATTTAAATTTTCACTTTTAAGCAAATCCATCCTTTTTGAATGAAAGTCAATGCTATCCTCCATATAACTTCGTTTTTCGTATCGTATTATCATGTCCTTTTATAACTTAATCGTAGTATCAAATGTGTTTTATAATTTAATCATATTGTCAAGTCATTGTATAACTTAATCGTATTATCATTTCATTGTATAACTTAATCGTATTATCATTTCATTGTATTATCATGTCATTGTATAACTTAATCGTATTATCATGTCATTGTATACCTTAAACATATTATCATTTCATTGTATAACTTAATCATATTATCATGTCATTGTATAACTTAATCATATTATCATGTCATTGTATAACTTAATCATATTATCATGTCATTGTATAACTTAATCATATTATCATTTCATTGTATAACTTAATCTTATTATCATTTCGTTGTATAACTTAATCGTATTATCATGTCATTGTATAACTTAATCATATTATCATGTCATTGTATAACTTAATCGTATTATCATGTCATTGTATAACTTAATCGTATTATCATGTCATTGTATAACTTAATCGTATTATCATGTCATTGTATAACTTAATCATATTATCATGTCATTGTATAACTTAATCGTATTATCATGTCATTGTATAACTTAATCGTATTATCATGTCATTGTATAACTTAATCATATTATCATGTCATTGTATAACTTAATCATATTATCATGTCATTGTATAACTTAATCATATTATCATGTCATTGTATAACTTAATCGTATTATCATTTCGTTGTATAACTTAATCGTATTATCATGTCATTGTATAACTTAATCATATTATCATGTCATTGTATAACTTAATCGTATTATCATGTCATTGTATAACTTAATCGTATTATCATGTCATTGTATAACTTGATCGTATTATCATGTCATTTTATAACTTAATCATATTATCATTTCGTTGTATAACTTAATCATATTATCATTTCGTTGTATAACTTAATCGTATTATCATTTCGTTGTATAACTTAATCGTATTATCATTTCGTTGTATAACTTAATCGTATTATCATGTCATTGTATAACTTAATCGTATTATCATGTCATTCTATAACTTAATCATATTATCATGTCATTGTATAACTTAACCGTATTATCATGTCATTTTATAACTTAATAAGTAACCAGCCAAACAGAAATTATCTTAAGATTAGGCGGGGTTTTATTCACAATGCTCTTCGCATTAAGCTGGAACAAATACAAGATGAAGGATTAGTGCACAAAAAATATTTAGTACAAAAAAGAGGAATTTAGTTCAAACCTAGTATATGATCATCCATTAGCATAAATCTTCTACAAAATATTTGTTTTTATTTTTACAAATGTGCACATATTTGTCTATGTCTGAAACCTAATCCTTAAATTTTTGTTCATATCCGTTGTCACTAACTATATCAAAAGTTTATCACAGTTACTTCAACAATCTTGGAAAAAGACATATTCGTGTTTCTGTCAGAGGACTTAAGATCTTGAATCAAAATGTCTTCTTAAAAAGATTAAGCATAAAATGTTTTGAAAGGAGACTGGAATTTAATTGTGTTATAATAAACTTTATTTTTTGGAAAATAATTTTGTTATCTAACATGGTACTGTACAATTTACTTTTCCTTTGCAGATATTTCAGGTTTCAAGCAAACATCAGAATCAAGATATGGAATTGAAAAATTAAGACCCATAGAGAAATGGATTCTATCAATCAGAAAAACTTTGGTAACATAATCGTTTAACCATAATAAATTGTATATTGTTTTAACCATAGGTACTAAAGAGGTTTTGATAGTACCATCTTTATATGACATCTAATGATAAAGCCTGAGATTAAACAATAATACTCATGAACAAGCTGAGACTGGCCTCAAAGTATAAACATTACGTCTGATTGATTAACTATTGTTACGACTAGGGGTAAATGTAACAAAAGAAAAGACTCAAACAAGCTTTCAAGATTTAAAACACAAATATTTAATTTCCTAAAATATTAAAAATTTTAAACAAACAATCAAAGTGAAAGAATTAAAAATAACTTACAGTATAGAATATCCTTAAAAGTCCTAAATTGTTCTAAAGTTCACTGATCCGGAAGTTAATCAAAATTATTCCGAATG
The DNA here is from genome assembly GCA_029931535.1 of Margaritifera margaritifera. Lineage (NCBI taxonomy): Eukaryota > Metazoa > Mollusca > Bivalvia > Unionida > Margaritiferidae > Margaritifera > Margaritifera margaritifera. The sequence goes on from JAQPZY010001560.1 coordinate 1,381,229, forward strand.
GAGAATATTCCGAGTAAAAACACCACTGTGCTGATGTACTAACAAGAATAAGTGATATCCAAATAGTATTAATTCCAAGTAATCCTTCTGAATGTGGAATATCACAAGTTCTAGAAATGTTTCCGGTAATTCCAACGGAGCTGAATAATTCTTAGTTTAAGTAGCAGTACTAAATCCAAAATGTACTGTATAATAATAATATGTCGGAAGCAGAATATCAGACACAAAATGAACCAGTCTCGTTTATGACCTCTCAGGCTGACGAACTATATAGAAGAATGACGAACGCTGCGATACATCTTATTATATAGTTTTCTTAATCTGCGTCTTGCAAACAAACAAAACTCATTACTTATTCCGTCTCAAATAAACATCTAGTTACTACGACCTTCTTCTAACTTCTGGTCAACAAAATGAATCATTCCCGAATTGCGAAATTCAGGTCAGGTCAGAATTGCAAATCGCACGCGTTGAATCACGTGACATGACTAATACTTCAACCGACAATATTAATTTTCCCAGAACCAATGTTCTGATCACATTGAAATTACCGTATATATGCACTCTGCAAAACGACGCCTATTAGACAATTATACAGAGATCATAAACTAATACAACTATACCTTTATTTAAAAGAAATGATATATAACTCCGTAACACTATTCATACGTCATCATTTAGACTACATTTGCATGACGTGAAATCAGTAAGCAGTCATACATTAAACGTTTGAGATGAATCTGTGTGATCATGAATACGATTGTATAATCTTAGTGCCAGATCAGACATTCATGTTTACGTCAAATATTATTTTAATGGGATCATATATGATTCCTTGCCATTTTGTTTTCGCTACTTGAACTACGTATTGGTAGGGCTTACACCCTCACAAATATTTTTTTAAAATGTCCAGCTAAAAGAACGTTTATATGAATCACCATTAGATCACGATTTAAAATATTTTAACTACTATATGAAAATCAGAGCTTGCAAAGAAATATAAAAGTGGTACATGTGCAAAATTATACAACCAGCAAATAAGATGTAAAAGTGCAATACAGCTTACCGACATACAAACATAAATGTGATTGTGGATATTGGATGACTTTTCTTATCATATCGGAAATCAAAAAAAAAAGTTTTGCATTCTATGTACATTGCAAAACAGAATTACATCCAGAGCATGTGATAAATAACTCGAAGAATATACAAAATGGCATTTAGGATCACAAAAAGGTATATATTCAAAGCCTATATAGAGAAAAATAAAGAGGACTTATGCAAAAGATTAGAAGAGAAGAAAAAAAATACAAGCAGACAAACAATAGAGTACATGTGTTATCCTTTATGATCGAAAGGCAAAATAGGAACATTTGTAACAATTACATACAGAACTTAAGATTTGAAAACATTAGCAAGCAGTGCGCCTTATCCTCCCCATGCAACTCATTTTAGCTCTACAGTTAACCTAAATATCGTAGAAATATTGTAAAAATATGAAAATCTTCTACACAGAAAATAACTATTTCACATATTAGCCATTGCACATTTTCAGAAAAGATACTTTAAGATTTGACGGTGATAATTCAATAACAGATACAGAGCAGAGTGCAATATGAAATTTTGGCAGAATGAATTAAACTGGGCGGTATGGATGGCAGCATCCGGATGGGCTATATCTTATTGGCATTTTAAAGATTAAGATGAACAGGAGTTAGTAAAATCGATATACAGGTTTCACGTTTACCTTCAGATACGAAAGATGTCATCTGAATGTGCTATACCATTACCTGTAAACAAGATTTGAATCCAAGCAAGAGCATCATAGATCTTAAATAATTTGACATTATCTGTAATAACTTTAACATTTCATCAAATAATGACTAGAGATACATCAATAGAAAAATATAGTAAATGATAATGGAACTAAAGAACATAAAATTCTTACATCAGAGTTTTGGAGAGCCTACACCTGATGACGGATTAGGAACTCACAAATGTCATTATATTTATGGAGCAGGTACTGCTAAAGAAAATTGTCTGCTGATGAATTAAACTCAATAATAACAAGTGATTAACAATAGAATGCACTTTTTTCTGCAAGATAGCACAGATCTGACAGAAGATGGGATATCAAGTTTGAATCAAAGGATCGTGTCGTATGTCATATGTATATCAGGTGCCAACGTTCAAAATAGAACATCTATTGCACGGTATTATTTTATTTTGAGAAATTAATTGTAGGAGAGCAAGACTATAACTCAGACGAAAACATCACGATAAGATTTCTGCAATATGTTTCAAATTCAAATGTTAGACGAAACTACGCAGTTGAAGGTGACGATGTAGTTTTGTTACCAAGTGATATGATTTATGAAAATTGTTAGCATGATTAGTAAAACCAATAATTTGAAACAGGCATCAGATAAACGAAGACTGAACAATGATATACAATATATGATAAAGTATACGATACCAACACCAGATAAACAGTTTGTAACAATTCGTCAAAAGATGGACAACGAACGAAAAGAATAGAACGTGGGTCCGATCTATGTCGGCAAGACGGACAAACATGGTAACAGTCTTGCAATCGGAACGGCAGGGCCTGTGAAAAACATGTGAAACATGATTTAAAAGACATAGATCACAAAAAAAATAAAGATGGTTGCATGAGCTTGCACATTTCACTGTTTGAAACAGGCTATTAATATTGTATCATTTGATTTGCCGTGTTTATACCTTTGATCAAACTGCAAATGACAAACCAACTAATACTAAAATAAGCAAATGATCGGTCAAGAAAGAAACACCCTGTGCAGCTGTGTTCAAAGAGAATTTATTGTAGTGCCAATTATACCAGGAAATGTTTATAATGCCTTTTGGATTGGTTTAACAAGTAATTGGCAATATTGTTCTTACATCGTTTAAAGTTGTAAACGAATGACTCTAACTTTTCTATAAACACCACCATCAGTGCTTCGTCCTCCTCCCATAACACCTTTAACAAAAGTTCTATTGACAGAGCAAAATGTGTTGCTGTCATAGCTACAGCTGTAGTAATAGTGGTACTTGTCACACATGTCTCTTCAAACAATTGTTTTAACCTTTAACCTAATGGTATATTTTCTCTGACTTCTAAATGTATTTGTTCAATGTTGTCTCTAAAATTACTCTCCGTATATGTTGAATGTCCAACTATTTGTGATCTTTAACTTTCAGTATTTTTCAACAGTTCTTCCAATTTATCTTATTTTGGTTGCATCTGTTTCTTTGGTGAGGTCTTTGTCTATATCCTCTCTTTGTTTGGCATACGTTTCAACTTCTCATTGCTACTTTTATTTTAATTGCTACTTCCACGGCAGAATAAATAATCTACACTCTTCAGGTGCAACGTTTACGCTTTGATCTGTATCTAGTATTGTTTCTGCTTCTCTTACACGCTGGTCAAATAGTTTATTTAAGCTGTTTACTTTCATCTCTATTTCCACAGGAACCCGTATTGTTTGCTTATATTGAACAGTTGATTCAAACGGCCTGTCTGTAAGTTTCACAGTTCGTGGTAACCATTTATTTCCTTCTGTGCTCAATCTAACGATTTGTTGAAGTCACTTCCACCTTTATTTGAGGTTATAGAGTTAAGTGTTAACATTTTATCTGGTTAACCCATTAAGGAAACTTGTCGCAGCAGCAACTTAGAACAGGCAGGATTATTTACGCAGAGAGCGCATGTCAACGCGGTTTTGTTGGCATCACGTGATTATTTAACCTATAAACGTCAATGACATCAAAGCCGCGAGATGTAAGTAGTTATGTGACTTGCAATGCAAAATTGCGAGTACCAGGTCAAATTTCGTTAATGCTGTAGTTTCGTCTCGTCTGTCAAGGATGAAAGAAATAGCCAATGTTACACTTGCAATTTCTAAGAAGATAAATCGTCATCTTCCGATCGATTTCATGCAGGTAGGGCTCGATGTAAGGTTGCTTAAGTTTGCTAGGCTGGGTAGTGAGGGGCTACAAATTGTCGCTACATTGCGGTTTTAGTGATTTCCAACTTTTCGCTACAAAATATGCTCTGACCTCACACCCCAATATAACTATATAAATAAATACAACGGAGTGAGGAAAGGCCGGAGCAATCTCTGGCTAGATAATGCAATGTTTTTTTTTCCTTCCGTTTTAAATTGGGTTTACTTATCTTATGTTGTATATTATCTATGTTTAAATCATGATCTATATAGAGATCTCTTTTATCAACATCCCCAGTCTTGGTAAAAGTTAGCGCTGTATCTGATTTGATGTTTTGATTTAATGCATGGAAAATTCTAACTATTATTTTTTTAGTCAGTCTAAAATATGCATCATTGTGGTAACTTCGATTCATCTACTGCTTCAGGTATTCATTACAGTATCACCAATTGCATTGTACTTCTTATTTTGTTCTCCCCATTTTTTAAATAGAATAAACAATACGAATTGCACCATTATTGCATCCTACGCTCCCTTTAACTGCAGTCATTGACATTAATTATAAGTTGATGAAGATCAACAAATTTAAGAATGATTTGATTAAAGGGATCAAACACTACCGAAGTGTCGGAAATAAATACAAAACAGATTTTAACTGGTAGAGTTGTCAAAGCGACAGCTTCAGGTGGGATGGATGTTGCAGCTGCTGTTTTAAGAGTTGCATGAATAGCAAAAGTATTGAATTTACCCTGGTTTTCAGGGTGTTTGGTGCAACTTTATTTTGGTTTACAGCTAAAGCGTCCAAAGAAAAGCTGACATATAAGTAATTTTTAAACACGATGAGATAGTAACCTCTGCCATAAGTAAGTTGAGCAGTATTGATGTCACGATAAGTAAGGCAATAAGCGATAATGAAATAAGTCATGAGTATAATTGTTACCAAGTACAAAAGATTTCGTTACAAAGAATAGATTTTATTGTTGGTTATTATAATATTTGCAATGAACTGATAAACAACATATTATATTACATCAACGACAAGAATAAAACTAAAACTGCTTTAGTCCTAGATGGTTTCGATAGCGTTGACATATACATGAACAGAGTCAAAGAAAGTATAACTGCTAAAAATGCCAGTGTAAAAAATATTGTTGTATAATGCTTGAAATACGACTCAAACGTTCTCGTCACTCCGAGCAATAATTACACAGTGTACATAGCCAACAACACCTTTAAATAGTTACGACTCAAAAGCCAGAGATCTATACAGACATCTACTGAATTGTCATTACAAGCAGTTACATGGATTACAATACCCAGATCAAATATCAACATTAGCAGAGCCAACAACGAGACAATAAAGCCTGGTTCACAGAGCGAGAGTAAATGAGAATAGCAAGCATTTAATTTAATGGGTAAATCATTCTCTTAAATCAATCAGATCGTATACTATAACACATTTACATTAAGTACACAGCTATCCTGTTTGTTTTTTGTTTTTTTTGGTTTTTTTTTTTGGTTTACATGACTTTTGTATTTCTATCTATTTTGGGACATCGTTCTTACTCTCCTGTTTTGTATATTGCATCTGCCGGTTCAACTTTTGTGTGTATTTTTTGTTTTAGTGTGCTGGTGGTAACATCAACGTTTTATAGTCCTAGCACATATGTAATCATCAAACTATGCAACGATGCTAAAATACGCCGTGGATCTCTCCCAATTAAGTTACGTTCTAAATGAACAGTCTAAACAAAATTGGTATCGAGTATTTCTACGATCCGTCTCACTTGTTGATTTTTTGGGGTACCACAATTATAGCATGTTATGACCTCTCCCTCTTCCCATTTAAATTATTAGCAATGTTTAATAGTATGATGTATTTCATTAATAAGGTATACAAGGTTTCTGGTACAGTTCCTGGACCACATCTCTGAAAATCCTGTGACCTTGCACTAAATGTAATTTCTTGTTTTATGCAGCAGTAAGATAGGTGATCTTGTGATCACATGCACCCACACTCACACAAACACACAAACGCACACACACTCATATATATATATATATATATATATATATATATATATATATATATATATATATATACATATATATCTGGGGGTAGAAATTACATAGTAGCTACATATTGAGACCTCGATATAGCATTAATATAAATAAATGAGTGGATCATTTTATTTTATTTGTTCTAAAACATCAAACTGTTTTAAATCTAATTAGTCTCCTCTTGTGGTCAGTACATATCTACTACAGTATAAAACTGTGTACGAAATGAAAAATGATCCACATATTGCAACTAGTTACAAAATATCATTACTAAATATATGGAGATGTATTCTTATATCCTGGTAACACTCCCCCAAAATGTCTTGCACAACAACATATGGTATTTCTATAGACTGGGTAACTATAAGCACAATCTGTAGTAATATAACATGCGCATGTCCAAATTGTACCTGAATTATGTAAACAAACCCGATCAAGTTTATTAATGAACGAACTTCAACCGGTTTACAAGTTCTTTATTATAATGCTCAAAAGTGGAAGTAAATTAGTAACTGGCAAGTGTTAATAGCATGCGACGCTTTTCCTATATAAGTACGTGAGTAAAAACAAAAACTCAGGGGTTTTCATATTTCCAGCTCATTTGCTGATTTTATAGTTTTGAAGCTGCAACACTTTTCCATTTATTTGCAAATTATGACTTTAATGAAGTAGCTAAAACAGCTGTATGGGGATAATGGCGAATTTCTAGACAATTTTATTTAGCTGGAAACGTTTATATTTTTGAGGACGTAGATCTCATAATAAGTAGTTCAAGTATCTAAAAGAAAATGGCTAAGAATTATTTATTATCCCACTACTTTGATCGCCTTATCCTTAGTATATATATGTTGCTCATAGATCTTCATGATAGTATCGTTAGTATATACTATTACAAATGATCCTGCCCTCTTCAAAATGCAAACACCACACCCACAATAACTCCCATATATATATATATATATATATATATATATATATATATATATATATATATATATATATATATATATATATATATATATATCCTTGACACATGCGATCTCCTGTTTGATCCCGTGCACTTGAAATGACTGTTATTCGCTATATGATTTGTATTCTTTATATTATCAACCTCGTATGGCTCGATCTACCTTTTGTGTGATCTAACACCCTTTATGTTCTGTATTTTATGTCCCTTTTGTGTATACGTTCGCAAATCTTTTATTTTATCTTCCTCTGATTGCTGAATCAGTAGTATAGAGACGCTGTATCAATCAGGAGAGAAAACACTCAAAATGTTACGCAACAAAACCAACTACTTACTTCTTCTAAAGCATCATCGCACTCTCTTACACCATTTCCAAGAAACAAAAACAGTCACTAAAGGTCTTCAAATGCATGTCAAGCCCCACATTATTGGCAAGATCTCTAAATAAAATAATGATCAACAGAGACTCTCTGTAAAGCTCAACAAAGTCAGAGAAAAAAACTTAAAAGTCTCAACCTGCAACCAAATCACTGTACTGAAGAACCTCCAACTGACGAAACTTCTTCTCAAAAAAAAAATAAGAAGAAAAATTGCCGTAAAAGGAAGAAACTTAAACAATCCACAACGACGCTTCCTTCAACTGTTACTAACACGGTAGCTAATCTCTTAAAAGTACAACTTACAGAGGCAGAAATTAAACTGTTATCGAAAGGTTTGAGTTTCTGTGCCCGCCCAAAGACATACGACAGAGGTAAGCTGCATAAGGACACTGAAGACTTTAGCTGCCGACTGAGACTCGAGATCCATATTGCCCTGAAGCCAAGAAATTAATCAAAGGGAGACATCAGCCGCGACCGACCCATGTTACGAAAGTAAAGTTGTTTGACCCCGCCAAAAAAGCTCAATTGCTAATCTAGAAGCCTTCATCAACTCAATTGAAAACGACACTTCAAGACGCATCATTCACGCTATCGGATATTCAAAGTTGAGCATAGAAGATAAAGATGCCCTACATTTATTCCAAAACAGGACAGGCATCATAATCAAATCTGTAGATAAGGATTCAGCAGCGGTTGTTATGAATAGCGAAGACTACATAAATGAAGCAAATAGACAACAAAGCGGCGTTAGGTTCTACCAAAAACTAGACCAAGATTCAACACTTGACTATGCAAAAACCATTACAAATATTATTGATGAGGCGTGCCAAATGGGACAAATAGACTAGCAAACCAAAGACTACTTAAGCACAGAAAACCCTAGAGCAGGAAGATTTTATCTTCTACTTAAAATCCACAAACAAAGAGACCCGGACAGACCGATAATCTCCAGTAACGGGCATACCATAGAAAGGATATCAGAATATCTGGATCGTTTCACGAGACCACATGTCCACAAATTACCATCCTATCTTAGCAATTTAAGCGAACCATTACAGCCAGATACATTGCTTGGCTCCTTAGACGTCACATTCCTGTATACTAATATACCGCACATTGAAGGGATACAGGCGTGTAAGGAAGCATTGGAAACAATGACTGTAGACGATCCACCAACTCATTTCCTCGTTAAACTTCTGAAGCTAGTTCTAAAACTCAATACCTTTGTATTCAATGACGAAAACTACCTCCAAATCAATGGAACCGCAATGGGTACAAAAAATGGCCCCCTGGTATGCTAATATTTGTATGCGAAGACTGGAGGGGCAACTTTTAGCATCGGTTGAACTTACACCATACCATTGGGTACGCTTCATCGATGATATATAAATGAAGTGACAACATGGAAGAAAAAATCTGGATGACTTCATATCAAAAGCAAACAAATTTCATCCTTCAATAAAATTCACGGCAGAAGTCTCCAACTCCAACCACAACAACCCGACTGGTAGAAGACAACTCCATACAGACATCTATTCAAAACCAACTGATAAAAACCAGTATCCTCCTCCATCAAGCTGTCATCCAAAACACTGCATTCGGAACATCCAGTATAGCCAGACACGCAGGATACGCAGACTTTGCTCTGACGATGAAACAGTTATCTGAACATTTGATGAACCGAAACTACGACAAAGACCTGATCACGGAAGCAACACAAAGGGTTAAACAAACAAACCGCAATGACCTACTAAAATATAGACAGAAGGAAAGGATTGATCGGATACCATTTATCTTAACCTACCATCCAGACAACTCCAAAGTAGGTAGAATCATCCAGAAATATTGGACCATCATGGAATCTTGTGACACACTACAGTTAATCCTCCCGAATAAACCAGCAGTAGCCTACCGAAGACCGAAAAACCTCAAAGACATCCTAGTTAGAGCGAAGCTAATGCCAATCACAAGCCAAGACTATCCTAGGAAATCTGGTTCCTGTGGTGATAAAAGATACAAAACCGGTCAACATATGATAGAGACCAGCACATTCTCTAGCACAGCGACGAGCGAAAAATTTAACTTAAATGGTCCAAACAGAAAGTGCAAAAATGAGAATATAATTTATCTCATCACATGTAAGATCTTCGGCCTTGAGTATGTCGGAGAAACTGAAAAGCTACACAAAACCATAAATCGTCACAGATCTGGTTGGATGACAAAGAAGCTGGACAGAAGTCCAGTTGCAGAACACTTCTGTTCCCCTGGCCACACAGTCAGTGAAGTAACAATTGCTCACAACCCCAACTGGAGTTCCGAAACCAGGAAAGAAAAGGAATTTTACTGGATACGCCACCTTATAACACTGAAACCAAACGGTTTAAACCAAGAAGACTAGAAAAAGGACAACTACACGCAAATAAATTCATGATCTGTTCGCAGCCACCACTTTTTCAATTAAATAATTAATTCATTTCGCTTCTTCCTCACTCACTCACCTATAATTTATAGTTTTTTTTTGTAGTTCTTCCTTGTGTTTTTATTGCTATGGTCATTACTCGCTTTACAGAAATAATGAAATATCCGGGATATAATTTGAGGTTACACCAATTTACTTTTTTTTTTAAAACAGACGGCGCTATGGCTCCTCCCTTTGTAGGTCAATACCAACTAGTTTACAACATCATCAATCAAACTGAAGCCAACTAGACGAAACACCAAACATTTCAAGCTGTGAATCCCATAGAAATAATTATGTAAACTTCTGTAATTTCAACTCTTTTTGTGTTTATTGTTTGTCTTGTCTCTGCTTTGTGTTTGCCTTTGATAAAGACTCAATAAAAGTCGAAAGCGCTTAGGCTAGTTAAAAACTAGTTTTGCACTGTATACACACACACACACACACACACACACACATATATATATATATATATATATATATATATATATATATATATATATATATATATATATATATATAATATTGTGTAGCATCATAGCTACATACGTTTAGTGAGCTGTTGATTCTTACAGTCCGCAAGATCTAACTGTGATTGGTTGATTTCAATGTCCTGAAAGTGCTTTACGAAAGTTAAACTTTAGCTCATGCAAACAGACGCAATCAGAAGTGTCTCGGAAGTGTTTAAGCTAGTTCCAACACTTGTGGTGCACTTTTGTTAGTTTGTTTTGAATATAACATTATATATGACAAATGCGATCTCCCGGGATCTGATGCACCTGAAAAGCTTGATATTTGTTGTATACACTTTTTATATATTTATGCATTAAAGCTGGATGTTTCCCCTGTAGTTATACTATTTAAAAGACTGTTTTTACATTCCTAATATATATTAATTGAATACTTAGAGAGGACATGCAGGTATAATATTTACCCCTGGGTTTTTTTATGTTCCCAAAATATATAAGATCCAATATCGTAAACGAAATAAAAGTTTGAACTCACTTCATTGATTCATTGCTTTTTAAAATATAAAATAACTTCTTTTTGTTTGCAGGTAGTCGTGGCACAGAATTTGTTCTGGCAGTTATGGAGGAATATTACGATACCGGTGATATCATTATGTATCTAGTTGCTGATGAAAACACAGCCATCAACGTCTTCGCTCCACACATCAACATGTGTGAGACAATTCAAGTTAAAACTGGAGTGCAGGTGTTACATCTAAATGCAAGTTTGAGGCTCCGTGGAAGTGAACTCGTTAAGAAGGGTATACACTTGACATCTGATAAGCCTATTACGGTTTACGTTATGGACTCAGATAATACTGAAGATGCAGAAGGCTACCTGGCCTTGCCAACATCAACATTATCAACCCGATACATGATTGTAACTGACTATGGTAACTACGATATATGGAATTCAACAAGTGAATTTGTAATCGCAGCCGTTGAGAGCAATACGGTGGTAACAATATTATTTAAAACTAATGGTACAATATGTATTAATAGTATGATCTATACATCGGGAGACACATATAACATAACCATGTCAGAATTAGACACGTTACAGATCCAGCACGTTCACGATCTCACCGGGACATTTGTTCGAAGCAATAAGCCTATAGCAGTGTTTGCTGGAGATAGGTGTGGGTATGGTGTACCTGGTGTCGTACAATACCCAGATTGTCAGCATGAAGTGGAACAAATGTTACCAATTGATATTTTAGGACATGACTATATCACAACTCCTTTGTATCCCATGGAATTTTACAGATTTAGAATAATATCACAATTTGACAATACTGTTGTGTCTTTGCAAGGAAATAATTATACCATCGACAGTGGAGATTTAATTGAACGTTTGGGGACAGCACCGCTGAATATACACTCTTCCAAACCAATAATAGTTATGGAGTACGGTCACTGTCATTGGCCAAGGCTACAAATAAATGAAAGCAATCCTTCCATGATAACTGTGCCACCCATTTCTAGTTATTCAATGAATTATACGTTTTATCCTGCGGATACGTTTGCTGGCGATAACTTCATCTCCGTCATCATAGACACAAATAAATACGAAGACCTGATGCTCGATTTCAAAAGGCTACAGGCTATCAAAAGGTACGAGATAACAAACAATTATCATGGAAATTTTACCATTCTTGTTGCATATGTTGAGAGCTCAGCCCACACACTTTATCACCCTGATCCAGCGGTCACATTCGGAGCTATTTTATACGGGACTAGAGGTTTTGGAAGTTATGGGTTTCCATTAGGATACACCATTGGTCATAAGATAGGTCCATCCATGACGACAGAAAAGGAAAGTAAGACAACAGATTCAGGTAAGTTTTCATGCAATTTTGTTATATGTTTCATCAAGAAAATATTTTGCCAGCATACAAGGTAAATTAAAATTCCAAATCTAACATTGTGAAATCGTATGAAAATTGTACTTGTTTTAAGCAGATATTTTCAAAGCACAGGTACAGAATGTATTACATCATGTGCCCTTCATATGTAGGAATTCAAGGAAAATTGCAGATTTTAGTATCTTTAAAAATAATATATAAAATTAAAGAAAATTAAACTAGATCATGTCATTCTAACTAACTCGAAATAGATGTCCACGGATTCCCAAAGAAGACAACAGCTAATATTTGTAGAGGTTTAGCGTGAATGAAATAATCGAAATATGTAGAATATGATAAATCTAATTTAAACCCAATCAAACGCCTCATACACCATAAAACATGACAATATTTAATAAGATGAAATGGACGGCAAACTTTGTCAATTTACTGTAAATAACCAATGTCAGGCTCAATTTGGGAGACTAGTAAATATATAAGATCCATAACGATTTGTTGTCTTATTTTCCTTATTTCTAACATGTATAAATAACAATGCGCGGATTTCTTAAATATACCAATCTTCTCCTTGTATGTGATAGTTTCAAACGATTTAACTCAATATTGCTTTCATATTTATGAATATAAATGATAATATGTAACTCCTGTGACATCCCAAAAATGGTTTGCTACTAGGGACGTGTCTCTGATAATAACACTCTACACCCTCAGTATCAAAAACACGTGCAAATGTATGACCAAAACTTCCGAAAAACCTCTTATTCATTTCAAATAGATTTTGTAAATTGCAACATATACCATACTATATTAAAATACTTCCTGAAATGGACAGAAATATTTTTCCTACATTTTGCGAATATTAAGTTGTATCTATCAACCAAAATATTTTCTGAATATTTACTTCTTTCCCACCTTCACATTTATATTATTGTTGTCTTATTAGAGTAACATAGACTGTGCTTACTCGCATTTGAGATAGTTATTGTATCACAGAAGACAACAAAAGTTAAACCTTTTGCTACTTCAAACAGATATTACATTATAAAAGACCTAACTCGTCATAAGTCATGGTTTTCTTCCTAAATCAAGACTTATCGTTCGTAAATTTTCATCTCTTGACCGAGCTAAAAGGATCAAAAGTCTTCGATTAGATGGACGTAAAACGGTTTGATATATTGCATCTGTTACGAAGTATCAATATAATGACCACATATGACGACTTTAGACACAAGTTATTAAAATATGCATATAAAGAACCAACGTTATCTTGAAGTTTAAAAACCATGCACACATGAATTATTAAAGTGTCTTTATTTCTTAAATACTCAGGACATTTCACATGTTTCTGTGCTCTGCTACAACGTCTTTTTCTCAGCGGAGCCGTCGTGAACGATTTTACATTCCTGAGTTTTGGTAGTATCTGAAGAGTCAACTCGTGAAATTATACAAAAAACTCTCTGCACTGAAATCTTTTCTGTACACAAACAATTAAAACTTGTGTCGTCAATTTCTTTTCAAACAAAGCGACTGTGACCTTACTTCCATCAGCTTCCTCAGCAAAGAGAACTGCAAGTACTACAGCGGAAAGTACAATTGCAAGAACTACTTCAACGGAAACGACATCCACAGCTACGATTCCAACAACTTCTGCACATGCGGAAACATCAACGCCAAATACATTGCAAAACCTAAATACTATTACTGTTGTCAGTCCAATCATAAAACTGACGAATATAGGTAAAAAAAAAAAAAAAGGGATATATGCCAAGGTGGTATATGTTGGATACATTTTTAAAATATTTTTTCTACATTCTTCACATGTGCTGGATATACTTTCAAGTTAACTTCAAGTATCTTTACAAAAAAAGTCCCAAATCTTTTTTCAATCTCTTTTACAACGGTGGTTTTTAAATACACGTAAAGTTGAAGAAAAAAAAAACCAACAACAACATCAACAAAAAACCACAATAATAATAATAATAATAATAATAATAATAATAATAATAATAATAATAAAAGGTTACCCAGGTTGCATAAATGATATATGGATAAATGAATAAGTAAATGCATGGATGGATAGAGAGATGGAAGTATAAGTAGATGAATGCATTAATCTTTATATATTGCTTCTAATAACTCGGACATAAAGTTTGCCGTAGGTACGTGCCCAGAGGGAACTCTAAATTGTTTGCAAACAATTGAAGCTCATGTATATGTGACGAGAAATTGTCCAGAGAGAAGCTTGGATGTTGATATAATATTTTTTCAATAAAATATCTAACTTGAGGAGACGGAAGTATTCTTTGCAAGCTGCTGGGATCATTCATAAAACAATCGTTGACTAATAAATAAAATTCCTTTATGTTTTTACATATTTTCCTAGGTTCAAATGCAGATCGTTTGATCATTGGTTCAGTCTTGTTACTCCTTGTATCTGGTGCAACGCTGTATTACTGCCTCATAGCAAGACGAAAGGGGTAAATCATTTTCATTATATTCACTTATAACCACGAAGGATATATATATATATATATATATATATATATATATATATATATATATATATATATATATATATATATAGAGAGAGAGAGAGAGAGAGAGAGAGAGAGAGAGAGAGAGAGGCATATTAGCACTGTTGGAGAAATATGCTCTATAGCTTTCATAACTTTGTCGCTCTTGAACTGACCGATATTTCGAAAATTATTATTGGGATTTTATAGTTTTATTATGATCAACCAAAATCTGTGCGAAAATGAAATTTTCAAAAATTCTATTTATATATTCAAAATTTCAATTTCAGATTGGTTGATGAAAACCTCGAATTTTATTCAGAAATTTCTCTTAAAATCTTTGAAGATCTATTTTATCCAATATTTTAGGATTTACGCTTTAGTTTGAAAAGATAATAGAACAGGAAGTAACATTTATATAAAAGCTGCAGCTTCAGTGCCGTTTGATTATGAAGTAATATTTTCCATATGCATTCAGTTTCAGCGTTGAATTGAGCCTTACCGTTACTCTTACTTTCAGAACTAGAAACGATGGACAAAAAAAGAATAAAACGGCGTACTCTGTATTGCAGGAATTGAAAAAGTCGATAGTTTTCCCGCGGTCCTGATGCATCATCATCCAGCATAATACATGCATATCGAATCAATCTCAGGTCAATTAGGAAATAAATAATACAGAGGCATATTGATATTGGCATATAATTTTAGCGACTCATTTTTGAACCATGAAACATAAAATTAAATGTACCAGAGTGCAACCATTCTACTGAGCGAAAAAGTTTATATCAATTGCAATCGTTTCCAGAGATATATTATTATAAAGGCAGATTTGTATTAAAGTTATAACAACAAAAGTTTGATGTTACCTCTTTATTTACAATTAAAAACGTATATTGCAGTGTTTAGAGATGACGGTGGAAAAAAAATTCTACGGCGATCATATACGGTCAGCTGTGTGCAAACGTCTGTCTGAGCACGATGGAAGACTTTTAACCTGAGGATGTAAACTGTCTTTATAATAATTCATGAGTTGTCCGGCAAACGTTGCATGAAGTAAACCATTTATGATAGTTATTCTTACATAATTAGTAATCATAACAAGTAGTTGTCAATAACAGTTACTGAAAAAGCAACACAGAATACGAGTATTCCCGCATTGCTGACATAAAACCCACACGTCAAATCAGCCCAAACCTGTTTACTATTGTAAGAATTTGAAATATTGCTTTGTGACGATAAATGTTCGGATATGCTTGTCCTAGTAATTTTATATTCCATCTGGGGTCAGACCACCATTAATTTTATTATACATTACCTGCATGCATTTCTCTAGGCTGAACTCAGACCAACATTCGAATCACTCTAGGAATCCTAGGGGTGGCAGTGCCATTATAGTCCATTACACACACCAAGACTTGTCAGTTGTTGCCGAGCATAATTACGAATAAGAGCTCATCAAAGCCTACTGGGGTCATGAACACATTTCCGGATCAATCAAAGCATAGTTTTGGACCATATTTCACACTTACTTTACATGTGCATTTCCACCAAACTGCTTTCACAACCACAATAAGAGGCATCTCAAAATAAAGAGTAACTCCTTCCCAATTATTCCATGGTAAAAATCAGTCCGTGTCATAAATAGTGCACAGTGAAAGGCACAGCCGAACAACACCTCTAACTTTAGATAGGAACTACTTGGCCCCATACCAACCCGGGAGCATTTTATCCTGGTCTGACCCCAGCTCATGGCTCCTAAATTTAGAAAACATTTCTCACACGTGTTTCGTTTACCGAATTTTCAATTAATGTTAGTGTTCTATAGAGAAGTAACAAAAGTAGTTCCTTGCGATGGCCAACTATTTAGAAGGTATCAACGTTAAAATATTGAATTAAAAGTCTTTGTGATTTTCACGAGTTAGAACAAATAAACTTTGCCTAATATCTACCATATTCCTCTTTCCCATCTAGAATGAGTTTCTGCTTGCGTCTATTTAAATGTTTCAGTGAAATTGTAAAATTTGCTCTGAATAAATGTGCCAAAGGGTAAACTGATTTATCTCTGAAGTAGACAGATTTTGTTTTCATAAATACCTTGAAACATGTGCATTTTGTCGACTAGGAAGTTTTTGAAATTATGTAACCGAGGAATTACGGATGAAATTTGTTGCAGAAATATGCTACTGAATCTGTTCGAATATTTTCTTTAAATCAATTTTAACTGAAATGAATCGATTAAAAACTGTCATGATGACCGGATAAACCCTTTAAATGTATGCGTCATTGCTGATAATACTTGTAGTCAATATCGGGTCTCAAACCACTTAATCCTTTATTCATACCATTATTTCTATAAAGTTCACACAACTAAATTGTTATACATAAATCATGCACATGAAATTCCCCTTTTCGCATTTTGAACTCTTGAATAATATCAGTATGTCTCACTTACTCGCTCACAAGCACACTCATTTACTCACTAACACACTCGTTTACTAACTCACTCATCAAATCACTTACTCACTAATAATATAAAGTCCTTATCGGTTTTATTATGGAACCATTTGCCGGAAACATTTTGTATTCTATATTATCTTTAGTTTGCTTTGTCACAGTGAAGACACAATTATAAAATGAAATGTAGTGAATAATTGTCTCTACCACTAAATAGATGATACAATTTAATCGGGAACAATTAAGACTCTATGTAAACAAATATGTGACGAAATATGTAACTCAAACTGCAGAAGACATGTAAGTATACAAGATGAGGAAAGAGGCATGATAAGACAGAACATAAGCAAGAAATTGTTCCGTATGCTTGTATGATTCAAATAAATTCATGCATTCCTACAAAGAAAAATTCATAGACGTCGACATAAATACATTTATAGACACTCATGCATACGTACATATATTCAGTCATCCAGAAATATTGTAAAAATGAGAAATATTTAATTTCGTGTTTTCAGTTGATTAAGAAATATTTACAAAAGTAAGCCAACCACACAAATCTTTCTTGCTAACAATGGATGTTAAGATAAATAATGTGACCCCACGAAATTTTATTCTCATTAAATCGTCCGTGTACTCCAACACAACGAAATTTGATCCCGATTAATATCTAAGATTTTTCAGTATATGCGAAAGAATTTACAGTTACCTACCTAACTAACTTTCAAGCAGCCTATCTACATATACACATACACACACAGACACACACACACACACATATATATATATATATATATATATATATATATATATATATATATATATATATATATATATATATATATATATATGCGTATTTGTGTATTGCAGTATGAAGAGAAATTATTATTAAATACCTTTAAATGATAAATTGGTTGAGCTAACTTCTTGTCGTCAAGATGATATTAAAACCTGCAGCAACGGGTTGTATATTCTGATTCCTACGATCCCAGTCCAAACAAGTACAACGCATTTAGTGAGATATGTTAATATGACAAACCCTAACTTTTCATGTCCAGATTCCTTTGTAATTTCTACAGTTGACATCACGATCCACTAATCGGTTAAAATTATGTTCGATCATCTGGTGTTATGTCTTTGATTACTCTATTTTTTGCCGATATTGTCATATGATGTTAAACTGGACGAACCACTATGATATTTACATATTAAAAAGTGAAATTAAACAAAGTCAGAAGCGAAAGCTATTGGTTTTTGCCTTGATTCAATTAAATCTACCATTCTTATATAGTCATTGTCATGTACATAGGACAAGTTTATCATCTAAACATTTCCTCAATAACTTTTTCTGAGAGCTACATAATTTAACAATGATAATTGTTTACGTTTCTGGGCACATTTAAAGTATAAATAAAATTAAATTTCCTCTTTCGTATTTTATTACGCTTTGAAAAACGTGACAACATTTATTTTGGAACTGATGTTTGATAGTTGATTGATACGATTGACGAATAGTGGCCGAGTTATGTTACAAAATATGTGTATCCAATCTAATGATTGTTTAGGAGAAAGATAATTTCTAAACACAGACAATTGTTTAAAAAATTAATTAAGATTGAACTAAGACATTGCGACATAGGTCAAAGAGTCATAAGCTATATTGAAGATATACTTAGTTCATTCTGTATGCATTCAGGTATACTGTAATGAGAGTTTATCGCTTACTGCTGTTCTTGTGCATTGAACCATTGAAGAAATTTCTGATCAACTACGCAAGTAATTTTAACTATTCGAGCAAAATGATATTGATGACATGGGAACACCCCCACCCACCCCCACCACCGAAAATGTTTTAAAACCTAATTTATGTAATGGGCATCAGAAGGTCAGCTATATTTATGAAGCATCGATACAGGGTGGATAGATAAACAAAGAAAAATAAAATAAAAAATTATAATTATTTTTTTAAAAAAGACCAGAAAAAATCCCTCAAACAACCCCTCTCTCAAATACCTGCAAATTAAACTTGGTCATGTTGGGTAGGATCCTTTAAAGAAAACGAGGCAGAACTTTTCAAGAGTCAATGTTAAAGTCTGAAACATATAGTGTTGTTTTTATCTAGCAATTACTTATGATAGTTCCAAACCCTACCCTCACGCCTCGCCAAAATAAATACATAAATAAAGTAAAATAAAATAAAAATGGGGAAGGTACAATAAAGCATACAGATGAATGCCATATCTTGATATGAATTCCGTGGTCTATTCCTATGTGAATTTCTCTTCTAAAATCGGCATCCAGGGTTCTTTAATTTCATACAAAATCGCCATCCAGAGTACTTTAATTCCATACAAAATGTAGAAACTGCCCTGATGTTATTATGATATGTATATGAAAAGGTTTATAAATCATACGCTACATATAAACTCAGTTTCAAATCATAAGCCAGCGAACCCTTTCAAATAGCTGTGTTTATTCTTCACGAAATCTAACAATTTATGTCACACCCTCCTTGCATGTATGGCATATTGATAACTCTGATACTAATTGCAACGAGTTATCAGTGTATGATTATAACATTTATTAATCAATATATGGGCAACAGGTTTGTCAAGCTCACTTTAGTTTAAATTCAAGAGTTAAAAGCTTAAAGTTGCATTCATACTCAATCTTGTCTAAACTATTGCAAAAAAAAAAAAAAAAAAAACAACAGAAAAATATAATAAAGTATACTCAAATACATTAAATACAATGCACATAGTGAATAATATGATATGCAATAACGTAATTGGAGCGCACCCATTCCAATATTTACTATGACAACTGCCTTTCTAGATAATGTTCGTACAATTTTGTTTTGACAACATTTAGAGCTGTTTTTGTCCAATGTGTTAGGGAGTTCATTCCATAGAATATCACCAGAGTAAGATTTTGTTTTAAAAATGTATTTGTTTTTCAAAGGCGTTCTGCAATGTTCATTTGTGATGGATATCAATTTAGGTAATTGGTATCGTTCTTCCGACTTAAAACGAAACATAACATGCAGATATAACGGTCCTTCTTTTACTCTAACACTGATATAGGCTTGTCGTAGACTAGCCTACATTCACGTTTAAATCATTTTAAAACAAATAATATAATCTTGGCTGATGCAAGTTTTGGATAAATCTTTCTGTCGTTTATTGACTGGTGTGAATCCTTTCAATATTACCATCGGTTGTTTTTCCGCAAATTGTGCATCAGTGGTCTAAGAGAGGAAAAATGAATGCATTGCAACAAATAATTCCAGATAGCATAGTGGTAAATAACTTTTTATCCTCTGTAAAAGATAAATTCTTGAACTGACGACATAAAGAATCTGATTCACTGCTTACGTCGGTCAAGATTCTTATCAAAACGACATCCCAAAAGTCAACATTTTCAATTAGAACATCTTCAATATAGGAACACACATTCTAGACTTCTTGTATTGTCCAACTGCCAGGATAGCACAGACATTTAAAAATAGCTTTTTTGTCTATAATAAAAGAAGTAATAAGGTTCGAGGGCACTGTAAAATAATATAGAAAATGCTTTGGTTAGAGGCTAACATATTTCTGTTTGTTAACGAACCATTTTATAAAGTCCCTTGTAGCAAACAATGGTAAAGAACAGACAGCGCCTATAGCAAGTTCTTACGAACTAAAAGGCTAAAACAGATTGAATATTAGGCTAATTTTAGAATACGGAAGATAACAAGGATCGAAAACACAATCCCAAAAGAGGCAGACAATATTAGGATTGTTAGATTTTGTTTGCTTGCATTCTCTTTTAACTCACTGCCAATACATTTCTTAGAAATAGATGGGATAGAGACAGAAGAATTAAACTCAGTACGCATTGCCGTTAGATAAATCGGAAACACATTTACAACGCCAAACGATAGCATCGTTTCGATCTGTAAAACAGCCAATGCAAATAAACAAGGTCTTATAGATACCGACTGTGTACAGATCGACACCTTTCAAATGAAGAAAGACAAAACTTCTGTACGTGTTTACGAGCTTGAGGAGATAGACACTCCTAACAGTGCATATTTAAATTAGTTCGACAAGACGCAAAACGAATTAAAAGAAATTCGTTTTCCACAAAAACACACACACAAAATAAAAAGAACAAACAGGAGAGCACTTTGCAGTAGACAACATAGAAGGAGGTCATCGGAATAGAAAGATAGCTCTAAAGTACATTGAACATATGGAACAAATACAGGAGATACACAACACAAACATTACTTACCTATACCTGTTTAATAGGTCTTGGGAAAATACGGAAGATTAGACAGAATACACTGTAATTGCATTATGGGACTAGTATATCCATGATCAAGCCAGATGAGAACAAGGACAAATTTTATGAAGACCTGAAGTCTCTTATCGCAGAAGTACCGAAGGCAGACAAGCTCATCGTCCTTGGTGACTTTAGTGCTAGAATTGCACAGATCACAAAGACATAACCACGTGTCATTGGCAAAATGACTTTGGTAAATGCAACAACAACGGACTCCTCCTTCTGAGGAAATGAGCTGAACACGACTGTTGAATCACCAACACAATCTTCCGCCTGCCAAACCGCAACAAAACATCTTGAATGCACCCACGCTCCAAGCACTGGCATCTCACTGACTATGTCATCGGCAAGAGAAGAAACAGGCAGGATGTCCGAGTGACGAAGGCCATGAGAAGTACAGAATGCTGGACTGACTACAGGCTCAAAGTATCCAAGTTCAATATCCAGATTCACCCTAGCATACGACTACAAGGCAAAATGTGCCCCAAAAGTTCAATTCCTCCCAATTGAAACAGGAGAATGTAAAACAGGCATTTGTCGAAGAACTGTGCAGCCAACTAGAAACAATTGCTGCGAAATCCGAGAATGTCGAGGAATCCTGGGCATCCTTCAGAGACTCTGCGTACTCAGCTGCATCCAGAATCCTCAGTCCTACCACACGTAAACATCAAGATTTGTTTGATGAGAACGTTGCTGCCATACAGAGACTACTGAATAAGAAACATTAGCTACAAAATGGCTGTTTAGAAGACAGTAGTTCATCATCTAAAAAGGTAGACTTCAGAAACGCCAAGAAGAGTGTTGAATGCATACTCAGAGAGTTGCAAGACTCATGGCTTAGCAACAAGGCCGATGAGATTCATTCCTACGCAGACATGAATGACATGAAGAACTTATATGATGCTCCGAAAACAATCTACGCGCCACAGTCATCAGGAACATCTCCAATACTGAGTGCAAACAGCGCCTAACTGCTCACTTACAAAGAAAAGATACCACAAAGGTGGGCAGAACACTTCAACAACATCCCCAAGCAACAGTCATCTGTCTGTGAAGAGGCAATTGATCGACTGCCCCAAGAGGACATCAACATATCTCTTGCTGATCCTCTAACGCTGACTGAAACTGAGAAAACAATTGACCCGCTGTCAAATGGCAAATCACCTTGAGCAGATGCTATACCAGCAGAAGTCTACAAAGCCAGAGGCTCACACATCGCACAAAAACTGACTGAACTCTTCCAGTCAATGAGGATTCAATAAACTATATACCCAAGAGTAAAATGATGCGTCCATTGTCTACGTGTACAGGTGGAAATGCAACAGGCAATCCTGCGACAACTATCGGAGCATCTCCTTGCTGTCAATAGCCGGAACTATCCTTGCCAGAATTCTGTTGAATCGCCTTGTGCATCACATCGATCAAGGCCTCCTGCCTGAGAATCACTGTGGCTTCATGAGAGGACGAGGGACCACGGATGTGGTGTTTTCAGCTCATGAACTCCAGGTGAAATGCCAGGAACATAACTTCAACCTGTACACGACATTCATCGACCTAACAAAAGCCTTTGACACATTTAGTCGTGGGGGTCTCTGGAAGATCTTGGTAACATTTGGTTGCCCATATAAATTCATCGTAATAGTTCGGCAATTCCATGATGGCATGCTTGCTCATGTCGTGGACGACAGTGAGTCATGTGAACCATTCCCAGTCACAAATGGAGTTAAGCAAGGCTGGGTGTTGGCCCCAACTCTCTTAAGTATGGTGTTCTCTGCCATGCTTACTAATGCCTTCCGTGACTATGACACTGGGATTCACGTCAGATATCGGGCTGATGGCAAACTCTTCAATCATGTAACTACGGGCGAAAACGCAGTTGCAGGACTTAACTGTTCCTGATCTCCTATTTGCTGACGACTGTTCCCTGAATGCTAAATCTGAGTCTGACATGCAACAGAGTATTTACCATTTCTCTTCAGCTTGTGACAATTTTGGTCTCACAATCAGTATCATGAAGACAAAGGTGATGCACCAACCTGCACCAGGAAAGCCTTACATACAGCCTACCATCACAGTAAATGGCCAAACCCTTCATTGCAGTGGACCAGTTGACCTATCTCAGCATTACACTGTCATGTGCAGTCAGCATCGATGATAAAACCAACGCCATAATTGCTAAAGCAAGCGTGGCCTTTGGCAGATTTCCCGCAAATGCGTGGAAGCGAAGAGGCATCGGTTTGCAAGCACAACTGAAGGACTACAAAGCCATTGTGTTGCCGACCCTGCTGTATGCATCAGAAACCTGGATGGTGTTGAGAAGCCATGTCAAGATACTGAACCATTTTCACACGTGCTGCCTGAGGAAACTGATAAGAATAAGATGGCAGAACAGGGTCTCAGACACTGCGGTTCTAACACAGGCAAGCATTCCAAGCATCCACACTTTCCTGATGAAATCACAGATGAGATGGGCAGGCCGCGTCACCAGGATTTCAGAAGAGCGACTACCAAAGGAGATCTTCTACGGCAATTTGAGGGAGGGTGGATCAATCTCATGGTGGTCAGAAGAAACGCTTCAAAGATTCCCTCAAGTCTTCCTTGAAACGCTTCAACATTGACCCTAAGTCTTGGATAGATCTTGCACACGATCGCTCCACCTGGCGCAGTCTCATCCATTCTGGAGCTACAGAATTTGACCTGAGAGGAATTGCAGAGGCAGTGCAGAAGCGCGAGCAGTGTAAATCCCAGAACTGCAGGACGTCCTCTGTTGATCAAAAAAAAACCAAGCGGCATCTCCTGTCCAGTGTGCCACAGACAGTTCAGAGCACAAATTGACCCGATCAGCCACTCACGTACTCACAGAAACCAAACCAGTTAAAAATGTCATAGTCATCTTTGAACTCAAAGGACGAACAACATATACATTTTTGGAGTATTTCTTTATTTCGCGTCTGACGATAAACGTGTATTTTTGCAATAGGCACTTTAAAACGATTTTTTACTAGACTTCTAAAGACGAAATATTAAAACATACTATTAACCCCAAAGGTTAAAATACATACATTGTCCTGGAAGAAGAATTTTACTACTGTAAAACGAAAAGATTAGGAACATTTAACGGACACAAATTTAAGACGTTCGCAAACTTGGGAACTAACAAACGAGAACGTACGGGTGAAAAGCAATTTATCTATCAGAGCTAGCCAAAGAAGCAGCTGTATTCTTTATTTTTGAAAAACAGATTCACATCGAGATATAAAGTTTCTTTTAAGGCCGAAATGATAAAAACAACTGCTAGCAAGGCAACATTACGGAATATAATCTTGGCAGGTTTGTCTTGGCATTTGTTGGCTTGATGTTTTATGGCACAGCAACACAAGAGAGTTAACAAGAATAACTTTCATATTTCTGCCTGAAAAAAACACCATGCGTGTTGTCGGCAACTGGTAATGCATTTTCCATTATGCTTCGAAAAATATAAGGAATCTGTCATCTCTTTGCTTGTTTGATACCGTTGCACACCATTTAGAATCTGGAAGATTTATATATTAGTACTTCTGCATGTCACCATTGAGATTACACCGTTGCATTTAAAATTATATGTTTAAGGCAAATTAAATGCCTGTTATGGGCAACCTAGATCCGTGTTTAATGCAAACTAAATGCCTATTTAATGCAATCTAAATTCCTGTTTAAGGGACACCAGATGCCTGTTTAAATAAAATAAAATGCCTGTTTTGTCTGTGTCGGTCTGTTTTGCCTTTCCTGCATTTTTCTGCTTGTCTAAGGCAAACCAGATGCATTTAACAGGCAGCCTAAAATGTACCTGCTGTAATACGACGTCACCACTATCCACATTGTGGATACATAGCTAAAGACAATGCGTTAACCGACGGACACACATAGAACGCACACATGCGGAAGAACAAGAAAATGTTGTCTCGCTTTATCCAAGCAAATCCTACTTTAAAAGCTAATGATAATCCTCGTCTGCAATCTCATTTTCCTGCTATTGCAGACAAAACTAACAAAGATACAACATATGCAAAGTTAAAACAGTTGTAGGGCATTATATGTTCAAATATGAAAGGCCTTGATGTGTGCTTTCAAATGCTCAATAATGTATATTGTGTACGATGTTATATTATATTACAACTGATTACACAATAACGATTTTACAGTTGAAATTGCGAAATTTAAAACACAAACTCATGAAACTAGTGTAAATATGCCGCCAGAGTACGAGGGAGTCTAGCAGAGTACAAGGGATTGATACCATATTGGAGAATTATCATCAGAGGAATCATGACGACACTAGGACACTTAAGGTCACCCACGTTTAAGGGGGGTGATTTCTGAAGCCTATATCCTTATTGTCTTTATTTTTCGAAATTAGACAAACAAACTAGCTTAGCATCATATGACCCCACACCATTATCAAATTTTTTAAAAAGCAGTCGTCTGGGGGTTTGATTAGAACCTTTAAATGTTTCGAAAAAGCACAAAGAGAGCACAACCAATGGTGTTGTAAAGCATTACTTGTTCAAATATGAAAGGCCTTGATGTGTGATCTGAAATGCTCAATAATGTATATTGTGCGCGATGTTTAAATTGCGAAATTTAAAAACAAGCTTATGAAACTAGTGTAAATATGCCGCCGGAGCACAAAGGAGCCTAGTAGATTACGAGGGATTGCAACCACATTGGCGAATTATGAATCATGACGATACTAGGTCATTTAAGGTCACCAAGGTTTGACAGGGTGTGATTTCTGAAGTCAGTATCCTTTATTAATTTGTTATTGTTTTTAGTAAAGCTTATACAGATCAACCATGTGTTTTAGATAAGATATAACCTAGCACTTTTTCTTAATTGTTTTAAAACTTTTTTTGTTTTGCTCTTTAACTTTTATCTCTGTCTCTGTTTTAGATGTTTCGGTTTAAATATTTGAGTGACATTCACGTTTTTTTTTTTTGTATAATGGATTAATGAGTGACTTTTGTGTGACTCCTGGGCTGTTCCCGTTGCTCTCTAACTTTTATTTCAGACTCTATGTTCTTAAAAATAATGCCAATTAGAGATCGAAGCGACTCAATCAGGCATTCATGATACCGCTGTAAATAACGAGTGAGAAACATGGAGATAATAGAAACTTCACCCTACTGCCAATTAGTTAGAGAGCAAAGCGATTCTATGTTGTGAAACATGTCTGAATACTTCTAGAAGACAGATTTTTGAGGTTTATTTTAAATGTTTGGGGTCACATGTTGGTGAGCTACGATCTGGAGTATATATCTACTTGTTTCTCTGCAGTAGAATCGTCCTCTTGTGTATACATGAAATCATGCATTCTTGACACCGCAATAAATAACTAGTGAGAAACAAATATCCTATTAATAACATCATCTATTCGATTTCTGTTCATTATAGTCATTCTTTTTATCTTATAATACAAATATAGAGTATTATCATTATACTGATAACGCATTCATAACAAAATAGATTAGTAGACTTACACAGTTACAAATATTAATATTTTAAGCTTTCTACTTATTAATTTGGTTAACAATGGTTCAACATCATAAATATATGCATACAGATCTTTTTTCCTCTCTCCATAAAATCTATATTCGTTTACATTTTTCTAAATGAACCTGCTACTCATTCTGTGATCAGTTTTTGTTTGTTTTTATGAATAATTGCATTACTTTTTCATCGTGTAGGAAGATTAATTAAAAGTAATAATAATTTATGTTTTTCTGATTTTGGAATTTTTTTGTGCAATAATGATCCTTTTTCACAATCACTTTTTCAACAACTTTTTTTTCAAAATTATTTTCAGAAATTTCTTTCACAACATTTTCAGAACCTGTTTCTGAATGTTTTTTCTTTCTAACATTTATATTTTCTGATGGCTCGCAATCGTTAAAAGAATAATCGAATCCTTTCCATTTAACTAAATAATATTTGTAACCTTGGTATTTTCACTCTTTAAATTTGTTTTCATCCCATATATACCGTCCTGTTTAGTGTAAATCTATAACTCATGCTAATAAAATGTTCCCTTAATTTCTTCACCATCGAAGTCCTCTAATTTATACACTGTAGGGCCTCCTAAAATTACTTTATTAATCTTAAAATCCTCTTCTAGAAAATTTGGAAGATATCATTCATTCTTAAAAATTGATTTATATCATAAAATCCTAACACTCTGCCCAATTATTAATTGGGGTGATCCAAAGTTATCAGTTGTTAAGTATCTAAACAAATTAATACTTGCTTTAAACCTGTTATCCTCCTCCATTTCTTTAACTGGTGTTATATCTATAGATGAATGATAAGTATTGCTATATTCTTTAATTAGGTCTTGTAAAATATCTGTTCATCTTCTAGTTTCATTTTTTTGTAAAATATTTCCACGTTCTAGTATTTGGTTTTCTATTAACTCTCTCTACTACGATGTTTTTCCTCAAAAAATGTTGAAAAATGTTCAACATCTTCCTTTTTAGGAAAGTCTTTTATATCTTTATTAACAAAAATAGCTATCTTCCCTCATCAAATTTTAATGTAGCCCGTAATCTTTCTCTAAACATTTGTTCACAGACATATCGTACTTCTTCGCCTGTTGTTAAATTTAATTTTACAGCTCAAGCATATTTGTAAAATACGTCTATAACTGTTAAAATAAAAAAATGTACCCATTATTTTATTTCTGATGTGCCTTCATATCAAAGATCACTTTTCTAAATGGAAATTTCTTTTCTGTCTGTTTATCGTGTGCGTATGCCTCCTGATCTGAAAACCATTTATTTAATACAGCGTATTTTATCTTTTTTTATCTGGTTCTATAATTGTTTTATATTTGTTTATGCGACTGGACTTTTGGATCATAATACAGACATTTTTGAATAACTCTCTAACTGTTGAACTATCATTCAATTTAAAATATTGTTATATAAAAAATGAGTATTCTACTAAAATAAAAATATTGGATGAACTTGTTTGTATATTCTTTGACTTCTGTGAGAAGGCAACTATGGTAATAACAGAAACTTATACTTACTTAAACACAATGCTGTATAATCTAGATTGGAATTCCAAGCTAGAAATTAGGAAAAAAATATAAAGATATCAATAAATAGATTAAAGAAAAATATAATTCCTTGTTTTAAAAAAATCTGAAAAATTAAAATTTAGTTTATATGAACATCACATTGAAATTACCTTAGTAAATAATAAAGCAAAACTGTTATGCCAGCAGCATATAACATCATCTACCCTGACATATATCATGACTTCATCCCTCCACTCCCAAACCCATATATCCAGATGAATAAAACCTTTTGCCACCCATGTATATTTAAACAAAAAAATAAATTGAGATTACATAAAGAATACATCATCTTTGTACATCATCTACTTCACTACTCATACCCCACCCCCATTCCCACCTTTATAATGAATAAAGAGTTTTAACATGGATGAGTAGATTTCTATCCCCTATAAATTGAGTGTTGACATTTGATTATTTCAAATTGAGGGCAAACAATTACAGGATGAACAGGTCAGAGAGTATTGAAAAATGTTACGTCTGTTTTGCGGTTTTAAAGTTCTCTATAATTTATCCAGTTGCTGTTGCAGCTCGAGCATGCTAATTTCAAGTCCACTTGAAAAAATGGATCTTTCGTTGATTAAAATTATAAAGTCATTGATTACAATTTGGGTTTAATTTCTTCTGTTTCGCTCTTTAAATCAAAGGTGCCGATTCATGTTCATGCGATATATCTCAGGTCATGTAGGTCAAAGTTTCAAGCAGTCAATCGCTTTGTTTGAATCTGACGTTGCTAATGTTTCTCCATCATATTGTAATTTCTTGACCGTGTGATCTTTAATGTTGTCTTTCATGTTTACCCTGTAATATTAAGATGTTGCCAGTTACATGCATATATGTTACATCTTTTCAGATAAATATTTCTCCACTTATGTCGGCATAAATTACCAGCTATCAGTGCTTAGGAGATTGAAGGACACGATCAAGGATGTCGGCAGGTTTTACTCAGAAACAAGAAGGCAGTAGAGTTTAATGAGCTATTCATGAGCTTTTATATAACAAGACTGATAATGCATTTAAAACAATTATTGATGCGTGTCGTCAGCTGCGTATTACGTAATTACTGAATGTATGTATTTACATAATTAAAGTGTGATCAGTCGCTTTTCAAAGTTTTCTTTTGGGCTTTTCTTTTAGCCTGTTTGCAAAGTACTACAGCCTAAGGATACTGATGTCTATCCGCCTTGTCGTCTCACCAGAGTCAACGGCTTTTTCAGCCCTTGTATTTAGTTATGTTACTCCAACACCATAACTTGTAGTCTTATAATTTGATAATGCAGATGCTTCATAGGAGAGCTAAACCTCTCAGACAAAACAGGGTCGCTGTGATTTATATGTTAAGCTCCCGATAACCGACACGTTTAGCTCGTATTTTCAGACAGGATGGTTTTCAGCCATTTAGCTTGGTATGTAGCTACTCCATCAAGAATCCTTCACCAGCATTATAAACCTGGTACCTGCGACCTATAATTTACATCCCAAATATCTCCATTAAGTAAGTATATGCATAATAAGGAATTCTACACCACTAAGGTGGAGATTTGCTTTCCAATCCTGCAATACAGCATTTGGCGATTTTTTTCTTTAATATGGTCATATCCTTGGAATGTTCTTGTATACGTTTCATTACTGACGCAAAAATTCTACGTACCTGTTTTTTAAGAAAAGCCAAGGTCATGGGCGTGCCGAAAAGAAAAGATACTACAAGTTCATTAATATTTGCAAATAATACTATACAAAAGTATCGGTCATTACATGAAACGAGACCGGTAACAGAAGTCATAAAACGATAATAAAGATCATTATCTCTACAATTTAAAGTGGACGCATTATAAAATACTGATACGAACTAGAAGGGATGTGATGACATTATATGAGTAACCTTGATGTAATAGCTACTATGTTACTACTACTACGAGTACGAGCATGGTTCATTCATCACCTAAATCAGACACTACCACTGAGGCCTCACTTGGAAATTATGCACTCATTTGTGAAAGCGTGCATTCACACACTGGCTAATCAACAAGTTGTAAACCTGTCGATAGTTATCTACCACATACAATGTCTTTGTTCATTAATATGGCTAGTTTACCATATGAAAAGATATATGTTTTTTTTTTCTTTATCTTAAACTGAAATTGTCGGATTTGACATCAGAAACCGTCCGATATGCTGCTTTTTAGATATTGTTTAGGACAACTTATGCTGACAAATATTTGTAATAGATTGTTTAGGACAACTTATGCTGACAAAATCCAGTTTTATATAGCTGTTTCCTATTCGAAACAAGGTCACTACTAGCCCTTTAAGTATGGAATGACCATTCATAGAATCTTTAATTTTTCAGTTCGTTACACTTGCTTTTCAAATATGTGGATTTTTTTATATGTGAAAGATGCTTTTTATCCATAAGTAACTGACCCAAAACGTTGATTTGAAAGGGAGTAAAATCAGATTTAAGTGTTGTGAAATTGTGTGAACTTCTAGAGGAATAATTCCAAATTTCAGGTATATCGCTCAATAACACTTTCATTTTAACCTATTTTTACTCCCCTATACCTGATGAAACGACGTACGTATATCAATTTGTTGCAGACCATAAGCCAAGGGAAGTAACAATTACAGATAGAAAGTATAAAAACTAGTAAAAATTCGTCGGTTTAGATCAGTTACATTTTTACAAAGATACTTGGTACATATTTTCAAAACATCTTTAGCATTCAAGCCATGTATAGTCATCCTTTGTGTAGCCTTAGTATTATGTACATATATCATGACGGTTTCTGCACATATCGTCAACGTATATAAAAAAAACTGTATCAATTATTTTTTTCTTACTTTTTGCAAAAGAATCTGTGTGCATTGTGTGTCTTTGTGGTTTCATTTGTCATGCAAAGTACCTAGATTCAGGCCGTGCATATCGTACTGAAGAAATATTATCTTACCAGTACTAATATTCAAGCGGATTCTATATACTTGTCTTCTGTTGATAACAATTACGACTGCTAAAGTTAAGTCCCTTAGTTGAACTAGTGAAGTAAAATAAAAAGTAAACGTTATTTAATGACATTCATGTTATTATGATGCAATTTTTATATTCTTTCAATGTATGTATCAACAAAATCTTATCACTGGCAAAGAATAAAACAGTAATAAGGTAAATAAAAACCAGTTTACAAGATCTTGTTCTTTGACTACCACCGCTGCTGTGGTTGTTACCTTATCTTTTCGTTGTTGTTGTTAATGATGATATTGTGGCTTGATCGGAAATTCTTCATAGCCGTTACACATAGCGGTATCCTAGGGTACGTAGATAGTGTATTAAATCGAGGAGCAATGGTAAAAGGTACACAATTTCTGGGTCTGACTTATTACTATTTGTGTTTTCTGTAGTTTATGTTCCGCCCTTAATTACCCTATCCGAACCCTGTTTCGCCAACAGGATTAGTATTCCTTCTTGCATTCCAAATAATGGTCATTTGCTACTACCAAACATTGTTTTGTGTTCACTTTCTTTATTCTATATAATGTTTAGTCTGTTTTTGTTTAATTTAATGATCGACAGAGATTCTAAAGTCCCGAATGAGAGTACAATAGTTGTGTCTGCCTTTTTCTGTTTTTGCAATAACGCCTTTTATGTTTGAGTGTCATCCCCTACCTCTGAGAGGGCGTTTTGACACATCAGTTTTTCCACTCATTTTATGTTCCCACTCCTTTTAATAACAGAATAATATAGTTCATTTTCCTGCACATTTCTGCCTGCTTTGCTATTGTACCAAGTTTTCTTCCTCTCTTGATTTTCCTTCCACTTTATTCAGAAGGAACATCTTTTTTCACAGCTTCTTCATGATATTCCTTGTCGCGTGATCTGTTCTTGATTCTGGCACTTCCCATGGTCTTAGATCACAATCACCATCGCAAAAATATCCTCGCGTTTGCAAGGGGTGATCATTTCAATAGTAGGTCTGGCTTTATAATTATTCCTAGCTTCCTTATGTTGTCTTCTAGTTAGTATTGTACTACCCCAAGTACTCCATCCCAAATTAGTATGATTCCTGTTTATTAAAAGTCCTATGGTTAGGTCACAGTTCTTCGTTATTTTCTTCTTTGCGAGCGAAATGGAATTCCCCTTGTACTGTTAGTATATGATGTTGGTCAGGTCCTTCTCTTTGTCTACCGTGCTATGCTAGACTCCCGTATTGTATCATGAGACCGATCGAAATCCCACAGGATTGTTTTTGTAATTTCATTCTCTGCGTTTTGATCCTACAATGTTTGTTGTTGTTCCCCCCCCCCCCAGTTCTTAGACAGCTTTAACAGCTAGGGATAGTTTGTCATACGTCTTGTGCACTCACACTGAACTAGGATGCTGCACCCCTAGATCATGTGACTGACTGTCTAATCATTGCTCCTGCACAGCCTGCACACTGGAGACTTTATAATTTTAGACGCATGCTTTGGTGTTTTGACTACGTGTGCATGGTCCTCGATTTGAGGCAATATACTTGGCGATGTCAAGATCAAAATGTGTATCTTCTAAGGAGAGTCACTATCACCACTGTTCTTGATTGCACTTGTAGAACACGAGGTAAGACACCACCGTAAGAAAAAGACACAGTCAATCACTTTCTGCTCATAATGATCAGAAATTCTGAAACAGACCCCTTTGTTCAGACAGTAGGGATTGTAAACGCTGATATGTTTTTAAAATAATAATAATTATTATTAGTAGTAGTAGTATTAAGTAACTTTAAGATCAGGTTAGGCTGAGTCATGGATCCAAAATGAAGCTACCGGAAATTGCTACCAAATAGTCGATAAACCGACTACATGGCCCAATGCATTCAAAATCTGCAGATACAATGGTGGCATGCTGACCGTCATCGAATCTATCGAGGAGCAGCAATTTATACAAGATATCATGACATTTTATTCCAAATATTATTTCCGTATTGTGTTTCTTAAAGCACAGTATGCAAGCTATATTGTATACCACAATGCTTTATCTTTCCATCTTTTGCTATGATGAGGATAGGAATTATTAGCGAAAATGTTCAATTTTTTAAGTTGCAAGGAAAGAATTTTACCAACGTTTTAAAATTCGCAGTAAAAATCTACCGCGTATTCTATTATAGATATAGCTCCATTTTCGTTTGGCTCTTCGTGTGGCCACAGAGGTCTGTTGAAGTGAGTATGTTTACCCTTGCTAACTACACCTACATCTACTAACCAACACACACACCTACTGACCAATATGAACTATACTACTCACCAGGACCCACACCTACTAACCAATACGCCGTCTTACTTACCTCCACCGACGCCTACTCACCAATACCCAAACCTACTAATCAGCACAATGTGAAAGGGGATGTAAAGTGGGAGGTACAGGGATGAAGAGTAACACCATGAGCAAATAAAACACAATCCTACAACTTCAAACCAAAGTGTTGGAGTGTAAGTGGAACAGTTGTAGGAATGCTCACACACAAACATAGTATCATACTTATATATATATCACACATAAAAAGATAAAAGGGCAAGAGGTTTAAGTTTAGAATGGAAGAGGAAACAATAGATAAAAGACAAAGACATATAAACATAAAACACAGAGGTATGTTTTACAATAGTTTGTGAAGTATAACTGTTTCTGATCGGCAACACGATTTACCCAAATACACCCAAATATACCCAAATACTGCCCAAATATACCCAAATACTCCCAAACACTACCCAAATACTCAAAAATACTGTCCAGAGACAAGCACGTGATACATTTACTACTAAATAAATTTTTAAATTCATTGCCAAGTTAAGTTCTGGGTCAAAATGAAATACGTTAAATTAATAAAGCAACTAGAAATTCTTTGTACGAAACGTAACGAACATCTCCAATTACCATTTGCTCGGAAATTATCGACAGAGTCCGGGACGACATATCTATGTCCCTAATTTGCATACTTAATTGCAGATATCTATATTCTTAAATAATGTTAATTTTTATTTGTGGACACACCTTCGACATTTAGATATAATTAGCTATTGGCCTCGAGTGTGTCCCCCCCCCCCATGGCTCTTTGTTCGAAACATTCAAAGACTTTTATGTGTTCATGTTCCCACCCTCTGATATTTATGTGTTGTTTTTTTCCGTAAAAAATCAAAAAGAATTTTGAAAAGAAAATGTATTTATATGATCGTTTTTGTTGCGGTGGTTTCTGTTAATTTGCTACTTTCTTGGATGAATCGTTCTCTGAGGTTCCTGTATATACAGGCCCCTTATTTCCCCCTCTCCCAATACTTGATAGCTTTATTCTTTAATATTAATAACTTGTTATATGTTTTGTACTATCACCCATTGACATATTTGTCTGTGAATAATTACATAAGATAATCCTTATTTCCAGTGATCGTGGCCAACGATTTTCGCTATGTATATGCTATAATGTTTTGTCTGCTATATAGTTTCTGTGTCTGGACTGGCCTTTGTGTGGTCAAATTTTTTCTTTTAGTTACTTTATGTTTATTTCTGCTAAAAAAAATATAGACTCTGACGATCGTCACACACACACACACACACACAGATATATAATGTTAAATGATAAAATATAAAAAAAACAATACATAAAATGTGATATATATATATATATATATATATATATATATATATATATATATATATATATATATGATACATATGCAAAATTACCTTTGGCTTTAATCTTTGGATGCATGCATATGTATATAGAAAAATGCTAAGGAGAAATCCAATTCAGCACCAATGTTGATATAGCTAACGAATCTATTTATAACTTGGTGTCTGATCTTTTCCAACTGATTCTTAGAATTGACTCTCTTATTACTGTCACTTTTCCCTGTTATATTTATATACCAAATCAGAGCCACATGTTCAACAAAATTTCTATTCAGCCAAAATAAATTTCACGTTATGAGTATCCGTTCCGACTGTTTACTGATAAAAAACGAATAAAATAATTATGTGATCTAATGAACAAAATGCAAAAATAAAAAACTGCACTGTTACATACGTGCAATTTAGAACTCATTAGAACATTCTTAATGTTTTCTTTTACCTGAAATTATTGAATAATGACCTCTTGGTACGAGTTCAATAGCAGAAAGATAACTCGGCCCTTGGGCAGGAATTAATTATAAATATTAGAAAATGTGAACAATAACAGGTAAATTGTCGGCAATCGCATAAAATGAAATGAAAGGAATTGCCGAACAGGATCAGCAAACGCAAGTGCTTCTTGTCGACGATTACAAAAATGAAACCAAAGAAAGAAAATGCCAATAAAGGTGATCAAGCGGAAAGCTCTCATTTACTCAATTAATATTCGTTCACCAGCAACCTGCTAAAATCAGCCTCGAATTGTGTTTGACTTCATATTGAGTACTGACAATTGCCAGCATGTTTTCTTTGGAAATAGGACGAGTTTCAAGTTTTGTATTATTTATCATTAATAAACTGCTAGACAGTCTGAAAAAAACATTACTGTTAATTACAAGCAATCAAATGCAAGGTATATAATCTTAAAGTTTCATAACCTCGTTTCTCATTTTGAAACAAAGCTTAAATACTGCACATTTCTTGTTTTCTTTATTCTGTATTGTTGATTTTTAAGTGAATCATGGCTAATTTCAGTAAAAAACGCGGAGCCAGGTTTCCATGTGGTGCATGCAAATCAAATTGTTCAAATGACTGTATTAAATGTTCATTGTGTAAGAACTGGTATCATAACAAATGCCAAGAAATCTCGGACGATGAATTGAAAATGTGGGGAAACATTGATCTGGAATACGTGTGCGTTTCGTGTCGTACATTGGATGGTAATGAGTTTGACTACCTGATGGCCATGCATCGTCTGCAGAATGTAAGTATCAGCATTTACTTTTAAATTTGTAATAATTAAATTACTTAGCACACGCAAAGACTACTTTCTTTTCTCAAACCATTTTTGTTATAGACCCCTAATTATGTGTGTATCATGCAGCATCATGGATTTCCAACCGATTAAATGACCATTTTATCTTAGAACAAATGCAACCTATGCACGAATTTTAATAATTTAATTTGTCTAATATTTAGATTTCTTTAAAACAACATAAATGTGATATAATTATGATACAACCTGGTCACACGACATTGCAAATTATTCGCACCAGTTGAAGTTTATAACATGATGTAATTTACAGTCTTCACATCTGATGGGACATAAATTCATTCACATGTGTATATCGTATAGCACTTTCTGTGAGAATACTGTTTTAAAATTATTGTATTACCATACTGTTATATTGCCCATTTTTTTCAATGTCTATTTCCACTCACCGTTGTATTAAATTAGTGTTAATATTTAAAAAGTGTCTTTTGTCAAACAAAAATTTGAATCTGCTTATCATTATTTGTTACATATTTTATCTCATTTAATAATAATGGAGATAATCGATTCTAAATCTGAAAGAAAGATATGATCAATTAGAGCAATATCGGTCATAAAAGTAAACACATACACACGCAAAGAAAATTCAAAAAGGATATTTGAAAGTATTGTACTGGAGTATTTTCCTTAGTAAAGCTTGTTAAGAATTTGCTACACATTTGTCTACCCGTGACTAGGTACGTGGACCATGCTTTTTAAGTCCCACAATTTTGAATTTAATACCTATCGGTTTTACATGCAGGAAAGTACTTTTGATTTCCCAATGCATATTATTTAGCTATTAAAACAGCATGGGGCAACGTAAATTTTACATATTTGTTGTTGTAAATCATTTGAACTGTCTTTGTAGCGTCGCAATGCTAACTGATGTAGCGTTTATATACTCGGCTACTTGTGGTTGTAACACGCGATAACACGTATCAATCTGATTACAGCAGCACTTCACTACCCTATACCTTAAATGTTGTATCAAAGTACACAGTGTTTATTTATATAATTCGATATCAATGCGTGTCCTATTCATTCTCTCAACATTTAATTAGATATGTTTAGAATGTTACATTTCATGGTCAATACGAAACAAGGAGAGAAAAGTCATTTTCCCATTTGCAAATATTTAAATAAGTAAAGAAAAGAACTATAACGATCAACATATAGACAAATCAAACATTTCTAAGTCTTAATTTTGTATCAACTGTAAATATTTTCCATTATTGTAAGTATATAACGTCTCTGCGCCTCCTTTGCGCATTTAGTTTTTCTAGTACTTACCATATGTACATATAAAATATATACTCACAAGAAACTTTCTGCTGATGTTTTAAATGACATAAAAAACTTTACAAATGATGATATTCAATTGTTTTGACAAACTGCTTTATTGAATATTTAACATAATTCATAACAATGTTCGGTGCAAATAGGTATTTACAGCATCCAACGAAGACACTGTTGTCATTTTAAATTGTCTGTGCCGGCTTTACCTGTCTATGCGCGTTATTTGCATATTACCAATGCCTTAACAAACTCAAAATCTGCATTAATTCCAGTATTAATCGACTATTTTAATGCGGTTTTCTTTTCTCTCTAGGCGGCTGCATCAAAGAACATAGAGAAACTAAAAGAGGCTGTTCAGCGAGAGCTAATGTTCAAAGTGAAATTACAAATTCCAGAAGAGCCAACGTCTTATTTGCCAGACGTTGATCCAGTCGCTGCTGATGTGATGGACAATTACGTCGACCACATAAATGGAATCCCCCTAACGACAAGCGGTGATGGAGACTGCCTCTTCAATGCCGTCTCTATCTTGCTTTGTGGTAACGAAACCATGTCAGTGAAACTAAGGTATCACACGTTTATTTTAGGTATCAGAAATGGCCAACATTAACAAGTAACACGCAATAATTAGGACGAATTAAAGTTATTTAAATTGTCGGAGATTGCATAAAATGGAACGAAACAAACTGCCGAACAAACTCAGCAGCGGAAAATACAACTTGAATTGACGCAAATAAAGAAATGATTATCAGGCCTGTGAAAATAAAGACTGAAGTTGTAAGATACGATAGAAACATCCGAGTATATTTGGGTATATTTAAATATGTTTTAGAGCATTTGGATAGTATCGGCATGTTTTAGTAGCATTTAAATATACTTTTTGGGAGGTCGTCTGAAGTATTTGGGTATATTTGGCAGTATTTTTATATACATATGCATGCATCCAAGGATTGAAGCCAAAGGTAACGATGTATGCACACACACACAGATATATATACATATATATATATATATATATATATATATATATATATATATATATATATATATATATATATATATATATATATTAATCATTAGAGTATATATCTTTTCTAGGAGAAATAAACACCAATTTACCAAAAGAATAAATTTGGCCACACAAAGGCCAGTGCAGACACAGAAACTATATAGCAGACAAAACATTATAGCATATACATAGCAAACATGGACAGTAGGAAGATCGTTGGCCACGATCCCTGGAACTAGGGATTATCTTATGTAATTATCCACAGACAAATATGTCAGTGGGTGATAGTACAAAACATATTACAAGTTATTAATTTTATATAATAAAGCTATCAAGTATTGGGAGAGGAGGAAATAAGGGGCCTGTATATACAGGAACCTCAGAAAACGATTCATCCAAGAAAGTAGCAAATTAAGAGAGGCCACCGCAACAAAAACGATCATATAAATACATTTACTTTTCAAACTTCAGAGGGTGGGAACACGAACACATAAAAGCCTTTGAATGTTTTGGACAAAGAGCCATGGAGGGGGAGGGGACACACTCGAGGCCAATAGCTAATTATATCTAAATGTCGAAGATGTGCCCACAAATAAAAATTAACAATCTTCTAGAATATAGATATCTGCAATTAAGTATGCAAATTAGGGACATATATATGTCGTCCCGGACTCTGTCGATAATTTCCGAGCAAATGGTAATTGGAGATGTTCGTTACGTTTCGTACAACGAATTTCTAGTTGCTTTAGTAATTTAACGTATTTCATTTCGACCCAGAACTTAACTTGGCAATGAATTTAAAAATTTATTTAGTAGTAAATGTATCACGTGCTTGTCTCTGGACAGTATTTGGGAGTATTTGGGTAGTGTTTGGGAGTATTTGGGCAGTATTTGGGTATATTTGGGGCAGTATTTGGGTGTATTTGGGTATATTTGGGTGTATTTGGGTAAATCATGCCACCCGTTTCTGATAGATCTGGGTAGCCCTGAAATGAGCCGTTGGAGAAGGGGTGTCATGAGTCTGTGATGTGAACAATATCCATGACAACTACACCTCCCAGTCAGGCTTGACAGTAGAGGGCAGCTCTTCATAAATTTGTATGTTCTCCATTGCCCGACGGAGATAGACAGCCTAAAAGTGAGAACATCGGTCTCCAATTTCCACTTCACGACTTGAGGAACCAGGGGTTTTCTGGCTGCTGCTATTTCTGTCTCCACGCTTCTTCCTACCTTTCCCTCATTATTTGCTGCACTTTTCACATCGTTTAGAGCGCAGCAGTAGTTCCAGATTCTCTTTTATTCTTTTTTTCTTCTGCCCAAGACCTTTATATGTTGGTAGTCTCGTCCTCTAATACATCTTGTATTAGCTGCTTGGCTGACCTAAAGGAGGCCATTTGCCTTTACAGATGTCTTCTGTAGGAATAGATCTGCAACTCGGCTCAGGAGGTGTTTCACTTTCTGCAAATACACTCGCAGTGCTCATTCCTTTTTCTTCGTGACGAGTCAGTAATGAATGACAAGGCTGGTAAACGCACTGTTTAATACACTCTAACTGAGTAACGTGATGAAAAATCTCTCAGATTCGGCACGCGGGCGTGAAAGAAAACATCCCCCATTTTAGAAAGTCAACACAAGATCGAGAGAAAAATAAAAGAACATCCAAAAGACTGTTTTGTTTCTAAAAATTACAAACAAACGCCATTTCTCAAAGTCAACATTTGACAAAATGAGCCCTGATCAATGAAACATGAACAAAGAATGAAGAGTGAGGATTAGGGCAATCCCTCCTCTTCATGTATAGCATATTTTCAAAATGTCAAATACAAATTCTAGCAATTTAAACATTAACGTATTTACAAGATTGACATGACTGGGTATTACGACTTGATTTCCAATGATCAGAAAGTGTCACTTTTCCTTTAAAAAAGTCAGTAAATGTTCTAATAGGAATCCATGACTTCATTGATGAAGAAAATACACACAATATTTTCACGCCATGGAATCTGATTCTTGTAATCTCACAATATTGAAATGAGTGGAAACAGCATATCTTCTCATAACGTATACGACATCGCCTTCCATAGGAGGTAATCCATCGTAATTAAAATATTCCACGCTGTGGTCATTGGGAAAGTGAACAGCCACGAATGAGTTCCCGGTCGATGATTGTCATACGTGTTGATGACATAAGCTCGGACATCATTAGGTTTTCGAAGAGGAAGTTCACCTTTAGCACGCGTCACACGCACCAGGATTTCAGTGAGCAGTATATGGATTGTGGATCAGAGGGTAATGAAGTTCAAAGGTATTCATTTTCTTCTTTTCTCTCAAAGATAATAATAAGCAATGATTTCACACTTGACTTTTCTTTACAAAGGTCTGTCAAGTCAGTCGGAGAACGGGACGTCTTAGTACTCTGATGCAAGAGACTTTCGACGCATTTCGTCTCCAAAATAATCAATAGCGGTGTCGAATGTTATCTTAAGTCTTTATAGCACTCTTTTAAGTGTCTTGGACGAGTGTCCATGCTCCTACCAGATGATTTTCCAACTTTTCTTCTTGACTCATCATTAAACAGTGGTCGTGTTGTTTTTGACCTGAATGGTCGATTTGACAACCATAACAATGTTATTGGCGAGCACAACAGGAGACTAAGTGGTGGTATTGCCATCGTGAGACTACGGCTTCTTCTTTTTCACCACTATTATTCCTTGGACATGGTGTCTGTGAGTGACTGTTTTAGTTCCTGTCCTGGATGGAAAACATCATCCTCATCTATATCCATAGCTTCGTGTTCCATACTTTTCTTTAATAGTCTAGGACCACTTCTCCTAGACTGTTGATTTCAATGGTATTTTCAAATTCTGAATACAAGATCACGTTTACTGTGTTCTCGAGGGCGATTGCAAACTGAAGTTCTACACGGAGTTGACCTATGAGGGCG
Source organism: Margaritifera margaritifera (assembly GCA_029931535.1). Classification (NCBI taxonomy): domain Eukaryota; kingdom Metazoa; phylum Mollusca; class Bivalvia; order Unionida; family Margaritiferidae; genus Margaritifera; species Margaritifera margaritifera. Next base: position 1,423,043 of record JAQPZY010001560.1, read on the forward strand.
AAAATGTCCCTCGTCACTGCCTTGGTCAGGAGAAAAATCAAACACCCACATAAAATACCCTCCTGCATAATCGTCCTACGAAAAGCCACGGGAGTTGTTGGTCCTCAATTGTCCTGGGTTTGAAAGAATAGTCAAGTAAGATCTCAGTTAGGTTCAAAATGTCTAGTACACAACGTCTGGCCGTCCCGGGTGACTTATATCTTAGACACGTTGAGCTGTTGGAACTGGAAAGGGTTTTGATCGATAGCTATAGCTATTAACAAATTTTTTTTTTGTTCCTGGGTAGTAAGTGTTATTTCCTAATTTTTTATGCCTCAAAAGTATAGAAAATGGCTATTATTCCCCACAAACTTTGCTTTTGTGACCAGGACAGTGATATTTTGAAATTTGCCTATTTTCCAGAACATTCCAGATAGATTCAGTGCTGAGTAAACTTGGAGTAACTTCTAGAACTTTCTAGAACTTTCCAGTAATATAAATAGTAGTATAAATACAGTGGCCTTAAGCCCACCAGTCCAGTTTAGTTCCAGCTGCCTAAGTGGATACATATCTGCATTTTTTCTGAGATGGCATCAAGAGGCTGCAAGCATTCGGCAGACGCATTTTGCTATGTCTGCGGCCAATTTATCAAGACAAGAGCGAAAAAGTACTCGGTGGAAGCATCTGCTAAGATGTGTGAGGCCTGCAAGGCATATTTCGGCATGCCTGTCGGGGATCAAGACAAACCCTGGGCACCTCATTTCACCTGCGAGCACTGCAAAAAAAAAAACTCTGGAAAGTAAGATGGACAATTGTTGCTCTTAATTTTATGTTATAAAATTTGTTAAAATTTTTAAAATTGTAAAAGTTTTTAATTTTAAAATGTTTTTCACTTTTCAATGTTACTGAAAAAAATATATCATATATGAAAAATGTTGCGAGAATCTCTTACACATTAGTCATGGGTGAAATAAATGTATTTTTGTAGGATGGTACAGAGGGGAAAAGAGAGCCACGAAGTTCGCTATCCCAAGAATTTAGCGGGAACCAACTGACCACTCAAGCAACTGCTACTTCTGCATGGTGGACCCTTCCAAACGTCGGACTGGCAAGAATGCATCTGCTATCACGTATCCGGACCTTCCTTCATCCATCGCCCCGGTGCCACACTACCATGTGCTCCCCGTACCCACTCCTCCGGAGAGAGTGCAGCCATCTTTAGAAAAGAGCAGCAAGTCAGAGAGCGAGGAAGACGTTGTAGATCCAGATAACAATTTCAGAGGTGGAACAGAGGAGAGAAACCCATGCTACCCCAACCAAAAAGACCTCAACGACTTGATTAGAGATCTTGGTCTCACCAAGTCCAATGCCGAGCTTTTGACGTCTAGGCTCAAGCAGTGGAACTTGTTGGATGAAAGTGTGCAAGTCGCAGATCAGAGGAAGCGTCACCAACCCTTTTCCAGCTTCTTCGCCCGTCAAGATGGACTCTGCTTCTGCCACAATGTGACCAGTCTGTTCGAGGCAATCGGAATCGCCTGTAACCAGGATGAGTGGCGCCTCTTCATTGACAGGTCATCCAGGAGCCTCAAAGCCGTGCTGCTCCATAATGATAGCAAGTACCCGTCTCTTGCCCTGGCTCACTCGGTGCACCTCAAAGAGGATTACAACAGCACCAAGACCTTGCTGGACGCCTTGAAGTATGATGAGTACGGCTGGGAGGTCATAGGAGACTTCAAAATGGTGGCATTCCTGATAGGTCTCCAAGGCGGTTTTACCAAGTTTCCCTGCTATCTTTGCCTTTGAGACAGCAGGGACACCAAGGCGCACGACCACAGGTGGGACTGGCCACAGCGGACCGAGTTCTCTGTGGGGAGGAACAACGTCAAGTGGGAGCCACTGGTGGACCCCCGGAAGGTGCTGATGCCACCACTGGACATCAAACTGGGCCTTATGAAACAATTTGTCAGAGCTCTAGATAAGGAGTCGGCAGCCTTCAAGTACCTTCAAGACTTCTTCCCTAAGCTGTCTGAGGCAAAGGTCAAAGCCGGTGTCTTCGTCGGACCACAGATAAAGAAGATCCTGGAGTGCAATGAATTCTCCAAGAAGCTCACTAGTAAATAGAAAGCGGCTTAGAACAGCTTTGTCGCAGTGGTTCTGGGCTTCCTGGGCAATCACAAGGCCGAAAACTATGTGGAGCTGGTTGAGACTCTGGTGAAGAACTACGGCACAATGGGCTGTAGGATGTCCCTCAAAGTCCATATCCTTGATGCTCATCTTGATAAATTCAAGGAGAACATGGGAGCGTACTCGGAGGAGCAAGGCGAGCGCTTCCACCAGGATATACTGGACTTTGAACGCCGCTACCAAGGACAGTATAACGAGAACATGACTACATTTTGGGGCTGATTCGTGAAAGTGATTTACAGCATAATCGTAAATCTCGAAAAACTACTAAATTCTAAATCTTTTGTAGTCATTTTTGTATTACTTTAGTATAAATACATGTTAATTTGGATTCATATCTTGTTTTTTCTGACTTTATGAGAACGAAAAGACACAAATTCGCCCGTTTTCTCATTGGAAATAGGTAAATTTCAAAATATCACTGTCCTGGTCACAAAAGCAAAGTTTGTGGGCAATAATAGCCATTTTCTATACTTTTGAGGCATAAGCAATTAGGAAATAACACTTACTACCCAGGAAAAAAAATTGTGTTACATAGTGTAGGGCAGCTATACTGAAGATGTCAATAAACACATGTTTAGGAAGCTCATCCTGGAAGACGTTATCTTCAATCTTGGATCGGAGTCCAGAGTCAGTGATGAGGCTTCGACTCGTCGTGTGGGATACTTAGATGTGTGTCTGCTCTGAGCTTGACTGATGTCGTTTCCTACTTTAGTTAAGGCTTCCTCACGTCGTACATAGAGTCTGACTGCTTCAATGGTGGTTTTGTACTCGTTAGCATCAGTCACCAAATGGAACACTGTACTACTTCGATTGGGTCTCAGACGTACATCCGCGCCATTCAACAAATACTAGTCTTGCAAGCACATGTCCAAATGTAAACGATCCATCATTTCTAAACTACGACGTTTTTGTAGACACGAATTTGCTCGAAATGCAGTTTCTTGCTGAATCTGGATAGAAGGTTATTTTATTCAGGCGCGTGATAAATAGAGGGCATTATCTTTGGCATCCAAGGCGGTAAATTAGTAAAAATGAATTGTCCATCATCAACAGCATTTCCATGATGCATGTATATATCAGGATCGGCTCTTTCCAAAACCAGCGTGCGTTTGACGCCTCTAGAAACGTTGTCAATATCGCGGCATAAACCAAAAATGGAGATAAGTGGTAAATGCATGCAAATTTCATTGTGACCATTAATGAGATTGCGCCTTACTGCAAAACGGAGATTATAATTTCCATTTTCTGGATCAACAAAGGCATTTCATATGGCACCAAGAAGTCCATCTGGAGCTGCCGCTGCTCCGGCAAGAGGAGAAGCAGCATTGGTAAGAACTTCAGCAACCTGTTGGTACATTTTGCTAACCGCTGTATTGCTCGTATCCTTGTAACAAAACATGTTTGTTGCAGAGCTATTGCTGTGTTCGTCGCTCACGGAAATCAGGTGTATTATGGTGCTGGCAGCAGGCGGATAATTGCTAATATCCTCAACTCCCTGGTTATTAAGTTGATACATCACTGTCTTAAACTCCAGACATTTTTTGCTAGAGCTATTTCAGTATTAGCAGCATAGTTTGAGGGTGGAGCAGCATCTGTTTGAAAAAATCCTCTGACTTCAAGAAAAGCTTTGTGAGGCAACAATAAACATCTTCATCACGCGTGTCAATAATTCTTGTGCCAGGCTTGTTCATTTCATGTGTGTCCTTGTCCAAGATTTAACATACTCGTATTCTGTAGTTGAGTCATCGATTGGCGTCTTGTCAAAAAGCTTGAAGTATTCTGGTGTAAACCGTGACAGCATGTTTATACATCCTCGTTAAACAAAAATTCTTTTTAGACAGGATCCTGCCATAATATTTGGCATTGCCGCTCTCGTGTTGGATTTTGATGTGCGCGCTTCAAGATTACTTATAATTTCTTATCTGCGTCTGGACAATATTTTTTTGGTGGTGCTAGTCATGACACGTTGAGCTTATTTTGTTGTTGCAATTTCCTTGATGATTTCTTTGACAACAGGCTATGGCTGCATCAGCGTTCCCTTGATCTTGTCCGAAATTTTCAGTCCAACAGCTGTTCCTATTTCTGAAGAAGCACTTTTTGAGGCGTCAATGGCAAGTGGCGCAATTGTTTGGACTATGCCAGGCGCTGCCTTAAAAATCTTTGAGAACAACGGGGATAAGAATCCTTCTATGATCTTTTTGTGCTTAATTGGTCTTGGCTTAATTTATATAAGCTGGTTAAATAGTTTACGCTAGCACCCACAGATGCAGATAAAATGTTACTCGCTTATTGTTAAGGTTAACGCCGTTTCCAGATTGATCCGTTATCGACATCGTAATCTCTGGTATGCTATAAATATTGTTGATCGGATAATAAATCAGAGACGACAGTTTTATTATCCTGAGCGATCCTGGTGGCGCATTTGGACTAAAGCTATAAGTGACATGGCTATGGCCGCCTCGCGCATCGTATGATCCTTCATCTATGGAACAGCTTATCAGCAGGCTGCTTACATCGCTAAAGTTGACAGGAAAGTCATCATCGTGGACGCCATCACCTAATACGTTTCTTGAGCTGTCATTGATTGTAAAGTCAATTTTGTAGCTACTTGTAGCGTTATGCGTGTTTTAAGAGTAGAATAATTTGGAGACATTTCTATCTTGTCACTCGCATGGCCTTTTTCTGTTATCAATCTTTTTATCTCATCAGCAATGTCAGCAACATTGTACGCTCCTGGAATTATGGTCCGCACAGTTCCAGCGTCATTAGCAGAGATAAAATACATAAACTTGTTATTGCCAGCTGTAATATTATGAAATGAGTTCCATATTTCTGCAGAGATCAGAGCAATGCCAAAGCGAGTATCCTGCGATAATTCTATCTGACAGTAAAATTAATGTGGCAGGTTTCCGATGTCAAATGTTGCGATACTGTTAGTTGTTGCGATGCTGTTAGTTGTTGTCACGATGCAAACAGTTGTGGCAATGTGGATGCTGTTGTGGCGTTAAGGCAAGTTGTATTTATATAGCATAAACATCTGGCGGTTCCTGTTGTCCCCAGGATGTAAAAGCATATGCATTACCATTGATATATACAGGTTCACCTTTTGCTTGTACTATCAGCTGCCTTCTTTTTTCAAGTCATTTGTATTTTATCGCAGATGAAAACCTGGCTCTTTTTTCTATTCAAAACAGGTTCAATATTAGGATTATCCCTTAATCATTCTCCCCATTTTCTATTAAACTGGGCTATTTCTTTCCTTGCTTCGCTTATCGCTTCAAGGATGAACTCATTTGGTGCCTCCGCCAGTTTTAGACAGTTGTATTTGTCTACTAGTTCATTAGCGTCATGCTTGCCGTTCTGAATATCTTGGGGTTTTTTCTCGGCCATTTCTTCTAACCCCAAAAGAACTGAGACAGTTCTCCAGTAATCCGATTCAGCACATTTTCTTGACCTTCGATTAATTTGGTTTGTTGTTCTATCAGAGCTTTTATAAGCTCATCATGCTTAACATCGTGCTTAACATCGTATGCTGTCGCAGCTTGTTCTATTTTTTTCTATTACTTGCTTAAATAGCTTTTGTGCCACACCACGCTGAAATTCCTGTTCGCCTATTGTTTCTGCAAGTACACGACCATGCAATTGCTGTTGCCGCTCTGCATATCTACGCATAATTTCAGCTTAATCTTCTTGCGTATCTACTCGTACAAAGGACACTGTATACAAAATATTTGCATAGAATATTGTTGCAGCCACGGACAACAAGCTGCACATGTAATCTGGCAGATAAAATTCAGGAACACTTTCTGCATCTCTGTGACTTGTCGCTTCATGTCTGCCACACTCTCACTGTCAATCAAGGAGTATTTAAATCACTTGGTGAGGTTCTTAACTGGTTTGTCACTCAGTGTTGGCATCACTTTCTCTCCTATTTTGAACCTGTATCTATCTTGCACCTTCCTTTTCTTTAGGACCAGACATCTTGACTTAGATGACTTGACCTCATCCCGGTATAGTTAATCAGGTCTCCAAGATCTTCTAACATCTACCTACCTTCTGGTACTAACTTGGATGTAACTGTCCATGAAGGATTTTGTATGAGGCTGCCGAACTCCAGATGATATAATTGGTCCTCAGCTTATCTTCTCTGCTGACTTCACAAGTAGATTCACTGAAGTTGAAAATAGTACCACCGAAATGGTACATCCAGTTATGATGCCGGCTTCTAATCTCTACCATGCTGTTGTGTAGGCTGACACGGTGAAAAGCATTTCGAAGTTATCAAGGTAGTGTTGAAGTATGTCCCTGAACTTCTCTGGTACATGATACTTCTCTAGAGTCAGGTTCACCAACTTTTGTGGAATGCTGCCATATGCGTTGGCGAGGTCTAGCCACAACACTATCAGATCGCCTTTGTTTTCCTTGGCATCCTGGATGATCTTAGTTAAGACACTTGTGTGCTTAAGGCAACCAGGTACTCCTGGAACTCCACCTTTCTGAACTGAAGTATCCATGTACTTGTTTTCCAATATGTATTTCGTAAGACGCCGGGCAAAGATGGCTAGGCATATCTTCCTTTCCACTTTTAGAAGCGATATTGTCCTGAATTGCTTGATTCCTGACAAGTTCTCTTCCTTCGAAAAAAATGCAGCCCTCTGCAAGCAGCTAACTCTGTCAACTTGCTTCTTCTCAATATGACCTTTATTAGCTTCCAAAGTCTTCCGGTTAGTCTTAGACAGTATTTGTAAACCTTGTAAGGAACACCATTTGGTCCAGGAACTGATGCTGCCCTTGCAACTCCTTCACTTCTTGCAGTCTTGGTTCTAAACTGTCAACTGGAACTGCTGGTACTTCGGGGTTAATAAGTTTGGGCTGATCTCCAAGGTCTCTCTCCCTATCTGGATTATTGTCGGTTTTCTCAAGTGTTCTTCTACCTCTTCCTTCGGACATTCAAGTCTCCCTAACCTTTTTGTCTCATAGCAGCTTTTTGACGAAGCCAAAAGGATTGGCAGTGAAGTGTACTCTCTTCTGTATATGCTTCCTTCTGTTATTTCTTATGTTCTCTGCTCTTCTCAGTGTCTTCAGCCTTTCACGTAGGTTATCTCTGAGGTAACTCAGCCCCTTTTTCTCTGCATTGCGATATCTTCTTGTCAGCCACCGAAGCTCTGCTCTTATGTTCGCAATCTTCCGAAGTGAACTCACAGGCCATTTCACTCCTACTTTGAATAACACTCTCGTTTACCGTTGCAGCACTTCCCTGAGTATCCAACTCCTGTCTCCCGCTCAAATCCACCAAAGCATCTATATTCTCCACCTTGTTGCTGAACTCGTTTTCATCAAATAACACTTGGAGATTCTGGACACTGTGGTGTGTATCATGGTTCATCTCCTCCTCCGTCTCACCAGATTGCCCTTTGCATTGTACTAGATTCAGGATCGGAGGACAGCTCATCTTGGTACGGTGAATTTTAAGTCCTCTCTCGGTTTTACATGTTTTGCCACAACTGCAGACTCTATATGTGTCCTTATTCTGGCTCGTTGTTCCTTGATCAGGCGTGTTTGTCTCCGTCGTCTGTCCATTTGGTCGATCATCCTCCCCTGTTCTCGGACGAACTTGGAAGTATCTCACAATGTCTCCATTCATAGCGAAGTTGTAGATTTCTCCTTCACATCATATTGTTTGGGGTAAAAATATTTTTAAAAAACAAGGGGGAAAAAAAGGAAAAATCAAGAATTATGAAAGGAGTATGTTTAATATGTGGAGTAAGAAAAACCAAACAAAAAATTGACATAAAACACAGGTGGTAATATAGATACGCATGCCAAACATTTACCTTTAGTACCCAAGCAATGTTTAACATTATCAGGTTCCCGATATTGTAGACCTGGAAACCCAGTAGATAACGGACTTCTAGTTAATAAATTATATGTTATAAGCGAAAAACATGACAATTGTTCTAGTAGTTGTTCCCCTAAATTACAATGTGATAAAGTAATGATTTATGAATTAGATAGGCATATAGGTAAAACATAATCAGAAAAAAAGGAATAAAAATAATTAATTGTAAAATCAATCATTAAACTTAAGCATAAGTTAGCTTTAGGGAAAAAAATTTAAAAAGCTGAATGAGACATTGAAGTGGACAACAGAAATAGCTGAGGAATTACATAAGCATATAATAAGAAAGTTCACTCAATGCCGCATAATAATAGATAAAACAGATTCAATATGGTCAGCTGATTTGGTGGACCTGCAGCAATTAGCAAGCATAATAAAGGATATGAATATTTAATAACTGTGAATAATATGTTTAGTAAATATGTATGGGCAGTACTACTTTAGAATAAAACAGGAACTAATATTACAAACGGTTTTAAAGAAATCATAAAAGCAAGAAAACCAGAAAGACTTTGGGTTGACTAAGGAACAGAATTTTATAATAAAATGTGCAAGAAATGGTTGAATGATAATAATATTGAAATATATCATACATTTAATTAGGGAACAGCTGTGTTTGTTAAATGTTTTAATATAACACTTAAAAGTAAAATGTGGAAGTACTTTACAGCAAACAACACAAATAAATATTTAGACGGTTTACCAAGAATGATAGACAAATATAATAATACAAGACTCAAAAGTATTAAAATGACACATACAAGTATAGAGGCCAGAAAACATGCAAATGAGCACATTTTTATGTGAATCCATGTGGAGATTATCATTTTAAAGGAAAATTAATTAAAATATAAAATTGGAGATATGGTCAGAATATCTAAGAAAAATATTTCTAAATGTGAGAACAGATATGCTCCAAATTGGACTGAAGACATTTCTAAAATAATAAATATTACATATACCAACCAAATTTATTATGAAATAGAAGATTTAGAAGGTGAAACAAATTGATGGTACATTCTGTGAGACTGAATTACAAAAAGCAAAACAAGATCTTTAGAATAAAAAAAAAATAGTTAAAAGTGATCATAAAAAGAAACTGTACAATGAAAAGGGTCTGGACTACAAAATCAATTAATGGATAACTTTGAAAGATATACAAAATTTAACCATATAAAGAAAAGTTGGAGTTATGTTTTTAATATGCAAATACTTTGATTCCCCTGTCATAGTTTAGCTGCACACATCACATATAAACATTTGTTTAATGTACTTTTTATGGCTATCTTCCTCTCTTCATGATTTTTTTTAAATAACTTTAAAAACCTGGTTCATTATATTCTTTTGGTAGTTCATCACTATATTCAAATATATAAAATAAACCATTAATTTTTTATTTACCTGATTACACCTATTTGTTCACTCACAACACATTTTTACATTCCCAGCATTAGCCCCAATATTACACTGGACAGAATAGAGTGAATTAAAATAATACACGTTTTTGGCTTCAATACAAGTTGTTTTTTAAAAAAAAACATTTTTTTTAGATCATTACTGTTACCTGTGAAAGAGTTATCACGAAAAACTGCTGATTTTTTTAAAAAAATTCCTGCAAATTCATAAGTTGCAAATTTTCCAATATATTTTTGAACCTATTATTATCTACATGGTCAACAACCTTATAATCAGGAATAATTCCATTAAATCATTCCCAAACCAAACGATGTGTTAATATACTTTTATGATCACCATCCTTTGCTATAACAGTAACCCCATAATAAGAGTAACTCAATGTTTGTCCAATAATCTTTTCATTTTTTCATATTTAGAATTAATCATCTTTATTTGCTGCAGCATATATGTTATAAATAGCTGGTGGTCTATAGTCATACATACATACATACATACATACATACATACATACATACATACATGCATACATACATACATACATACATACATACATATATATATATATATATATATATATATATATATATATATATATATATAAATAATTTCTTAAAGCAAAAAATAAGACAAAATAAGGCTTAAATAATTAAATATATCATATAAAATAATGGAAAACTTCAAAGGATTAACTCCAGAAAAATTAACAAAATAATTAATAAGAGTCATTAAGGTACATGTACAACAACAAAAGTGCTTGCTCAAACTGAAGAATAAAAAATTATAGAGAATAACTGACTAATAAATTTGCAGGTAATTATGGGATTATACCATTAAAAAGAAATATCAAAGAACAAGAAAATACAAGCAATATTCTTAGAAAATAATAAGAAAATTCTAAGTTATTAACTAAATAAAGAATTAAATGAACAAGGGTCACTAAAATACCAGCTAGTCATTAAAATTCATTTTGAAAATGAGAATGATGATGAAATTGAGGCACATATATCAAACCCAATGATTGCTATTTTGAATGATAGTGAGATTGACAATGCTTTGTTTTCAAGTTATGAAAAAAGTTACTGAACATTGTGAACAAAGTTTTAACTGGACTATTTCAGGCATTTTGTATTTAAGTATAAAAATATCAAAATATCATCCATTCCACTGATCATTAAATATTAATTTACTGCTCAAAATAAAAAATACAAAATCATGCACAAATGTCGTGAATAAAGATAATCATTGTTTCGAATTGGCTATTTTATTCGCATTACACTCACAGAAAAAAGAAGACTCAGATAGCACAGCAAAATACAGCCAGTAAGTTTGCAAAGAACTCGAGTTTGATAAAATTGAATTTCCAGTCAAGAAAAAGGATAATATTAGATTATGAAAGATTAGACAACCTACGTGTTAATTTTTATGGATTTGATAATGCTTTACATCCATTATATATAAGTAAATATGAAATAAAAATGTAAAACTGATTAATTTATTGCTAATGTCAGAAGAAATTAAAGAAGAAACAAACTAACAATATGTTTGGGGAAAGAATATTTCCAGATTATTACATTTAACAAGAGAAAAGAACAAAAAAAAAACAATGAAGGGAACAAAAAATGTTGGTCTTTATTGCCTAAATTTGTTTCACAATAAAGATTAACTAGATGCATATGGGCAAAAATTACTACTATTGAACAAATTTCCATATTTTTAATATTAAAATATGCAATTCAGTTCTTTCACATTAACTTGTTGCCTTTCACAATCTCCATATATGTAACACAAACATTTCTAGCATTTCTTACAAGATCATTGCCTGGATTAAATTGGTGGCAGTCCTTATCATTGTTCATCTTAACACGTAAATGATTATGTACTGTCACTGGATCAAGTTTTCCTCTAGAGTCAGTCTGAATTTTCCTCAGAATAGAAAATGTCCTTTCAGTGTCTGCATTGGAATGTGGCAATGTCAATACAACTCTACTGAGTTTACCAAGAAGTTTAAATTGTTTCCTGCCTGTGGGTATAGTCAGATTGCCATCTGTCTGCAAAAACTACTCAAGACTGCTACTGTCTCTTCCAAATTTGGGAAGTTCTTCTTTGGAAGTCAGAATATAGTCCTGAATTTCATGTTCCAGTGCAGTTCTCTCACTCTGGGTTAATGTCATGAACCTCTCAGACAGCTTCACCACTGCAATAAAAAATGCAAAACTTTGAAATTTACTTCCCATCTATTTACAATAGGTAAATTAAAATATTATAATATAAGAATGCAATTATCACCTGCATATCCAATGCAATTGGCCCAAGGGAGATTTCTCTCTCTGAAGAATCTGTTGCAGTGGTTTCATACAGCTTAGCAAAAGTTTCCTTTAAAAGGTACCTATCACTGTTTTCAATTTCCAATTATCAGTGCAGACCTATAATATTTTTTTACTGTTCTCCCATCAATAGCTGAAAATTATCTGTATTGATCATAAGAGATAAGAAAACCTACCTAACCGGATTAGTGAGTATTTATTGCATTCCCAAGCATCTAATGTTGTTTTAATGTCAATAAGATTGTCCACATGAAGCAGTGATGCATACATTAATGATTAGACTATCATACCCTTTGTGACTTTAAGCTTAATTTGCAGATGCCTTTGTTGTCATCATTATCATCACTATCACCATTATTTAACATAAACAATCAAATGTGGAAAATGATTATTACTTCCTAGAATTATAGACGAAGACAAAGATCTCATTCATCCCAGGCATTATGGATTAATTCTTGTACTGTATCCATATTATTCATATTATTATTATTCACATTATTATTATTATTATTATTATTATTATTATGATTATTATTATTATTATTATTATTAGTAGTAGTAGTAGTAGTATACAATTGTGATTATGATTTCTTATGAACAATAAATAATTAAATTTTAGTAATACTTATGTGAATATTATATCCAAGCATGCAAAGATGAGTTCTGCTGATCCAATGTTACAGGTTAGTATTCCAAGGAATCTTGTCGATATCCTGTTTACATCCTTGTTGAAAATACGAACTAAGACTGTCAGCATTTTATTATCCCCTATATGGATCTCTCAACAAACTTTAAACACCAAAGTCAAACCGAGCCAGTTTTATGCCACTTGAGCTCTTGAGTAATCCAACTATAATCAATCACCATCTTTAATCCTGTCCAAATTACTTTTTATCATACATAGTATAGACTCTAATTCATCTCAGCAACTTTAAGCACTGAAGCAGAACATACCTTGCAGACAGAATCAATGTAATATTTATTGTTTCATGCTGATTGAGCTTTTCAAAAACCCAGCCATAATCAATTAATGTCTCTAATCCTTTCCAAATTACTTCTACTCATACATAGCATAATCCACCTTGACAAACTTCAAATGAAGCAAGTTTACTATGCCAACAGGATGTAAGGATGAAATTAGCAAGTACATTGACTTGCCCTGTTTGAGCCAGCCCAGTCATGTGATTATAGGCAGTGTTACCATAAATATACTACACTGAAGCCAGAATGTGGAAAAAAAGAAAAATAAAATTTTCAATAATAATTTTGCATATGCAGGAGATTTCAGTGAGTGATGGGATGGACAGGAGACACCCCTAAACTCGGGAGAAAAACCCTCCCATGCGGGAGGTTCACATGTATGAAAATTACCTGAGAAAAAAAGATTTTTACTCAACCCTAAGAAACGAAAACATATCTGATAATGATTATGGTTATGGTAAATTGGTTTGGGATATATCTGGCTGCAAAAATGTAGGGTGCTTATGAAAAAAAAGATGTTGAAGCTTACCATATGATAAAATGTACAATATTGATAGTATGAATCAATTTTCTTTTGGTCATTATAAAATTACAAAAACTAAAATGTATTAAGGAAAACTTTAACCACTGCATATTAAAAAGACTTTTAATCCATTTTATATTTTATTAAAACCAATTTAAATAAATAAAGGTTTAAAATAAATTGAATTGGAAGGCAACCCGACATGGGAAATAAAATATATAATTCTTTTTACAACCAGTTTTTTTTTACAAAACAAGCACACAAACAAAAACAAGCTTCACCAAAACCAGTAATTTCTTTACTACTATTTAAGGATTATTTCAAGATCGATTCTTAAATATGGAAGGTGTAATGCAAAACAAAACTAAACAAATACCAATTCTAAGCTAAGGAAATAAACTGATCAAACAGTTCATCCATTCATTCATCAATCAATGAAGTAACCAACTAATCAGTTAATCAGGCATTATGATACAAATTAATGGAATGAACCACCATGAAAAGAGATCAATAACAAAATGACACTTATATCAAGATCAATAACAGCAGACGTTGCATAGCTAATAAAATCATATATTTCAGAATAGTACAAGGGATTCATTAACTTGAATATCTAATATTTTTAATCAGCAATAAAAATATTTAGTTGAAATATATTTGATACTTAGATAGATAGAATCACCTGCTTACATACATACATACACACCGGCACACACACACACACACACACACACACACACACACACACACACACATACATACATACATACATACATACATACATACATACATACATACATACATAGCCATCTTGCAATGAGAGGCATTAAATACCTACAAATCAAAAGCTGACTGAATTGGTGTCAGAATTGAAATATTTGATTTAATGACAATATTGAACATGCTAGGAAAAATATAGGTATCTTCCTCCACATTATAAAATAATGTATCATACAATAATATGATGAAGAATGCTTCAAGTATTTTTATATATATTTACATATATATCAAATTAATTTTTAATTTTCCTAACATCCTCTATTGTGATTATACCTATCTAGATTGTGTTTTGATAATCTATATGCATGGTCACTTGATGCATTTAGCACAGATTAGCATAGTATAAAGCAAACACCTATTGTCTTTTTTTTTCAAATTAATGCAAGTTTTTTTGTTGTTAACTCCTTTCAGGAAAATCGATGTATGAGCTTCCTCTTAGCAGCTGATCTCCATCTATGTGCAGTGTCGAATATTCAATCCTGTAAAACAACCATCGTGTACTTTCACTTATTTCCTTTCCAAAGTTTGCGTTCTGTTGTAAGTATTTATATGATTATCTTGAATGAGTTGTTTCATAACTGTGATCATTATGTCTAATTGGTCTTTCACAGAACAAAATTTTCAGACTTTTCGAATGATCTTCTTTATGGTTCAATATCATAAAATTTCAAAAAATTCAAAAAATTAATGGAAATCTTCATTGTTGCTGCTCGTTGATATTTCTCTTAAATGAATCTAATTTTTTTTTAGTTATGATTCTGTTTAGATTCTGTCTATTCCTCATTCTTAATTCTTTTCTAGTTGAAAGTTGAGGGAGTTGTAGCTTTTCTTCACAGGTTTGGTACTAGTGCATCAAGTATCGAGGTATTTATGTGGATTTATTTAACTAGAAATATAAAAATATTAGTGTGAAAAAATGTAATGTATGTTTAACGACTATTTTGCATTTTGTTATATGTCACTATTTCATGAGAAATAGCTACATTGCTATTTTACGAATTGTGTAGTACATCCTGTTTCTGAGTACTGTTACGTAGTATTCAAGTTTAAATGATGTTAAATTTTGGATATTACCTCATTGTTTTAAGCTGTAAACAAATACAATTTAATAACAAAATTCACCTCTGCTGAGAATGGAACTGGAGACCTTTCAGTCTGTAAACCCATGCCTTATATCAAGACAAAACGACTTCAATTAATCACACTGTAAAAAATAGACCAGCAGATGATATTTAGTGTTCACTGCGCACTTCTCTGAAAACTGTTGATTTCAATAAATTATAGCTTTTTGCCATTATTTATGATTTTTTTTAAAATTTCATTTTATCAACTTGGATTCACTAATTTTCTTCATAGTCTGACTGATCTAATAATGCTTTTTTTTGTGCAATACTCAAGTCTGACTGGTCCGGTAATTTTAGAAGTAATTAGTATACTGAAAGAACTCGGATTTGAATATATGAAAATTTCTGTATTTATTTATTTATTTATGCACGTGAGGCCCATGCAACGAAAAAAAAAAAAAAACAACAAAAAGACAAAAAAGTGTACTATTTTCATTTTTAATACTATAAATTTTTCTCATTGCATCAACTACATGTACTGATATAGCATAAGATATTTTATGCTATGTATATTTTTCACTGCATATTTTATGATGTTATCAAATTTATATCTTGAACTGATTAAACTTGGGTTGGTTGGTTCTGTGACATCAAAAACCTTCGGGATGGCACCAATTTGTTGACAAACATAACTGACAAGATTACTTATCAGTAGCTTATAATACACTCCACCAAGAATACAAAATTTAGTCAGCATTTTAGTTGCAAGAAAATAACTATGTGTATTCCAAACTTTACTTTCCAAGATGTTAGGACAGTCAAAGAGTTTTTATTCATGATACTGGTACATTTTTCAACCCTTTCAATACGACAGTTTTTTGCCATGAAATGAAATTTTATCGTTAGTATCGTTATTGTTCGACTGAACTGTGTGTCTCTGAAATTTACTGTTCTATGTAACACAAAATACCGTAGAAACGTGTATTTTTCTAGCACTTACCTGTATCCGCTACGAAGATTTTAACCTAGCATAATACTGGATCACTACAATTAGCCATATATACGCATTTTTTGTTTAGCGTGGGAAATCCATGATAATGTATATATCACACGTTTCATGTTATAAACCTAATAAGAAAACAATTTTGATCAGACAACGAAGCAGATTTGCAGACTGTGGTAGAGACCTTTATCTTTGGGAAGTTAATATTTATTTCGAAACTAAAATAGCTAGATCACCATCCATGCTAGCTTCGTGTGTTCTTCAGCCGCCAGAATCTAAATTGGGCCGATGTCTCTGATTCAAATGCTGTAAATGACTGTCAGAAGTGCTTCTTGTTTAAATAACAGGTGTCAGCATTTAGAACTGTACTTAATCGAAAAAATTAATTAACGCCATTCATGACATTTGTTGCATGCTAAATGAGAACCAATAAGGTTATGCGATGTTTTAACTGCAAACTCGTGTTAGCCCGCTTTGTGTCCGATCACAAAGTGTGTGAATAGAACATTCGTGGACGAGAGGCGCAGAGAAATGAATGACAATTAGTTCTAAGTAATTGTTTCAATTTGTGGTATTGTTACAAAAGCACGAAAGTTTGCCTGTTTATCTTAAAGGTCCTTGCCTCTGTTCCCTGCTTTTTTGCGCGAATCACAGTTGTCTCCCTTTTGAATCCCATGAACTGCGTATTTGCGGCCTCAGATTCTAAACGAGTTCCTGAACATAGCCCGCGTTGAATTGGTGTCATAATATCAATACAGTTACATATTCTAAGAGCAATGGTTACACTTAAAATGTTACATCTTCACATATGAAACTAACAATCAATCCTTCCTATCCAAAATGGTGGACATCACAATACTAGTACTAAACTAGGAAGCTTCTCTGTTGACTATGGCTATGCATCGTGTATAACGTTTATTCTTGTACCAGACATATGTCATGTAAAAAGCAGGTAAGGTATACATAATAGTATGAAAACTTCAGTGATTAAATAGTGTTCACACTGCTTTCTCAGATTGTGGGTTTTTGTACCCCTTAGTTTGCTAAAATGAGAGTACAACTCAAATATTGGTGTACATTGTAAACAAAATAAAATAGTATCATTGCTTTGGAATATAGCAAATAAATAAAGAAATAAATAAATCGGCAAATAAAAATTTCACAACTTTTGCATTTAGTACTTTAGAAAAGTAATGATAATGTACAGACAATTCCAAATATTGTACACACTTCCTCTTCTTTTGTCCTCAGAATGAAGTTAGACTAATTTTTTCTTTAATAAAAAAAACCCTAATGAATACCATTGCCGCAATTATTTTTTTGTAAGTCATGAATCCCATATACCAATGCAGAATTTGCTTATCGTTATGTTTCTTTTTGGATATGTGCACTGAAAGCATATTAGTACAATTAAAACAATAAGCCAGTCTACCCCTCTTGGCCTATATGGCAACTGTAAAAGAGTTACCACTTGTGTGTCATAAATATTGCACACAGCAGCTGTGTTTGATCAGATTTTCAGTTATCTTTGAAGAATCGGTACCACTGATACCCATCTGTGAATGTAGTTCTTAGACTTAATATAGTTCATGAGCCTGGCTTCAATTTAAATATTAAAACTGCACATATCAGGCTGATATTTTGTACGTGCCAAGTGCTGTTAGTACGTGATTCATGTACAAGTGATCATCCTTGATATAGATATCCTTATTTTTGTCTGATTCTCCATTTATTGTTTACTGGTGCTCTTCCGAAATACTGACTCGTCTTTCAATGTAGCTAAGAATATTTTCTGAGGAGGAATATTTTATGTCTAAAATTATCAGTTTTGAAATGATTTTTGATAGATCTAAAGGTAATATCATAAATTTCATGTTGATAGAAAAATTACATAGATTATATCCTGCTGAGGCAATTAGAGTAAAGTGTTCTACCTTGACACACACTACAATGACCAACTCAGCCTGTTCTAGACAGAATTCAAACCCACACCCTTCTGGTCACAAGTCCAGTGCACTAATCTCTGAGCCATTGGTGTGACATGATCACTGCGAATTCATTGTTGCCTTGTGTGTTTTCAGGACAAAGTTGGGCAGTTCAAAGCAAAGTTTTCTTGATTGTTGACCACTCTGGGATGGAAAAATGCAATAATATTTTTTATCCCCATGATTAAGCAGAAGATATTGTGATAACCTCCATCTGTCCATCCATCCATAAGCCCCTGTCTCCATTAGCACATTGCCTATACCACTGGTGGAGGGGGAAATTCACACAACAATGTAGCTATGTTGTCCTTGGGATAACGATCTGTTGGGGGGGGGGGATAATTTGTGGATCCCACCCCTGGGGTCCTTCGGAGGTGATGAAAGGTCATATGTTCAAGTTTCAGTTACAATGACATTTCCAGTATTTTCTGTCCAATCTTTATATATATAGACCTAGCAGAGAGACGCATCGCAGGGTTGAGCAAATCCCATAGCCCGACATCCCGGACTATTTGTTTTTGAAGTCGCGCAAGTAAAATTGTGCAAGTCACTAGTCTGGGACAAGTGCTTTTTTCATATTTTAAAAAAGTCAGGTAAGTCCTTTTTCGTCCTTTAATCACTATATCTACCTTTATTTGGCCATTCATGCCCTCCGGGCGTACTGAATACTTGATTGTACTCCTCTCCATGTATACATTTACATCCTGTATAACACTTCAGGTGGTCAGTGATAACTATCACATATGTGCACATTCTGTTACCGCTTGACTGCATATTGGGCTAAGTGATCAAATTATCAGCAAATCAAAACATTTCACACAAAACAAAGCCGGTATGATTAATTAGCAGTGTTTTAAGCGGCTTTGTTGCACTGTGTTAACTCAAACCAGATCCACACGAGCGGCTCACTCTGATTTTAATCCAGCGAGTCAGCGTAATTAAATAAATGAAAGGTATTTTTAGCAACATCAGTGTTGGTTCCCTATATGAACTGAATAAATGACTAATGATTCTTTCATTTTTAATTGATTGTACAGAGGATTAACTTTCACATGCGATATTGCATTTGGAACAAAACAATTACGCTAATTAATGCGCTGTCTCTTCGTATTTAAAAGAGAAAATATTTGTTATGATCACTTTAGAAGTAGTTGTCAAGCAAGCTGATATTTACTATGTGGATAAAATGAGTTTGCTAAATTATTTTCGCAAGGAAGGTAATAAGGACGATTCGAACAAGGAAAATTCTTGTTAAAGTGGAGGGATAAAACTTAAGACTGCTACTGAGTGTGAGAATTCCTTAAGCCAAGAGAGTTTACAAATTCTAAAGAATATTTCACCAAATGGACCAGAGCTTGAGGACTTTAACCCAGACACAGCTATCAATTGCTGGCTTGGTGCTGGTGCAGGTGGCAGACATGTACATGTACATTTTTTCAAATCCAGCAGCTAAAACATATATATATATGTACCTGAAGTAGCCAAATTTATATCAACCAATGTTTTTGAAAAATTAAATTCTTTTAAGAAATAATTATGTTGTGTATTATTTCGTTTGTTTTTTCTATGGATTAAGTACATAGAAGTGATTACCTTTTTGGGACAAGTGAAAAGTAAGGTGGGACAAGTGAAGAGTATGGTGGGACAAGTGAATTTTCTGAAACCACTTGTCCTGGACAAGTGGATGAAAAAAAAATTTGCTCAGCCCTGCATCATGTGTATGATTGATTTTGTATTATGACCTCAGTGTCACAGTCTGGTGGTTGGGGTGTAAACTACCAGGTTATGGAGGAGAGATTAGAATATACAATATTCATTGCAGTTTCTCTGGTCTTTTTGCTGGGAATTGATTTTTTCATAAAATCTCACACAATTGTAAATTTTGCTTCATGTATTTTATATAACATTGAGGCAATTATTTTTTAAAAAATAATCATCCTGCTTTCATTTGTAACTTGTCCCAGGTTGTTGGACAAGTATTTTTTTCAGCACTGCTCCTGTATGGAGAAAGAAATGTACGACACATTTATCTCCCGATACATCCACAGTGTATGTTTGATGTTGATAGGTGAAGAATTGTAGGAGTTGAAGCAGGACTGGAAGGAGTATGGATGGATGCATGGACATTGTGAATCATGTATATTCCCAGCTTCTTAAAGCAGGAGTATACAAAATATTTATGATTCCCTATCACCAAGCAAACAATACAGAATAATGGTTGCATAAATAGATAGCATATAGCATTTCCAACTTAAAATCTAGTAATGACTTTGCTTCTCAAATAGTTTGGTTTGATATCTTGTAATAGGCTGTCCCTGTTTTAGACTTTTATCAAGCAGATAGTGAAAAAAAACCATTAAACTGAGAACTTTGTATTCTTTAAAGTGTAATGATGAGTTGTGAACATGCTTTCAGAGGTAACATGTATACTGATATAAAACCCTTGTGTGCATTTTTTTTAGCTAATGTGGCCATAAGGCCATTTGAGCTTATGGTACAGCCCTGTGTTGATCATGCATTGTCCAGTCATCAACAGTTTTTATTTTGAACTTCTCAAAAACCACTGGCCTAATTTGAACCAAACTCAGACAGAAGCATCCTGGCATTAGGTCTTTCAGGTCTATATACAAATGATGATAATATCCTATCAAATATCACTGCCATTACTAAAATAGAAATTTTTTTAAATTACTTTGTAAAAATAGCTGCTGAACAAAATTTAACCAACTTTGACAGAAAGAAGTATCCTTGCATAAGGGCTTTCAAGTTGATAGAAATAATGCAGTTCCACTATCAAATATGACTACTGTTAATAAAAATGGAAAAACCTTTAAACGATTTTTTCTCAAAAACCACTCAGCAGAAATTTGTTGAAATGTAACTGAAAACATCATGGCATGAAGAACTTTACGGTTTTTAAAATGTAGCCAATCCACCCTAAAATATGGCTGCCTTTTCAATAAAAAAAAAAAAAAATGGAAATTCCTTTAAAGACTTGTCAAAAACTGCTTAACAGAATTTAACCAAGTTTGAAAAAAACATCCTGGCTTACAGGCCTTTCAGATTGATACAAATGATGCTGAGCCACTGTTCAAAAGAATATTACCAACTTTGACAGAATGCATCCTGCCATTAGGAACCTTTCAGTATTACACAAATTATGCTGCTTTGTCATGAAATATGAATGAAGATAACAAAAGAAAATGAAACTTTGAAACAGTTATTTTCAGCACATATGCAATCTTCAACATTGGAATATATTTCTATAGAAGGCATTCTATTGAGCCAAATTTCTTGGCCAACTGCTCTTGCATTTGGCTAAGGTAGATGTGAGCCAGGTGAGCATTCTCCAGCCCACTTGGGTCTCTTGTTGTTTGCATGTATCATGTCCTGTATCTCCTCTTTCAACATATATTTGCTTGGATAGAATAAAATAATAGTATTTCTTTCCCAGATTTTAAATCTTCATAATGGTGATAGCAGAAGCCGATAATGATGCGGTCAGGAAAAGACCGCGATTGTCACTAAAGGCTTATCGACAGCCAGACAAGTCTTCTGCTGTTGGGACAAGTAAAACATCTGTAGCACATGCTGTCAAAAGTCCTGTTAAACAAAGGTAATCAGATTGCCTGAATTTCCCCCTTGATTATTATTTGTCACTTTCGTGAGAGATGAGTGAGTTCGGTGTGCGAAATCTACCACTTTCATCACCACAGTTACACTAGTATTTCTGCTACTACTACTATTAATTCCTGTACTTATACTTTTGAAACTGCTGCTATTATTATCTCTACTACTACCACTCTACCACTGCTACTACTGTCACCATTACTACTAGTACACCTCTCCCTTGATAACTCGTGCACAACAGGGTCCAAACACATAGACCGTGGCATAAGAGAGCTACCATGGACCCTGAAAAATTAAGAAAGGGATGAGAAGGGGGGGGGGGGTGAAGTAGCTGAATACTCATTTAATAATTGCATTAAGAATAATTGTCAATAAATAGCTTCTTCTAATGAAGTTCTTTGCTTTACTGTATAAATTACTTTTATTTTCAATATATCCAATCACTAAAAGATTGTTTAAAACATTACTCCAAGCAGGGATGATTCTGCTATATTAATTAGGGTTGCCTTGCAGCCTCTGTTTCCACTGGCAACCCTAGAATTTCTATTTTGAAATATCCCAATCGAAAGTTAGTTAATCTGGCTTGCCAGAAATTTCCCCTCATTCCATTCATGTCCGTAACATGTTACTAGATCTGAATCATAATTTTACTTTTATCTCACCAGAAGTCATCTTAATCATACAAAAGCTTGGCATAGCTTTAAAGTACATTTAATCATAAAAGTCGGGGTTGAAGCTGGATCCTTATATTTGGTTGAAATTACCTCTCTTCAGCCTGAATGAGGTGAAAATGGCAAAAATAGGGAGAAGTGGAGTAGAAGGTTGAAAATAGTCACTTTAAACTAATGTTATGATGATGAAATATTATTTAAAGTTTGTACAAATATTAAAACTTTTCTTATTTTGCTTTACCACATTTGTTGGATAACAAATAATGGCAACCTCGAAAATCGGCAGGATACAATTATTAGTTTTGTTAGAAATTGGCTTGGATACATTCACTAAGTCATAATTTGCTTCAAATTGGGCTAAACAAATTAAATTTTTCACTTGTTTTTCAAGCATCATGGGAGAATTTTTAGAGGGAATTCCAATGATAGCAGTGTAATTTTTTGTATTTATGATCATCAAATTAGCACCAAAATTGACTGCGGAACATAAGACTTCTTTTTTTTTTTCTACCTGCATCTTTTAAGGGAAAATTGACATGAAAGTTGACATTTTGCTTTGATTATTAATGCATTGCATTTAACAAAATAGGGTGGGGGTAAGTATTTGGATTCTCCAACATATACTATGCATTGTCATAAAGCTGATGAGAGCAGACAGTTCCCAATATTCATAATGACACATATAGTCTTTCCTTAATTAGAATATTTTTTTTGCAGTAAGGATAGTTGACTACATATTTCAAATAGAATATTGTTTTAAATAGTGGTCAGTATTTTAGTTTGTTCACTTGTGTGTGCTTGGTAAATATGCTACAAGGATTGCTCTTCTTTAAAACACAGAAGGGACACTTGGCTTGCATTTCCTCTGCATGATATAGCCAATAATGTGTTAAAAGTGCCGTTAAAACGAACAAAAACAAGAACAAATAACACAGAACTTTAATTTGATGTGAAGCAAACCATTGATGCCATCTGTTCATAGGGCACCTTTATGCCAATAACACCTGTAAGTAACCAACAATTATTATAATGCAACCTAAATTTATATTATGTTAGATGAATAAACTGCTGAGTTTTTTTTATATTAAAGACATTTTATAAAAAAAAAAATGTTTTTTATACAAAGAACACAACAACAACAGCAACTTAGCTACTATTTAAAAAGGCAGCTTCTGCACAAAACATGAACAAAGTTATATAACTAATTTTGGTTTATAATAATAATTTTTGTAATCTGCTATAAAGGTACATATACAAATAAATTGCAAAAAATTTATGAGCGATGAGGTTTAGAAGGTACAATAAGCCTATGCTTTACAAAATTCTCAAAAATGCTTGTTTCGATGTGAAAAAGTCTAAAAATTCTTGTTTCACAATGAAAAATTTCCAAAAATGCTCGTTTTGCGATGTAAAATTCCCAATTCTAGGGATGGGGGCTGCAAAATTGTCTTGTTGGAATCATCCCTGCCTACCCATCACATATGTAGTAGTGGACTCGTGTATTATGTCACTGCTTTTTGCGTGTGAATGTGGATACATTCCAGTGTTACTGTAGATTCAGAATAAAACAAGATTTCTTTATTTCAAAAAAAGAGTGACATTTATTTAGAGAAACAAAGTCAAAACTCAATTTTAAAAAAAATAATGTTATATTAGTAAAATACTGATGATGTGATTTCATTGCAAGTTATAGGGAAATTTATGCTTATCCTTGAGCAAATCTCTGAGGTTCAATTTGGGAATTTTAAGTTACTATAAACTTTGAAACTCGCTTCTCCATAATGAATCCGATCTGTGTAACTAAGCTTTTCATGCACCTAGTACGTCTTTTGCTTGGTTCCTTTGTTTTCATTGATCGCATTTACGAATGAGTATGATCAACTACTAATTAATGTTAGATACTTAAATTATGTTACATGTAACCTATATGGTTCGATTAGTTACAATGAGTTGACCTAACACATGGCCATGACCACTAACTCTTACTCAGGTAGGATATGCATGCCTTTTAACTTTTTTATTCTGCTCCCTTTACTTGATTTGATACAAAAGGCTAATTAACGTGATAATACAACACAGATCAACTTTTAATTGATTGTAATAATGTAACCAACACTGTGCAAGTCAGAGATCAAAACACAGTCTGTGCTTTATTGGGTTCTCATGTAAATGCTCATAGCCATTGCTGTGATGGTTGATTTTGACATTTCAAGTTTGAATAAAAGAGGGCATATCGGAATTATGATGATAACACTTTTCAAGTTTAAATACAAGTGGGCATATCGCAATTATAATGATGACACTAAAACCAAATAAAAAGATGAAACTAAAAAACGAATTTCTTTTCACAAAATTCATTTAACTGGTATTTATTTTTTAAAGTGTTGCCACCAGTAGGCATTACAAACATTTTAATTGATTGAAATTTCATCGTATATTGTTATGTACAGTAAAAAATTTTTATAAAGAAAATATAAAAAAATATATGACTTGTTAAAAGTTCCGAAATTCATGAAGTTGATTCAAAATTTTCTGGGCACTAACTGCCATTTTCGACTATAAAATGAGCAATATATCAAGGTTTCATTTACCAATTTTGATCGTGATATTTCACTTGACAAAACTTTTTTAACTGGTATTTATTTCTTTAAGTGTTGACACCAGTAGGCATTACTAATGTTTTAATTGATTAATATGTCGTCATATGTTGTTATTTATAGTGTATTGAGATTTCTTATTAAAAGTTGCAAAATTAATGATGTTGATTAAGATTTTCCACATACTAACCACTGCTTTTGACTATAAAACAAGCGATATATCAAGGTTTCATTTACCAATTTCGATCATGATTTTATTAATGTCCAACAAACAGGCCTATTTTTGTTGCATTTTCAACAAGTAAAAATGGAATCAACACCTGCATTCGCTTTATAATTGGGGTCTGTGAGTTGTCCGGGAGTGCTACATAGAGGGAGCGGTGTACTATTATTGCTACTACCACAACAATAACAACAGTTGTTTGTCTTACTTCAGCTTCTTTGAAGAGAGTCGTGTTTTTTTGGTTTGTGTGTTATATTTTGGTAGCTGTGTTAGCTAAGTTAGTGTCAGACACGTAATCCAAGGGTAGTGGGTTCCATATCCACCCAGGCCATCCAGCTGCTGCTGTGTGGCCTTGGGAAAGGCACTCGGCTCCCATTTTTCTGCATAAAGTAGCCAATAGTATGCTGAAAGTACTGTTAAAATCCAACCAATCAATCAATTATATTGGATTTACATTTTTAGTTCCACTGGTCATACACCATAAGAGCTTATGGGATGGTCTGTTGTCCATTGTCTCGTGTCGATCCATCTGTTATCACAAGTTTGCTATTGCCACTTCTCTGAAACTATTTGAAGGATTGCCATGAAACTTTATGCACGTATTCATCCCATGGTCTAGTTGGTCCTAAATGAAAATGATGAAGCTTGGAAATTTAGTATGGCTGCCATGGTTGAAATCTTGAAAATCTTATCACTATTTGTCCTGAACGGTAAGCCATATTGACATGAGATTTTCACCAGAAGACTTCTTATGATGTCTGGTTGGTCCTAAATGAAAATGGTGACGATTTTAAATCCAGTATGGACACCATGGCAGCCATCTTAAAAGATTTTGATACCGCTACTCCTCATGAATGGAATGTAATATTGACATGGGATTTTCACTAAAACACTTTTTATGAAGCCTACTGTGTCCTAAATGAAAATGGTGCCAGTTTGACGTCTAATATGACCGCCATGGAAGCAATCTTGAGAATCTTGTTTTTGCTATTCCTTCTGAATGGAAAGTCATATCAGCAATGGGTTTTCACCAAAAGACTTATGATTAGTTGGGCCTAAATTAGAATGTTGCTGCTTGGATATCCAATATGGCCACCCTGGCAACCATCTTGAAAATCTTGTTATCGCTACTTCTTCTCAGCAGAAAGTCATATAGACATGTAGCTTCTGCCAGAGGACACCTTATGATATTTAGTTGGTTATAAATTAAAATGGTGCTGCTCTTCTGACTGGATGGTCATATTCACATGGGGTTTCACAAAAAGACTTTTAATGATGTATATTTGGTCCTAAATAAAAATGGTGCTGATCTTACATTTAATATGACTGCCACAGCAACTAGTATGAAAATCTTGTTATTGCTCAAAAATATCAGACATGGTTTGAACACTGTAGTTAAAAGGAAGAAATGGTCTTATCTTGAAATCCTGGAAATTCTTTACAACCATTAGATCATCAGTCTTGTTTATTTCCATCTTTTGGCCATCAACTCCATTTGCAGTTTGTGGAACCTGGTGGCCTAATGTGCCAATGTTTTTGAGCTAAACAGTAAACATGTTGTAACAAAAGGACTTCAGGAGATTGTTTATGACACATGTACAAATCGCAGGTTTGGTCTTAATTCCCAACTGTATAATAGCATCCATATTTGCTGTGGGTCACCATCAAATCATCTTGATTTATATTTCATATCATTGACATGCCTTTGAAACTCTTTTTGGGTGCAAACACATTTTTGGTGGCTGTTTTGCATAAGAGATTGTATTATTCTTAACAGAAAACCAAGACTTGGAGATTTGTAAAATGCATTTATAGTAAATTTCTTGTCCTTTTTAATTAATTTAGAGTGGATCATAAAGAAGACCAGACTGTCCCCAGTAGTAAGATAAAGGAGGACAATGAGGAGGGAAGGAGAAAAGATGAAAGACCTAAGGTGCCACCTGTTTCTTCCCTGGAAAACTTGGGTAAATCAGTGATGTTTCTGTGGTGTTAAAATAAACTGCCGAAGGCCAAGTGAGTTTATGGTCTGGCCTTTTATCTGTTGTGCATCCATAAGCAGTGTTTATGCTGAAGATTTCATCTTTTATGTTTTCTAACCATAATCATGAACCATGTTCTCTCAATTGGTGCCCACGCTAATCAGAGTCAGTAAAACATTGGAGTCAGTGAATGAAATGAAGTATCTTGTGCTGTTTTGGCAGGGAGTATACTCCATTTAATAAGCCATCTTGGGGTTTGCTTAATTCTGTCTACAATCAACAATAATGATTTTAAATTATTTTCTTTATTTTTGTTGTTGTCATTTTTATGTAGCCTTCAGATGCCATAGAGACAACTTTCTTGTGCAGAAAGTTATAAATAAGAATCAGTGGTGCAGCCTAAAATGAACAATGCAGTAAGACCTAGATCAAGTTTAATTTTTACTTCTTCCATCAGAGTCTGATTGATAAGACTCTTATACAGCTTTGATGTTTGCCTTTGTATCCTGAACCAGGGTTTCTCAATTGCACTATCTTTGTTGGTGCATATGTGTCTAGACACTTATCAAGGGGATATCGTGATACCTTCCATCTGTCTGACCATAACCACATTTAACTGCTGGGTGGAAATTCACCAGAACTTGGTACATATGTTGCCCATGTTGTGGCCATCTACAGAAGGGTATGATGTTTGAGCATATCTGTTCGGGTGTTCCTAGGCTGGAATCAAAGATCAAAATACAAAAATCGCAATTACAGTGACATTTTTGAATAATTTTGACCAAACTTTTTACGTACATTCATAGGAGGAAGAGGAGGAGGATGCAATATATAATAACAGATTTTGGGTTTACATATCAGTGTCACATTCCATATTATGTGTGGATGTATATGTAGTAATAGTTGGATTGGGGGTGGGCCTAATAAAAAGCATGGAGATATGCCATGGCAAGTTATAAAAATTGTTCGATTGTTATATGGTTTAAAATATGGCTCAAATATTTGTATGAAGAGTTCATGGATGGGAATGAAACCAGCATACCTGGAGTATCCCCAACCCCATGCGATAGCAATTCCTTATCCTTGCATCAGCTAGAATAGGGGATTGGATTCAGGACCTTTGGTGCAAAACTACTGATACCTGGTACATATCCGCACAGAGAAAAAAAGGACAAAAATCAAATCCAGCTCAATTAATATAAAGATATTTTCTTCTCCAGGTAATACATGTTTCCTGAATAGCATTCTGCAAGTGTTACGCTACACACCAGGCTTTGTCAGTTCTCTCAGTAGTTTGTATCGCTTCATCCTTCTGGTAGAGAAAAGGAAGAAAATTGAGAATGCTGATAGAGAAGTAAGTATTAATTTGAACTGTATTTGCCTGTTAGCTCTCTTTTCATGAATTTGATAGATATAAATTTGTCACCTATGAGCTGCATTGATTTTGAAAAATGTATAATTGTATGGTTCTTTATGGACAAGATTAATTCTGTTCATCATGGATGATTCATTCGTTGGATTTGTATATGTCCACCATATAGCAGAGCATATCATCCTATGATATTGTCCATGCGTTTGTCTCCATTTTTGGTTTTTTGAACAATAATTTTATTTCTCTACCACATATGATGACCAAGCTTGGTGGATGGCTTGCTCATCAAGAGAAAAAAAACGTGTTGAGTTTATGGCCTAAAAAATCATGGCCACAATCAGTGTGACTAAGAAAATAATGGTTTCCACATAGTTACCAAACTTAATGGATGGTTTGCTCTTGGGGTAAGAAAAAGTGTACAGTAAAACCTGACTTGAGAGACCATCCCTTCTGCCAACAAAAAGTGGTCACTTAAAACAGGTTGTTGCTCATAACAGGTGTGTGCAGGAGGGCCAGTTTTCAAGGTTTAAATTTAAGAAATCAAGATACCCCTAGTGTTGCACATAAGATCACAAGGACAGGGGACACTGTCCCCCACCCAGATTTGGGGGAAACACAACATTTTAGAGGGACAAAGGAAAATAATAGTACATAATGCACTAATAGAGCTGTAAAAATGAGATAATCTTGTTTGCTTCGAATGTTTTGCCACCTTAACTTTGTGGTCTCTACTGTACTATCATATTTTGACACTTACATTATTGCAATAAAAGCTTTATCATGTGCTCGGTTAACTCATGAATACATTAGCATGTTTGAATATCTGGTTAACCTAAAATAAGCAGCACCATGGAATTTTCCATTCCGGATCTTGCTCTCATTTAACTCTTATGTACACTCACTATCTACCAGCATTTATTGTAATAAATACATATGTTTTCTCAATTACTTTTCTTTCAAAACTAACAAATTATTAATTAAATGACAAATTGTGTATTTACATAAATTTAATCTCTTTTGTCATTATTTCAACCTGAAAATACATGAAATCTTCCTCGTCGTAGGGGTGACTTTAATCTTAAAAATAGATTACACTAATGGTTGTCAAACACTTTTGATTGTGACTCGGCTGACTACCACAAACCTTGAAATTTTCTTTTGCCAGATACATTGTTTTAAAATAGATATTAAGTGCCATCTTACAGTTTTTATCACCTTTCACAACTTTGGCCATTGCTAGTGCCAACAGAGACATGGATGGACATCCACTAATGAAAAGTTGTTGGTGTATATTATTTTTTTTATACGAAAAAGCGCGCCCAGGTGGTTGCACATGGTCAAGATGTGTGGGTACATAGGACAATTTGGGAAACCCGTGAGCCCGTGCTCAATGTGCAATGCTGTACGCATAATTACTGTACATATATTTTGTTCTTTATTAATAGTTCTGGTTAAAATATGACCTGCATTTATATAAAAAAAAAGTATGTATCACTAAAAATACACGAATCATAAACATTATAAATTTTATTGGAAGTTTATGAGTAGTGTATTGACATTAGGGCACATGAATTTTCAAAAGTAACTATAAGGTAACACTTTTATTCTGTTTGTAAATTGTAAAGTTAACTATTATGTCACCTGCTCAATACATTTATTTACAGCCAAAAGCCACCCATGACATAAATAATAAATGGATTAGCTCAATAAACAAAAGGATGTAACAGATGTACTTTGGTTGACGGATGACGAGGTCTCTGACCATGGCATGTTTGGCCTCGTGTGGGTTCTAATAACAGTAACATTGATAAAGCATCAAAGAATACAGACCTTTACAGTAACTATAGAATTAACTAATCTGGAAAAAGCAAACAACTTTCTAAGAGAAAAAGAAAAAGACCTCATTCACCCTGGTCATCACATATTGTAACTTCACAGACAAGTGATTTAAAGCATTACTTGTCATGCTGCACTTGATGTAGGGTGAGAAGATTTGTCATTATGACATCTGCATTGTGCAGGCTTTTGCAACAGATAAACAGAAAACACAAACCTTTGAATTGACTGTTCATCCATGATTGTCAATCCTTTAAAGATGGAATGGCTAATTGTAATAGGGATTTTGATCACTGTGGCATACATGCTTTTGGCATAATCGTTACACTTTTTTTCATATAATTACATCTTACGCTCACCTGTATATGGATGGCGCTTTTTTGGTACATTAAAAAAATAAAAATAAAGCAATAAAAAGTTGTGTTTTTCATTATTATTATCATCTTTTTAATCCCACAGATCATATAAATTTGAGACTATTCTAAAAAAGACTGTTGCGTAAGAATAGCATAAGAGTGCATTTGTCCCAAGTAGAATAAATGTAATTTCCTTATTTTCTATTTATAGCAGCTGTATATGACACATTTCCAAGAAAACAGACAGTTTGTTTTAAATTTGAAAACTTATCTCACAGGCTTATTTTATTTTGATAATATAATTAGGTAGTGGACTAGTCTATACTTTAAAAAAATGGTGCGAGATGTTAATCAAAACAGGCTTTATAGATGTGACTCGTGATGTTATATGACTGAAAAATGTTTTAGAGGATAGGGATCTTTTTAAACTTCAAAAAATGTTGGATCATAAAAAGGACAAATCAATAGTGCTTTGCAAATTTAAGGAGAAGAATATGACAGCGATGTAATACAGCACTCAGGTTGAGCACATCGTCATGCTCTTTGCAGAATTTGTGGACTTTTGACTTAATGATCATTCAGCGAAAGTTCAGCATGTAAACTAGTCAAAGTGAGTGTTCTATATAAATAATTTTTCAGTATGTTTTGTGTTTATATTCTGGTACTAATCCACACGGATTTTGCCTATTTGTGATAAGAATTTTAACCAGCTGCAGATCTAGGTTAGTAGCAAATTTTAATGTACATTTTTCATACAGTTTATTGTAATTATGGCATGTAATATATAGATTACACATTTTATGCTCAGATTACGCTTTTTTGCCACATAGGTTATGCTTATGCCGTTCTAGGGGTTGGCATGTATGCTATGACACCACGGTGGCAGTTTGTGAAAAGTACACAAGTCTGGTTTACAGTCTTTGGCATTCAGCTTTGCCTTATAAATCTAATGAAACAGGTAACCAGACTAAACTTTTGTGATTTTTTTACATTTTGGTTTTAAACAATCCACTGCACAGGCAGGCTCTACTCAGCAATTGTGATTACAAAGGATTCTTTGGCATGCGACTTTACCTTATGAATCTAACAAAACTGGTAACCAGACTCAACTTTTTCCCTCATTTATTTGACATATTGGTTTGGAACAATTAGCACCCTGCAGGCAGGCTCTACGCAGCAATCATGATTACAAAGGATGAAGTAAATGTCAGTGATGTTTATATCTGTTTTTGCAGTGCTGTCATTCATAGCACATTTCTTCTGTTTTTAAAAAAAAGATGTATGTGTAGTTTTACCTTGAATTAGAATGGAGAATTATGTTACTACTAATATTTTCTGTGCGAATATACACAAAACAGAAGAGCATAAATGGTAAACCGCTGACATTATCGCACGGGATACAGTAAGAAATCTGCTACTTCAGTCTGTTATACATATTGCTAGCCAATATGCTTGAACATTAAATAAAAATAAAATTTGCTTGCTCCGAGTGAATAATGGATATATTTCATCTCGTTGGTTAAAACTCTGAAAATACTGAGTTTTTCACCCTTGAGATGAAATATATCCGTTATTCAATTGGAGCAAGCAAATATTCTCTATATA
The DNA here is from genome assembly GCA_029931535.1 of Margaritifera margaritifera. Taxonomy (NCBI): domain Eukaryota; kingdom Metazoa; phylum Mollusca; class Bivalvia; order Unionida; family Margaritiferidae; genus Margaritifera; species Margaritifera margaritifera. The sequence goes on from JAQPZY010001560.1 coordinate 1,455,453, forward strand.
TACATATGTAGATGACCTGAATAGATTTTCAGGCTGTTGCAGTTCATTTTTTTATTTGTTTTACAAACACGGATCTAGCGTCTTATATTCTTGTAGATTTTTATTTGAGGAATCTGGGGATGTCTCTCAAAGATCTAGAGTCTTATGTTCTTGTGGCATTTCATTTTAGGAATCTGGGGACATCTCAGCAAAAGAAACTTCAGATTCAGAAGTCTGGGAAGTGGTCAAGAACCTATTCAGGGTATGTCTTGCACTTGATCATTTGTATATCTTTAACTCACCAGTTAAGTAACATGTTCCATTGACCATTCTGTTGAATTGTCCATTTCCCAAGGGTGCAAAACCCAGATCTTGGAATGAATGGTTTGATGACAAGGGCACAATAATATTGATTTTTCCTGAATAGATGGTCATATCAAATGGAGTTTTCACTACAAGACTTCTTATGATTTATAGTTGGTCTGAAATTAAAATGGTGCTGATCTGATGTTCAGTATAGCATCATTGTTGACAAAATATTTTACATCTCGGTTGCCTGTTGCACCAGATGATAAGCTAGCTGGCACCATCTTAACATTTTACTTCATTGGTCAATAGAACTTAAAATAACATCTTGGAACTTGACGTTATTACATTATATTCCAAGTAAATGATCATGTATTTTCAGTAATAAGGTCATTTATGTAATTTTCTTTGTGTTCACTTCATTGTAGGCCAATTTTGATTCTTGACTAATTTTGCTTGTATATGCCATTGTTTTGTTTCCCTTAATTACAGGTAACAATGGGGAGTATTAGATATGGGGCATGTAAAAGTTTAAAGCTGTCTGATGATAATCACCCCACCTGCATGACCTGAAGACAATATGTGTGCAATCTGCACTCAGTGGACAGAGGACATAGGGGCGACAAGCGTACTTAAAAGGATGTTATTTCTACTTGCCTTGTGACTGCTGCCTGATTTGTGAGCTTCTTAATGTCGCTGTTACTTGCAGTTGCTCATCAAGAAAATGGCCTGGTATTCATTGCCACTGTGGTTGCTCCAATTGACCACAGCGGCATTTTTGCCCAGTCTGCCATCACTATCACCTGGTCATGCCAGTACTGAACAGACTCCCTGGCCAGTACTGACATGGTACAGTGGCCCACATGTACCATTCCTGTGCAACCCATCATTGCATCTACACCCTGGTACAGGCTATGGTGATTTATCCCTCTATAGCTTGTACCAGACCTTGGAACAGAAGTCAGCCCTCATTCTTTGTTCACTCCAGTTGTGGAACTGTCTCAACCTATGCCCAGTGTCACCTGCTCCGTGTCTGGTGATTTGTCTTCCCAGAATGCTCAGTCCCAGACCTGAGATGTACACCACTTCCAACCCCAGGTTTGTCTTGGATGCCTAGCACAACTGGCACCAGATTGTTTGTCAAGACTTCCAGTACTGGATTTTTGAAAGCAACACTGACTGGCACCTGACTATTCTGAACTCCATCACAACCCAGTACCGGTTATGGTGATTTTCTGTACCTGGATACCTGGTGCCCATTCAACAACATGCAAAGCCAATGCCTGGAAATAACCATTTCCCAACATAGACTCCCAGCCTCATTTATCATCCCCGACAACCCTCCTTGCTGTTAATTCCATCACAGGAAGTTCTTTGTTACCCTACATCTCTGAAGACGTATGTTTGCAATCCCATCTCTACACGATCGGTTGATATCCAGGGAAGACAACCTGCTGTGCATACACAGAAAATCTTCCCACATATGCCTCCAGAGTTCTGTCATCCTTCTGCTCCATTAATGGCTGTTTATAGAATTCCCACATCTGTTGACATTTTAGGTGGCACTCTCCAGTTTCGTACTTTGCATAGGGTTAGATTTTTAAAGAAAAAGAATTACCCAGGGTTTCCTCACTGGCTGTCCTGGCTATTTAAAAAAGACCTTGTATATCTTAGGTATTGTTAAAAGAACTTTGAATTCCCTTTATTTTGGTGTATGATTGATGGGTGAAATTTGGGCTATAGAGTATACAGCTTGGTCTTACTTAAGATGTGCACCTCTCAAAAAACTGCTAGCTCCGCTTGTTCATTTTCACTTCCTGGACTTCAAAGGTAAATATATAAAAAAAGAGCCGATAACTTTTTTTACTTTTTAGATATTTTGTAATTTATTCATAGTACTTTCAGAGGCTGGTATTGTCTGCTCTGGCAAAATTCGTTTCCCTATTTTAATAACTCCTGAAAATAGTGCACTTTTGACTAATTCAGACTGATTTTTTGAGTACTTTAGAGCGGCCATTTTGTCTGCTGTGTGCTTAGATTATGTCCAGTTTCCACAAGTACAATATGTAGAGAAATTTCAGCCACAGTACATGAAAGTAACATAGAGGTATGCCAACATTCTCTCCATTGTGCATGTTGCAAATGCAAAATACTTCATCTTACACCTGTCCTCTCTCAGAAGCATGTATTATCTGTAGAGCGCCCCCTTAACCAAGAAAGACCAGCAATCTTTAAAATAGTTACCACAGTATGGTCTTGTTGCTGACATCTTGCACTGCTTTAAGGCAACTTCAGGACCCAAATGTCAACAGGCCCTCTTGTAACAATGACTCCTGCCTAACTTCAGTCCAGTTGCTTAAAAAACACATGCACCAGTCTTCTGCACCAAAGTACCAGCCATCATCGGAGATATTGCAGGCCTGGGAATGTTGAAGCCATCCTCTGTATGTAAGGCCAAGAAACCTGTCCTTGGCATGCAACAACTGGTTCGCAGCATTGTAACTATTGGTTTCATGCTTAATCTAGTCTCCAAGGCTATCTTTGAGCAAGCTGATCATAGCCAAGATCCCACTGTTGAGACCCCAATAACAGACACACCTGGGAATCGGTTTGTGCATTGCTCATGTACTCAACAGTGTGGCAAAATATTCATTGTCCAATTCTATAGTTCATTCCAGTAACCTCCAGCTTACAAAGAAAGATTCATTCCTATCCTTGTCCTTGCTTGTTAAAGATGACTGCAAGCCAATCCTCAGATCTCAGCCTTTGTCTTCCAGCCTTCAATTCCATGGCCGCATAGAGGTCATGCAAGCCCAGCAACCCAGAACCCTGCCTTCATTTTTCAAGTGAGACCAGAGAAATGGGAATGACCCCACTAAGGCACTCCCAACGGGGAAAGCCTCCTCTAAACCAGCTTCCCAGAGCAAGAGAAAGCACAGCACAGGGAGAGATATACAGATTTTGGTCTGGTTCCTCTTCCCGCTGCCCTTCCTGCATAAAATGACATGTTGCCCATGCTGCTTTTTTCTGACATCCTGGTGAGAGGAAGACTTCAACAACTCAGCATAGAGGGGCCCTGGGTGGCCGAGTGGTCTAAGGCGCTCGCCTTTACAGATCACTGACATCTCATCTCTGTCCTCATGGGTTCGAGTCTTGGGCTTGGCCAACATGGGTACGTGAGAAAGCTTGCCAGTAGCTTGTGGTTCTTCCCAGGGTTTTCTCTGGTTGTACTGAAAAATGGCATTAAACCCATAACAACCAACCAACCAACAACTCAGCATAGACGATGACCTCCAGAAAAGGGCAGTAGAGATCATTCAACACAAATGCACCAGGATTCTACTTGCAACACACATGTGCACCCAAGATAAGGATAGAGACTGCAAGGTTGACCTTCAACACTGGTTAACATCATTTTTAGCTTGGGAGAGCTGGATTTGTGAGGTAGTGGATGCAGGTAATGTATTATGATCAGGTAAGTATTCTCAGAGAAATATATTTTACTCCAGAAGTGTAGTAACTGAAGTACAATGAAACTTCTCAAGGACAAAAGGCCTCTGGACCAAAATAACATTTTGGTTTGTTGGGGTTTTGCATTTACTGAGTTAATTTTTTTTACAAAAAAGGGAATTTGGACATAGAAAACAATGTTTGAAGTGGATTCGGTTTTACTGAAATTTCAGTCTTGATATGTTAGTTGCATTTCAACAGCTCTAATATTTTCTGCCATCTTTGTTTTGGTTTCACAAAATGACTCTCAGTTTAGAAAAGTGTTTAGCCTGATTTACATTAAAATCAATATATCTTTAGCTTGCATTTTTTAGTCTTGCTTGGAAAAGGACAAACAAGGAATTGGGATCACTCCATTTGTGTTGCCAGTGCAACCAAGTTATAGTTTGTATGAACCTAAATGACAATTTCTTAAAAGCTCTCCAATGAATTGCTTTTCTTACCCCCCCCCCCTTCCCCCCCGCCAATAGCTTTTGCTGTATGCCTGTCAATAAACATTTTTGTTTTAGGAGCATAACACTCACACCATTCAAGCCATTTCAACCAAACTACACCTGTCAAGCAAGTTGCAAAGAGGTGCCTTTTGATAACTACAATTTTCTGCATTCAGTTTTTATTTATATTACGATGGAAACAAAGTGTGGCATAAGAAGTGTTTAAATGAGAGTTCAGATCTCTAGATGGCTCTTGTTTCAAGAAAGTACAGTTTTGTTGAACAGTTATCTTAAAAAGAAGGAAATTTAAGATATTGTTTACCTGATTTAACAAATAAATACTGACTTTTCAACTCTTTCTTACAGCTGTACAGAAACATGAACCGGAAAGAGATGAGCTATGAAGAGATTGCATCTGATGATGTAATGTCCATGGCATTGAGGCCGAATAAGGTCCTTCAGTCTATCAGGTACTATCAATTAAAAGTCCATTAGTGTTAAGTTTTGAATGCATGGTTACAAGGTCATCTATGAACTTGGCCCATTTTTGCATTGGGCATTATTTGTAAAATGCTAAATTGTATTGTATGTCAGTAAAAAATGATTCTTTTTTTTTTTAGCTCTTACTAATCATAGACCAGATTGTAGGATTTTTTTTTAGCTCTTACTAATCATAGACCAGATTGTAGGATTGCCTTGAAACTTTAACCACACATTCATCCTATGGTATAGTTGGTCCTAAATGAAAATTATGCTGCTTGGACATCCAATATGGCCACCACAGCAGTCATCTTGAAAATGTTGTTATTGCTACTACCCCTGAATAGATGGTCATATCAACATGGGGTTTTCACTAAAAGACTTATGATGTTTAGCTGGTCCTAAATGAAAATGGTGCTGATACGATGTCCCATCTTGAAAATATTGTGGTTGCTACTCCTTCTGAATGGATGGTCATATCAAAATTAGGTTTTCACTAAAAGACTTCTTATAATGTTTAGTTGGTCCTAAATGAAAATGGTGCCGATCTGACATCCAGAATGGCCATAACAGCAGCCATCTGGAAAATCTTGTAATCACTACTCCTCCTGAATCGATTGTCATATCAACATGGGGTTTTCACAAAAAACTTCTTATCATGTCTTGTTGGTCGTAAATGAAAATAGTGCTGTGCTGATGTCCAATATGGCCACTACAGCAGCCATCTTGAAAATCTTGTAGCTGCTCCTCCTGAATGGATGATCATATCAACATGTTGTTTTCACAAAAAGACTTCTTATGAAGTCTAGTTGGTCCTATATGAAAATGATGCCAATCTTACATTCAAAATGGCCACCACTGCATACATCTTGAAAATCTTGTTCTGGCTACTCCTCCTGAATGGATGGTCATATCAACATGGGGTTTTCACTAAAAAGACTTCTAATGATGTCTAGTTGGCCTTAAATGAAAATGGTGCTGATCTAATGCCCAATATGGCCATCACAGCAGCTATATTGAAAATGTTGTTGCTACTCCTCTTGAATGGATGATAATATCAACATGGAGTTTTCACATAAAGACTTCTAATGATCTCTGGTATATCGTAAATGAAAATGGTGCTGAGCTGATGTCCAATATGGCCGTTACAGCAGCCATCTTGAAAATCTTATTGCTTCTTCTCCTGAATCAACGGTCATATCAACATGGGGTTTTCACTAAAAGACTTATGATGTCTTAGCTGGTTCTAAATAAAAATGGTGTCGATCTAAGATCCAATATGGCCACTATGGCTGCCTTCTTAAAGATCTTGTTATCACAACTCCACTTGAACAGAAAGTCATATTGACATGGGGTTTTCACTAGAAAACTTTTTATGATGTCAACTTGATCTTAAATGAAAATGGTGTTGATCTGATGTCCAATATGGCCACCACAGCAGGCATCTTGTAAATCTTGGGAGTGCTACTCCTGAATGGAATGTCAGATCTTGAAATTTTTTTTATCCGTACTCTTCTCAAAATAGACGGCTATATCAGCATGAGATTTTTACCAATATACTTCTTATGATATCTGGTCCTAAATGAAAATGTGCCAGTCGTACATCCAATATGGCTGCCATGACGACTGTCTTACAAATCTTGTTTTTACAAGTCCCCCTGAATGGATGATCATTATGACATGGGGTTTTCACCAAAAGACTATTTTTGATATCTTCTTTGCCCTAAATGAAAATGGTGCCAAGCTGACATCCAGTATGTGTACCACAGCAGCTAATTTGAAAATCTTGTTATTGCTGAAGAATATCTTAGATGCTTTCAACACTTGATAGGTAAAAGGAATAAATGGTCTTATCTTGAATTCCTTGAAATGTTTTTTGCCCAGTAGAGTGTCAGTTCCTTTGAGGGACTCTTGTTTTTTAGTATCATTAAGGGCTTGCAGTGTTTCTAGAAACTGTCGGATAAATCAAGTGCATTATGTACTGTAGCATTGTTCTTATTTCACTTAGCAGGCAGCAAAGTTACTTCCTTTCTTTCGTCCCCCACCTTTTCACAAAAAGGAGGAGACATTGTATTTGTGTTACTGTCTGTCCATCTGCATACATGCCAACCATTATGCTTTTGGTGTAATCAGTCTGCTTTTTTGGTACATTATAAAAAAATAAAGCAATAAAAAGATGTGTTTGTCATTTTTATTATCATTTCTTTAATCCCACACATCATATAAATCTGAGAATATTTTTTTAAAAAAGAAGACTGCTGCATAAGAATAGCGTAATAAGAGTACATTTGTCATAGACCTCCATGTACTTTCCTTATTTTCTGTTTATAGCAGCTGTATATGACACATTTCCAAGAAAACAGATGGGTTTCTTAAATTTGAATACTTCATCTTACAGATTCATTATATTAATACACAGAATTTGTTAGCAGATCAGTCTGTACTTTAAAAATGGTGGCAGATGTTAAGTGAAACAGGCTTGATTGAAGTGACTCTCGTTGTTATATGACTAAAAATGTTAGAGAAGAGGGATCTTTTTAAACTTTAAAACATGTTGGATCAAAACAAAGACAAGTCAATAGTGCTTTACAAATTTAGAAAGAAGAACATGAGAGGGGTAATACAGCACTCAGGTTGAGCACATGGTAATAATCATTGCAGAATTTGTGGAGTTGACTTTACGATCACACAGCGAAGTTAGACCTGTAGACTAGTTAAAGTGAGTGTTGTGTATATATAATTTGTCAATATGTTTTGTGGTTTGTATTCTGGTACTAATCCACATGGATTATGCCCATTTGTGACAAGAATTTTAACCAGCTGCAGATCCAGGTAGCAAAACTAAATGTACATTTTTCATACAGTTTATTGTAATTATGGCATGTAATATATAGATTACACTTTTATGCTCCGATTACGCTTTTTTTTACCACTTATACATCAGCAGTGGTTGGCACGTATGTATCTGTCCATTCATCCATCCATCCATCACACATTCCTTTCTGCTTTTTACTTGATGTACTTGTACTTCATTGTTAGAAGGTATGCCATACACCACTTGTCCACATTTTAAGTCTTCCATCGGTTTTATTTCTGCCCTATAGCTTGAAAGCCCTTTTAGATTCAATGATGAATATATGTATACTTGTACATCATCATTATTAAAGTTTTTTGCTTACCACATTCATCTTCAAGGTGAAAGTTACTAGTCCATATTTTAAGTTTTCCTTCACACTTCCTGATGTCTGGTTGGTCCTAAATGAAAATGGTGTTGATCTGACCTCTGACCTCATGTTGAAAATCTTGTTACTGCTACTACTAGTGATAAGAAGAATGGATGGCCATATCGACATGTGGTTCTCACCAAAAGGCTTCTTATGATCTGCTTGGTCCTAAATGAAAATGGTGACAAACATTCAATATGGCAGCCACCTTGAAAATATTATCACTACTCCTAGGTGGATGGTGATATCAACATGTGGTTTTTGTGAAAAGACATCTGATGATGTCTGCATGTTCTTAAATGAAAATGGTGACAATATGACATCCAATAGGAGCCATCTTGAAAATCTTGTCGCTACTCCACCTCAGCAGAAAGTCATATCGACATGGGCTTTTTCACCAGAAGACATCTGATGATTTCTGGTTGGTTGTTGATGAAAATGGTGTCAATATGACCTTCTAATATGACCATGTTGAAAATCTTGTTATACCTACTTCTAAGAAGAATGGATGACCACATTAACTTGGTTTTCACCAAAAAACTTGTGATATCTAGTTGGTCCTAAATTAAAGTGGTGCCAATCTTAATCCATTATGGCTACCATGATGGCCAGCTTGAGAATCTTGTTATCACTGTTCCTCCTGAATGGATGGTCATATTGACATGGGGTTTTCACCCAAAGACTTCTAATTATGTCTAGTTGGTCCTAAATGAAAATGGTTGCAATCTTGCATGTAACTTGGTTGCCACTTTGGCCAGTTTGAAAGTCTTGTTATTGCTTATGAATATCAGAGATGGTTTCAACACTTAGCAGTTAAAAAGAACAAATAGTCCTTTCTTGGATTCCTGGAGAAAAAAAATTCTGTCCAGGAGAGCATCAGTTCCTTAGAGGGACTCTTGTTTCATTTAGCAGAATTTGTCTGGCATTGTTTTATGTAGAGTTATTAAACTTGATGGGAGTATTCATTTTTAGGGGTAATACCACAAGCAAAAATATATCACAGTGATTTACTTTTCAGGATCCAGTGATAACATTTAAGTTTTTTGCATGTAGCTTTATTTCTTTGAGGTTATTGTATTTACAGTCATTAAACCTTATGGGTAATGTGAAGAATTCCATTTCTTTGACACTTGTTTGATCAGTCACGAAAATTGATAAAGGCATTCATTTTTAGCTCTACTGATCATAGACTAGAAGAGCTTGTGGGATGGTACATTGCCAGTCGGCCAACATCTGTCCATTAGCACAAGTTTGTTATTGCTACTCCTCCTAAACTACTTCAAGAATTGGCATGAAACTTTACACACATGTTCATTCCATGGTCTAGTTGGTCCTCAGACATCCATTACGGCTGCCACAGCAGTCATCTTGAAAATATTGTTATTGCTGCTTTTCCTGAATGGATGGTCACATCAACATGGGTTTTTCATTGAAAGACTACTTGCAATGCCTGGTTGGTCCGAAGTGAAAATGGTGCTGATCTGATGTCCAAATATGGCTGCCACATCAGCCATCTTGGAAATCTTGTTATCACTTCTTCTTCTGAACAAAACGTCATATTACCATTGGATTTTCACCAGAAGAGGCCTAGTTGGTCCTCAGTGAAAATGGTGCCCATCTGAGATCCAATATGGCAGCCACAGCAGCCCTTTTGAAAAACATGTTATCGATACTTCTCCTGAATGGACGATATCAACATGGAGTTTTCACTAAAAGACTTCTTATGATGTCTAGTTGGTCCTAGATGAAATAGGTGCCCATCTGATGTCCAATGTGACCTCCATGACAATGGCCATCCTGTAAATCTTGTTACCACTACTTCTTGTAGATGGCTGGTTAAACTGATATTGTGCTTTCGCCAGAAGGCTTCTTATGAGATCTAGTTGGTACTAAATGGAAATTGTGTTAATCTGATATCCAATATGGCAACCGTGGCAGCCATCTTGAAAATTTAATTGTTACTCCTCCAAAACAGAAAGTCATATCAACACGGCTTTTTCACCAGAAGACTTCTTATGATGTCTTGTTGGTCACAAATGATGTTTTGTAGGCCCTAAATGAAAATGGTGCCAATCTAACATCCAGTATGTCCACCACAGCAGCTAATTTGAAAATCTTGTTATTGCTGAATAATATCATTATCAGAGATGGTTTCAACACTCAGCAGTTTAAAGGAAGAAATGGTCTTATCTTGAATTCCAGAGAATTCTTTTTAGCCATTAGCATGTCAGTCCCTTCAAGGAACTCTTGTTATGACTAAAATTCACCGTGACCTATTTTTCTAGCTCTAGTGACTTTGCTTGGTATTTGGAATATGCCCTGGTGGTGCAGGCAAGGCACAGCTTTTATGAAATTCTGTTTTACAAGTTTTCACTTGTATGATCAGTCCATGGGCAGGGCTGTCTATTTCTATATAAGTATAGGAAAGCTTATGCTATGACTCTAGCATTATCGGCATCAGTATTAGTATCGGCACTGACAGACGTTGACAGAACTTCTGTCTGTCCATTAGTAATGTGGTGTACCTCCTTCACTGTTGAAGATACAGAGATGAAACTTTGGGGTATGGTTGGGGGTGTTCTGTAGATGACCACAACATTTTTAAAAAATGTTGATGTGAACATTGGATGTTGGAATAGGTGGATGGGATAGATTTTTTAAAAAATCATTAATTTATCATTATCGAGGCAAGGGCTATAAAATATGTAAATGTTTTGTGGATTAGTCCCTCTGGTTTTGGAAATTGTTGAGATCCCCACCCTGTAACCTTATATAGGTTTGAAGGACACGAAACAAAACCAGACATGTATCCAGTACAGATCCTTGGTCATGCCCGTTGGATAGGGAACTTGTTCCTTGGTTATAAATTGGCAACTGTTAAGATCCACAACCAACAACTATATATATATATTTGAAGGTCACAAGGAGACAAAATCAGACATATATTCAGTACAGACCCTGGGTCAAGTCCCTGGGGTAGAAGACTCACCTCAGGGTTAAAATTTGGAAACTGTTGAGATCCCCACCTATAAACATGTATACATTTAATGGGCACAAGGAAATAAATGCACTTGTGCATCCTGCACAGGCCATGGGTCATCCCCATGGAGTATAGGACTTGCCCTTGGCTCATAACTTAGAAACTATCAAGAGCCACACCTTATAACCAGATATACAGTAACTGGACATGTCAAGACAAATATATATTTACAGTGTTGCAACATTAGCCCCTGGGTCAGGTCATGCCCTAAGTGGCATAGCTTGGAAGTGCAGGGATATGCAGAGGCATGCTATTGACCTAATTCTAGTTTTACTGATTTATTCACAATGTTTAAATAAACATTTAAGGTTAAAATTTGCATTCAGGGTTTGCTCTTTGTAGACAGCATGTTAAAATTTGTGTCTAAAGTTTTGTTTTTAACATGTAAGAAGGTACTGTGCATTTAAATTTTATTTGTCTGTGTTAATTATAATATTTTACCAGTTATTTTGCAATTTACAGTGAAAAGTTCCAGTTTTAAAGTTTAAGTTTTGGTATATGCAGCCAGCAGGTTAAATTTGGGTTTAAGTTTTGTTATATGTAGAAAGAAGGTGAAAGTTGGGTTGAAGTTTTGTTACATGTAGACAACAGGTTAAAGTATGAATTTAAGTTCTTTGGTATGTAGACAGCAGGTTACAATTTGTTTTTAAAGTTTTGTTATATGCAGACAGCAGATTAAAGTTTGTGTTTAAAGTTTTGTTATATGCAGACAGGTTAAAGTTTGGGTGTAAGTTCTGTTATATGCAGACAGTAGGTTAAAGTTTGGATTTGACTTTTGTTATATGTGGAAAACATGTTAAAGTTTGGGTTTAAGGGTTAGGTTATATACATATGCAGGAACTGTACATTTGAATTTCACTCTTATGCGTCAGAAAGCATTTTCCTGACCTTTTTTTGTTTGTTTGTAATACATTATTTACGTTTCTTGTTACTACAAAGTATTTTTGTTTAATGTTCTCTCTCTCAGGTCAGAGTTGGAAAACTCTCTTTCTTGCTACCTTGAGGCCAGCTGTTTTATTTGCTTTCAGAAGACATACCATTTTTATATGATTTACAGTAAATGTGAAAGGAGCATGTAGTGTTAACCTCATTAGCCAGACAATCTTTCCCTATCTCCATCATACCATGGTTCAGTTTGGGATTATTGTAGATCAGTTCAGATACTAGCAAGTCTTTTCGTTTAGTATGTAGATCCAACTTGTAGAAAACTAAACTGTCATGCTAGAAGTAGGTCACAGTGACCTACATTAGATGCCTCTGTCTTTTTCCCTTGGGTGTTTGGTTGATGTTTCACACAATTTGGAGTGTAAAGTAATAGGCTTTGTCATTGGAGCTATTATTTTGAGTACTACATCATCACATTACAAGCATGTCACTGTGTCCTATATTTTATGCATATATGACTATAATTTAGTTATTTAGTTCAGTTTCTTAGGTGGTTTTGCTTGTCGGACTATGCTTTGTGTGGATACTGTGGTATGTATGACACCATAATTCTGAAAGTAGGTAATTTACCCATAGTTCATGCTCTATTGTCTCTGCTCAAAGTTGGTTGTGTGGGATCAGTGTCTTGAGAATTTTTATTGACTTGGCAGGTACATTTATGTTTGTTTGTTGTAGTGATGTTATAATACATCACTATCACAATGTATCAGATTCAACCTGACGATATTGGCAAAAAATATAGATTGACAGCATCATGTAGATTTTAGACCCTCCTTTCGCCGCCCATGTAAATCCATTTCCAGTTCACTACAAATCAGAGCACTGATATAGAGTAGTATGTTTACCATAATCAGCTTTTTCCTCATTTCAATCAATAAACAAATTGTCAGATATAAATAGGAAAATTCTTAGTGGCAGTGGTCAGTGGGAGAAAAAAACATCTGAATTTTCCACAAGCTTAGCCATGGTATTGGCATTGGGCATGAGTCTTCATAGTATAAACATTGTGAGATTATTGTGACGATACTGTAAAAATTTGGCAATATCACGATTCAACTTAAGGTTCATTATTACATCACATAGCTGTGGTGGCTCAGTGGTTAGCATGCCAGACTTCTGATTGAAAGGGTATGGTTTTGAATTCTACCATTAGATCATCCTGGGTTGGCTACTGTGGTGTATCTTTGGGCAAGTCACTTTATTCCCATAGCCTTGGCACTAAATAACCTGCTTCTGTTACTGTGCTGTGTAACACCAACCCAAACCAAACAAGTTTATTGCTCATTGTGAGTAGGAAGCATAAAAATCCCCAGTTACCCAATTTAATTACAGCTAATATTTCTCAGAAATTCCATTGCAAAATGCCTAGTTAATTGTGCTTCAAAAGGCAAGCTATATTGTCAGCATGGTTTTATGATGCTAAACTTTTTTTCTTCAGTTCACTGTTTTTGTTTCAGCGAGTTGAATTCCATGTTTGAGGGAAATCTGCAGCATGATGCACAGGAACTTTTACGATGTCTGCTTTGTTATCTCCAAGAGGCCGAGGGTGAGGTTTCAAAATACCAGGGTAACATTAAATTGACAGAGAAAACCACAGATGGGGAACCTGTCAATCCCATCATGCAACGATTTCTAAAAGGCAGTTTCAAATCAGGAGGATCAGGTGAAACTGCAGAGGCAGCAAAAGACAATACTGACTGTTGCAAAAATGTACGAGATAATGAACCTACTATTGACTCCGTGAAAATGAATCTGTTTCCAAAGACAGATTTACTTGATGAGATAGACAAAATGGAGGTGATAAAATTGAACAATCCCACAATGCCACGACTGGGAGATACAGCCAGTGTTGTGGACCGGGCATCAGTGACGGCAAGCATTATTGACCAGACCTCAGCATCAGGTTTCCCAGAGCAGTTGCTGAGCTCAAATGGATCAGACACAGCAGATTTCTCCACACTGAATTCAGAAGAAAATGCGGCTTTTCCTACTGTGGTAGAAAATTCAAGCAAGCGGAGGACTGACATTCCAAAACCCAACAGGGCTGTGGCTAGGAGAGGACGAGGGAGACCTAGAACTAAAAATTTGTTAACAAAAAACACTGATGTTGAAATGGCAGTGAATATTTTAAATACTTCTAAGGAGGCAGAGGGTAAACAAAATGAAACGGATGAGAGCGCACCTGTCAATCCAGAAGTAATTCAGAAGAAACACAGTTTAGCAAAAAGCCAGACTCAGTTTCAACCCAGCATCATAAGCATGTTTGAGCGTAGCATGACATGCCGGGGTCGTAGACTCGGTCTTAGAGGGTCAGTCAGAAAACAGGAAAGTGCTTCTTTAATGGAAACTGAGGACCAGTCAGATTCAGTAGAGACTGGAAACAACAACCAAAGTTCTATAAAGAGTAACCAGTCGCATTCAAAAAGAAGAAATTGTGATATGGTCAATAGAGATAACAACAGTCAAGCCTGCAACAAAGCAGACATTGAAGATCCAGATGAAGTTGTTATCAGCATGAAACGAACAAAATTGGAAAATCTATCTTCCACTAGAGATGAACGTACTATTCAGGCTGAAAAGAAAGCTGTTTACAAAGACTTGAAGGAGGTGGAAGAGGAAGAGGAAGAGGTTGATTTTTTACCTGAAGATAATGTTTCACAAAGCAAAGAACAAATTGGCAGGTGTGTAAAGGAAAATAACCTCCCACTAAGTTCACCATTGAAATCTGCAACTGACAGTTGCAAGGAATTGATAAACTGCATTCGATCCTCACCAAGGAAACATCTGTCTTCTGTTTCCTACTTAACAAGCAGCAAGGATGGAGAAGCAAGAACTTCAAGTGAAAAAAGCAAGGGCCAGAGTCCACCAGCAAAACTCCTGATGGAAGCAAGGTCTCTGAAGAAATCTGAGGAAATAATTAATGGCAAAATTGAAGAGAGGAATGATTTACTTTTTGAAACAAAAAGCCTCTCTGGTGCTATCACAACCAGCAAAAGAGCAATCAGTCCACGAAAATGTGCAAATACACCAAAGAAAAATCTTCAATTAACAACTGAAGTGTTAGCTCCTTCTCCAGCAAAGGCCAAATTGAGGTCACCAGATAAAAGAGAGAATTCCCCCATTTCTCAGCAGACATCTGAAGCATCAATCATGTCACAAGACTCATGTATTCAGTCCCAAAGCATCTGCTGCAATAAGAATCAAGAAACTGCATCTAAAACATTGCAGAAAATGTCAGAATCGAGAAGCTTGGAACACTCGACTCACACACCACAGAAACACCTGCAGCCATACATCAAACTAGAGAAGATTGATCATCTCTACAGCAATGTAGCTAAGTTGTCAAAGACAAAACATGTCACTGAGAATATGATTCTTAGACGAAGTGTACGAAATAGTACAAGTCCATACAAACGGCATGTCAATGGGAAATCTCTGTGCAAAAGGGAGATTACTGAGTTGACATCTGATGAGGAATTGGATGATTTGGAAGATATATTTTCAATGAAACAGGAGTGTATCAGTCCAGGATCACAGGCCAGTAGTCCAGGTGGGAAATGCATGTGCATCCCAACACCACAGAAGTTCCACAAGGACTTTGTTGAGAGACTTTTTCAAGGTACAATGAAACTCGAGACAAGGTGTTTGGAATGTGAAGCTGCAACAGAGAAGCGTGAAGAATTCCATGACATTAGTGTGCCAGTCAAACTGGAGGAATTAGACAGTGACACTGAAGGTAAGTACAATGTGCACATTGCTTCATACAGAATCCAGAATCGGCTGTATATTCACTGTTATTTGTAGGGTACCAGTTTTCATGGATTTAATGGTTGCTGTAAACCACAAATTCAAAGACACTACAAACACTGATTCTCTTCCCAAATCCAAAAATTAGGGTGCCTTTAAAATGTCATTTTCGCTAAACAGTGAAAATTGATTCACACGAAAATAAAGGCAGTAAAAGTATTTACTTCCGTTCAATTCCCTACTATTTTTGTTGTTTTTTGTTGTTGTATGGTGCCAGTTTTCGTGGGTTTCATGATCGCTTAAACCATGAATTTAAAGACCCAATAAACAATGATCTTCCTACAGGTTCAGTAGAATATATACCAAATCCACAAATTTTAGTATGAACAATTTTTTTCACCCCAACAATGAAAATTGATACCATGAAAAAAAATGAATTAATAGTATTCATAAATTGAAATTGGCATGATAGTTGCCATCGGTATATGCATGAATCTTAACAGAGTTTCTGGATGAGGAGTCCTGGACTCTTAACTCATGCAGGGTTTGTACGGTCATTGAAAGTCGTTGAGAAATGAACACCTCATTTCAAGGTCTTGAAAGTCATTGATATTTCAACTAGGTCATTGAAAGTCCTTGAATATGAAAGATTTTGCTTAAAAATAAAATATGATTGAAATTTTTTGTTTTTGATTCATTTAACGTTGTGCGAGGATTGGAAGCACAGATTGATCTTTCCAACATCTGCTAGCCATTCTGCCATTATCAGGATCCACAGGAAGTAATCAAATATTGGTGCATAGTATCCCTTTCACATGATGCATCCACACTCTTTCAATTCACCACGTTTCCGCTAAGCAAGGATGGTTCATTAACAACACTCTTTATAATGACTAAATGAGCGATCATCACAAAATGCCTGGAAAGTGCACATTCAGTAATAGTTGGCCTGCAAGACAAAGACTTCATTAAGTGGCGGAGAAAAGATGTGACCTTGAAATACAAAGCGCTTTGTGTAGTGTGCAAGAAAACCATCGATATTGCATGAAGGAAGTGTCTATTCGCACGGCTGCTGTTTGCCCACATTAGAAAAGACTATCCACACGGTTACTGGTCACTGCATCAGTCCAAAATATTCCAAATGATGTAAACTCAGCTAAACATAACATATATCCATCAATACATTACAGGTTTAGAGGCCAATTTTTCATATGGCTGCCATGTGCTAAATTTTACAAAGACTATTTGCACGACTGTCGTTTGCTAACAATATTCGCACTGCAACCGGTGTCTGTCTCATAGTTTGGATTATAATCATTATGATATGGTGTGCAAACAGTTAGAGGCTAGTCTGTGAATTATTGGTTTTCCCAAGAATTTTTTTTTTGATAATTCAGTTTACCATAACAGTCCAGAATTTTGTTTTCGAGAGACAGCCATAACATAAGCAAAGAAATATCATCTTCCTAAGTGTCAGTCACAGTAGTTAAGTGGAAATATGTCAACCTGTCACGCAAAGATCCAGGATTGACTCTCGCTCAATGTTTTATTTTTTTTAGTTAAGTTTTAACTTATGCTTTGTTATCTTGAATTAAGAAGGAATTATGTTACTCAGATTTACTATGCGAAGGTACATTTAAGTGTATGCTTTGTTACCTTGAATTAAGAAAAAATTACGTTACTCAGATTTACTTTGCGAATGTACACAAAACACTAATGAAAATAAACGGTAAACAGCTGACTTTACCTAAGAAATCTGCTACTTTCAAACTCTTAATACGCTTTAGCTAGCCAGCTTGTTTGAGCACAAAAATAACAATAAAATTTGGTTGTTCTGAATGAATAACTGAAAAAGTTCATCGATTGGGTGACAATACTGGAGTTTATCACCCACAAGATTCATTCATTCAATATTTCTTTGAAAATTTATATTTATACTCGATGTGAAGGAATATAGTATTAAACGAGTTTTAACAACAATGACTTGCAAATATGAAATTAAAGGTAATCAGTTGTAAAACTGAGTATATTTCACAGATCAGGTCCATGGCAGCCATACGAATAGTTTTATGTAAATTATATATACTGCGGCTGTGTGAATTGTCTTTCCAGATGAAGTACACAGTGGCCATGTGAATAGTCTTTCCCAGTTAAGATGCATGGCGGCCATGCAAATAACCTCGGACTTGCAGGAATGGGCATTGCTGCCTGAAGTTGGAACTAATGAAAACACACGAGCCAGCTGTTTCGATGTCAGTGTTCATAGAGTCAATGCAAATGTCATTTAATTCTTTGTCATCAGTGTTGTCTGTGTCATAAAAGCCAGTTTCAACTTTGTCAGCGGGTTCTACAAATTCATCAACTGACAATGGGGGTGCAGTATCGGTGACAGGTTTCATGCAAAGCAGTGATGTGATGAAGGCTGAAATATTATGGATGTCAGTGGTCTTTTCCAGGCAGAAGACAAACTGGCAGATGAAGCAGAAGAGAAAGAGACAATCACACTAATGTCTCAGTCCAATGGACTCGGAAGAAAAGAAAAAGAAGAGCAAGTGAATGCACTATAGTTGCAGCTGGAGGAAAAAAAACAGCAGCTAAAGAACAGTGTTTAATATTTGGATCCAGTTACAATGACTATTATCAATTGCGTTTCACATTTCATTACATTTATTTATATCTTTATTGTTTATTTTGTTTCTTGTATTTATATTAGTAACTGGAAGTAAAAAAACTTGATACTGAGAGTATTCCTTGGAAACTGAAACTGCTCATTAAAAAGTCTTTGAAAAGTCATTGAATTTTAATTCTCCTGATCTGTATGAACCCTGTCATGGAACTCAGGAATCCACAGCCTATTACTGAGAGTCCCTGACATAAACTTGAGAGTCCCTCACTTTCAAAAGGATAAAAAGGAAAATGAAAAAGTACATGATCATTATTTTAATACATATCAGGATTGAATTATTAGCCATTTATAATATCACACTAAAAAGAAAATATATTTCAGTAAATAGAATTTTAAGTTTAAACATTATACATGTAAATTTAATTTGTTTACCTATACAACAACACTAAAAAAAAAAAAAACTAAACCACAACAATAAAATCATCAACAATTATTTTCAATCCCAAGAATGATCGTTTAGAATGCTGTGTAGTTTTCTCTGCAAGTAAAATAGCATCTCCAATCACTCCAAAAAAATTAGCATGAGTAAATACCTGGTATTACACTATACCATATATATAAATGTAAATTACCATTGTTAAATGAAACACAGAAGGAATTTAAAAATATACAAAGCAGCATATGTGCTAAAAACTAATTCAAAATAAAATGTTAATTAGTAAGCAGTGTTAAATGTCTTAAGAGTTGGCACTGAGAAATAAAGGTGGGATATAACGTGGGTTCTATAGAAAAGATGAATTAATCTTGGTACATGTACGGTACCTAAATAGCTTGAGACTACAAATGTGAACTGTTGTAAAGATGAATTCACACAAGCTTTAGGTACTGATACTCAAATATCACCAGTCAAATGGAACTTACACCTTTTTTTTTTTTTTTTTTTCTTTTTTGTTGGCATTAGTGTCATTTTCCTCAGAAGTCCATTTCCCCAAAAATGAAAACAGATTTTTCCAACTGATTTTTACGAGTCAATGTACTTTTCTGCATTCTTTTAAAAAGTCTGTACTGATACTGTAGTGCCCTAGTACAAATCACACATACTTAAATAGCAGTTATTATTATTATTATTATTATTATGGCATATCGATGATTTTACAATATTATCCAAATAAATCTCTGAGAAAGTTTTGAATGCTTTCATGATTTATATTTGTGTCATCAATTTAATTGATGTTTTACCAGTGTTTAACTGTTACAAAAAAATAGGGCATCATTTATTTCAGTGGTTCCCAAACTTTTTTATCGCAACCCTAAATACCATCTTTTGTGACCCAAAATGCAATACCAGTATCGGGTTGCGACCCGGGGTTTGGGAACCACTGACTTATTTGCTAAACAATTTCAGGTGCTTACATACTCACTCAATAAAACATTGTTTTTTTTAAGTATGTCAAAGTAGCCTTCAGAGGGCAGTCCAATTCACAAGATAATTACAGTGATAAGGATTAACTGTTAATTAGTCACACCGGCTTCATTCCTGTTTACTTAAGTCTAGCCTTTAGCTATTCTGCAGATTGGCCATGGCTGACCAAAATATAAAAAGGGAGTGCGTCCTGGGGGAAAATGAAGCGCAGGGAGAAAGGGTGCATCCTTTGTGAGAATTTCATGCATATTTGACCCAGAAGCTTTGGTCCCTGAGTGCTCTGATGTGTATCCACGTCTAAAGTATTACGATTTTTTCTAGTTAATCTTTGAATTTTAAAAAGTTTCATCACTGCAGGACCATATCATTGGTTAGAACATTTGTTTTGAGTTCTCCAAGACATGAGAATGTTTTTGGTTTGGAAGGATTTTAATTCCATCAGTCTTGGAGGGATTTTAATTCCACCAGGCTTGAAGGGATTTTAATTACGCCGGGCTTGGAGGGATTTTAATTCCACCAGGCTTGGAGGGATTTTAATTCCACTGGGCTTGTAGGATTTTAATTCCACCAGGCTTGGAGGGATTTTAATAATAAGGCCCATTCAGTGTTAAGCTCTTCTGGCCTTTTGACCTTGAAAGGACAGTCAGGCTTTGTAAATTGACATAACTCCATTCTAACCATGAGAGGAAATGGTTAATCAGAGTGGTTACCTCCCTCAATATAGTTTGACAGAATCTGTCTGGCACATCAAACAATACTGAATCATATCAACAGAGGATGCTCATCAAAGGTAAATTGCTTAAAAAAAAATTCTCAAAATGTTTTATGAATTGTCTTGTCAGTTCTCTGTTAAGAGATAAAGAGAAGAACAGACTTAAAATATTTATAATTAAGATTACATGTATTTAGAAGGAAATTGTTATTTGCTTATAACGATAAAAAAAAAGGAACATGATTATCAATATCTCTCAGGTTATGTTCATCACTTAGATCCTGTTTAGTATAGTATTACATAAACCCTTTAAGACGTCAGTATTCTCAATAATTTGATCTCTGATTTGGATTGAGTTCATCTTTTGAGTGATGCCAGTTATTTTTGTAATTATTGTTTGAGCTGTCATTGTATTACTGTATTAATTTCTTGTAATTACTCTAACTGCCTATCTGGAGGATTTTCTGCCATTTTTTGTAATAGTTAACTGTCTTTTATTTGTTTAAAACATGCTTTCTTTTTAGACCAAACAGATAGCAGTCCCCCTAGCCCCTGTATGACACAGTTGATCAAAGCATCCATTAAAGTGGAGAAACTTGCTGGGGACAACAAGTATTATTGTGAGAGCTGTCTGCATAAAGTTGAGGCTCAGCGATCCATCCAATATGAGATTCTGCCAGACATACTCACACTTCATCTTAAGAGATTCTCTGCTGGATCAGGGTTAGAGTACTTTTTTTGTTTCACCTGTATAATCTTGGTGAGACGTTGGTATCACTTTGTGACTGTGATGGCATTATCGTTATTAGCATTACAATTTTCTCTTAAAGTTTTTGAGTGATGTCATTATTGTTGTTAGCATTGCGATTTTCTGTTAAAGTTTTTGAGTGATGGCATTATAGTTGTTAGCATTGTGATTTTCTGTTGAAGTTTTTGAGTGATGGCATTATTGTTGTTAGCATTGCGATTTTCTGTTGAAGTTTTTGAGTGATGGCATTATTGTTGTTAGCATTGCGATTTTCTGTCAAAGTTTTTGAGTGATGGCATTATTGTTGTGAGCATTGCGATTTTTGTTTGTGGTCTCAAAATGAGATCACAAAAATTAATTTCCGTCAAATTTATTACCTTGCATATGTATTATGACCCTACCCTGATCTGAAAGCACTAAAATGTCACTCACCAAAACTGAAAATTTGCCTTTTTGGATGAAATTGCTAAATGTTATGCCAGCTACAAATAATTGCTATGAAATATTTTATCATTTCCCTTTAACTGTCAGATATAGAGGCCTGATGGTCAGACATCCAGTGGCTATATATTGATGTATACTTGTATTTTCCATGGTGAAGAAAAAAGAAGAAATTTAATGCATAAAAATAACTAGAAAATGTGTAAGATAGTGTTGTGTCTGAGAAACATTTATCATTAGTGGATCCTGGCAAGTATATGTACATTCCTCTAGCTGCTTGGCATGAAACAGACATCATAGTCAGTTTGTGCATAGAATGTTAAAAGCAATCAATCACCATTATGTAATGTACAGTATTAGGTGTGTTAGAAAAAATGTATTATTTTTTATTTTGAGATTTTATTCAGTTATGATGTCATTTGGGTCCACACTCATTTTTAGCTTTATTTTTATTTTGTTATAAAAATGTCCAGAAATATTTCTTGCCATCACTATCTACTCTCTAGGTAATTCACGCAAATAAAATACTTGGGTGTATTTTTAGAATTACTTTTAGTTATTTTGCATGGTAAAAGCCTGCATTAGAATGTCGTGAGGACATCATTTTTATCTTGCCTGGAATCTTTTTTTTTTATTAGCTTTGTTTCTAGTAAATTTTCATCTGTACAATAATAGAATCTGATATCTGCGTCCTATTTAAAAAGCATATTTTTCAAGCCAAAGAAGGTCAGTGTAACTTATTTTTCATGTTTCAGTTAATCATGTTATGTCATGGTGGCTGGGACCATTTTGCAATCATTGTGGTTAATTATGTTAAGCTCTTGCCTTCAATATAGTGGAGTTGGTTACTGTGAGCCAAGTTTGTATCTTTGAGTGGCATTCTTGCTGTTGACATTCAAGTCAATTTTGACTCGCCTCTACAAAGTAGACTAGTATTGTACTACCCCCCTCCCCTTCATCGGCATCCAGACATATAAAAGCATATACATCTGTACAGCCTTGCCGCATCTCAGCCATTCACTTTGGAGCGGGATTCATAACACTAACAACTTGGGGAGTGGGCTAAGGGGGCTAACTTTGAAAAAGTTGTGACTAAAATGGTTGCATCTGTGACTAAAAATTTAACATTGGGAAGTGAAAATTGTAAACGGTCACCCTTTGGCAACCTTCAGAATCATAATGGTTACGCTCTACAGTTATTTCTGAAACCAGGACTGGTATAAGGTGAAATTGTGTGCATTTGCAACAAGCACAGTGGAGAGAATGTTGGCATACCTCAATGCTACTTTCATGTACTGTAACTGAAATTTCTTCATATTTGGTATTAGGTAAACGATGTGCTGCCTAAAACAGATAGCTAATTTAAATGGCTGCTCTCATGTGCTTGAAAAATGAACTTGAACTAGACCAAAAGTACACTAACTTGGGCAGTTATTAAAATAGGGAAAATGAATTTTGCCAGCATAGACAATACTAACTTCTGAAAATACAATAAATAAATTAAAAAAAAAAAAAAAAAATATATAAAAAAGTCATTGGCTAGTTTTTTTTCTCCAATTTACCTCTGAAGTCCAGGAAATGAAAATGACCAAGCGGAGCTAGCAGTCTTTTGAGATATGCACATATGAAGTTAGACCAAGCTGTATACTTTATAACCCAAATTACACTCATCAATCATACACCAAAAATAAGGGAATTAAAAGTTATTTTAACAATACCTAAGATATACAAGTTTTTTTTAAAAAAAACATAATTACCAGTGAATAAAACCGGGGAAATTGTTTTTCTTTAAAAATCAAACCCTTTGCAAAGTGCAGAAGTGTAGAGCGGAACCAATGCAGCTATATGAAAAGTACATCAGTACTGTTTTATGCAAACATTCAGCAGATGCAGTTTAATTCACTGCATAATCCTTTTTGATTGTGAGACTGCCTGTTCCTACATTAAGTCGCCTTGTTTACATATAACCAGTATGGCTTACAGCCTCGAAGTGACCAGTTTAATACATGACCTGTGCAGTCAACCTCAGTTAATGGTATAGGTCCAGAAAAATGTGGACAAGCAGATAAATTGGGAAAATTTAGTCGGCAGTAAATTACTGCCAGTTGAACTACCATAAATACAGATATGACTAAGACTTTATTACCGTATATACTCATGTATAAGCCGTCCCCCCAAACTGAATAGGTAAAAACATTAAAAAGTACATGACCTGCTCATAAGCCAACCCATAAGAATGAGACGACATCACAAGATGCACACAGTAAGTTCTAAATGCATTTATTTAGACAAACCACATTACTAAAATAAAATATTATCTTCAGGCCTAAAAAAAATGAATGTACAGACATTAATTTATATGTTGAAAGTCAAACACAATACCAAAAATTTTAGTCTTAAATGTTAAGTCATAATTTAAAATAATACAATTCTGATACTAAAATCCTGAATTATCAAAATTCTTTAAGTTAGAATTCTTCAAAATCTGACATGGTATCTGAATCGCTAAACAGTTCATGAAACTTGGCTTCTGCTGTAGATGTGTATCGTTCTGCTTCTACTCACTCTCCTTGTCATTGTCTGAATCAAATATGGTGTCATCCTCAGTTCCGTCCAAGGCATTGCTGATAGAGCACCTTCAAAATGATTTAGTCGATCATTTCAGATGGAATCAATGTCACATGTGTCTTTGACCCACTTGGCGACCAGGTTGATGTCTGGCTTCATGAAATTTCCGCCTTTCATCAGCTTCACTGTGCCTGAACAAACCCAGTTGGACCACATCTTTCTTAACTTGCCTTTAAACAGCTTGTTTAAGCAGACATCAGGAGGACATAAAACTGATGTTAAACCACCAGGTATCGCAGCAGTGTAGTTTTAATTTTCTTTGCAACCTTTTTGACCTCATCTGTCTTGTGTGCTCGAAACATGTCCCAGATGAGCATTGAAGGTTTCTTAAGAAGTGCATTTGGTCTCTTGTTCCAGACTTTCTCCAGCCAACCAACCGTTCCACTTTTGTCCATGATGACACCAGCAGGAAATTTCATCCTTTTCGGCACAGTCTTCCATTTAAAAATGATGACAGGAAACAGCTTTGAACCATCAGCTAAACAGGCCAAAACAACTGTGAAATGTATTTTTCATGACCGGTCGTTTTTATCAGAAGAGTTTTCTCAACAACAGCATCAACTCTTCTGTTTCTCAGAAGGTCAAAGGTCTTAGGCGTCTCATCTATATTTCCAATTTGCGATAGTTCGAATGAGAGATCCCAGTCCAACTTGCCTTCTTTGTTCTTGTCATCTCTTCTAATAATAACAACTGTGCTGCAGCACACAAATTTTGTGTACATGAGAAGCAAGTACGGGAATGGCAGAAAAGCAAAGCAGCATTAGAAGAGATGCCAAGAACAAAGGCATGTTGGACTGGTATCGCTTCATTCCCTGAAATGGAGAAAGAACTCAGCTATTTTGTTGTTGAATGACGACAAAATGGATACATTGTCAAGAACTGCAAATTGTCTGCATGCTTTGAAAATGGTGAAATATGACAAATACAAGTCGGCAGATTCATCAAAATTTGTCGCATCAGCTGACTGGTGTTCCTGTTTTATCAAGCAGCATGGTTTCTGTCTTGGACAGCGAACGAAGATTGCACAAAAACTGCCAAAAGACCTGGAAGAAAAAATCAAATCGTTTCAGAATTTCATCGAAAGGAGTGTTCATTCGAACTATCGCAGATCGGAAATTTGGATGAGATGCCTATGACCTTTGACATTCCGAGCAACAGAACAGTCAATGCTGCTGGTGAGAAAACTGTTCTGATAAAAACGACCAGTCATGAAAAAACACATTTCACAGTTGTTTTGGCCTGTTTAGCTGACGGTTCAAAGCTGTTTCCTGTCATCATTTTTAAATGGATGACTGTGCTGAAAAGGATGAAATTTCCTGCTGTTGTCATCATTCGCGCAGATCAAAAGGGATGGATGGACAAAAGTGGAATGGTTGATTGGCTGGAGAAAGTCTGGAACAAAGAGACCAAATGCACTTCTTAAGAAACCTTCTATGCTCGTCTGGGACATGTTTCGAGCACACAAGACAGACGAGGTCAAAAAGGTTGCAAAGAAAATTAAAACTACATTGGCTGTGATACCTGGAGGTTTGACATCAGTTCTACAACCTCTCGATGTCTGCCTAAACAATCTGTTTAAAGAGAGGTTGTGAAAGATGTGGTCCAACTAGGTTTGTTCTGGCGCAGAGAAACTGATGAAAGGCAGAAATTTTATGAAGCCGGACATCGACCTGGTTGCCAAGTGGGTCAGAGATGCATGGGACTCGATTCCATCGGAAATGATTGCCCAAAAATGTTTTGAAAGTGCTGTATCAGCTGAGGATGATGCCAGATACGATTCAGATGATGAGAACGAGAGCGAGGAGAAGTTGAATGACACACTCTCAGATGACTCTGATAACAATGATGATGTCTATGATGACAGCACACCTATAACAGAAACCAAGTTTCATGAACTGTTTGGTGATTCAGATACCAAGTCAGATTTTGAAGGATTCTAACTTAAGGAATTTTTATAATTCAGGATTTTAGTATGAGGATTTTAATATTTTAAATTAAGACTTAACATTTAAGACTAAAATTTGTAGTATTGTGTGTGACTTTCAACATATAAATTATTGTTTGTACATTCATTTTCGTTAGGCTTGAAGATAATTTTATTTTAGTAATGTGGTTTGTCTAAATAAATGCATTTAGACCTTACAGCGTGCATCTTTTGATGTCTTGGACTTATGGGTCGGCCTCTGCGTGGGTCATGCACTTGTTAATGTTTTTACCTATTCAGCAGGGGGGTTTCGGGTTACATGTGAACAGACTTATACACAAGTATATACAGTAACCTTTTATTCTGTAAATGTTAACAGGTTATATGCAAATTTATATGAATTTCAATAGCTATATTTGTTTCTAGTGACATATCCTGTGGTTTAGTACATAGTCATTTCTAATTCAGATGTTATAGGAGAGTATAAAAAAGAAACATCTTTTGATTTTAAAACTGCATGTTTTTCAAGCTAATTAATTGGTGGTTGTTAATTTTGTGTTTTATGGCATAGCAACACAAGAAAGCTATTTAGTGCAAAGGCAGTTGGACCAATTAATTGATAATTCAGTAAGGGTCATATGCAAACATTGAAAAAAATCAGTCATCCAGGAGAAAACCTGGAAAAGACATGGAAAATTTTGTTTTCAAAAAGTGGGGGAACCCTGTCAAGAATATCAGAGATGATTTCAACAAGAAATAGTCTTATCTTCAATTCCTGGAAATTCTTTTTGGCCAGTAGAGTGTCAGTCCCTTCAAAGGACTCCTGTTATAATTACTCTGTCATTTTCCTTAACCAAAACCTTTACATTTGTCATCTTGTCATCTTCTACCATTAATTTCCCATTCAATTGATTCTGTTCACAATGTCAAAGTTGATAAATTGTTAGGGCTTGGTGACCTAAAATTCGTAAGTAGATCACCCAGTGGCTACTATAGTTTGATAGGTATTTGGAGTGCTGATATTAATTATATATTCTTGGTAAAGTTTTTGTGTTCAGCTCAGGTTTTTTGCACCCTGTATATATACCGTTATACCTGGAATCATGAAACATAGTAAGAGTTGCATCTTGAGGAGTACTACACCCTTATTACAAAAGTAGGTCACTGACCCATATTTCGTGTTTCACTGACTGGTGAATTTTTTTTATATAATTGGTGATGCTAGAATCATTAAACTAGACAATTGTATGCCTCTGTATTAGTATCATACTCGTACAAAGAAAGATCACTCTGACCTAATTTCACATTTTACTGGCTTTTGCATTTTGCTCATGATGACATAGTTTTTATGCATGCTATGTACATCATACAGCTTTCCCTTGTTATATTGCAGCAGTTGGGATTTGTAACTGCTGACCACATTATGTGTTGAACCCAATATAGGGAGAATGGTTGAAAATTCATTGAATGCAAGAAAGAATTTTACTTTATATAAATTTTTAAAAAAAATTTTTTATTTCATTGTATTTGTGCATTTCATTTTGTCAAATAATAATTCTTTAAAAAGGAAAAAAGATATACTATTCTTCATGTTTTTTTCTTTCTTTCAACCCATGTTGTCACATATTTTATAGACCAATTCAACTACAATGGTTTAATTTTGGTCACTGGGTCCATAGTGGTACCATGTTATTCCCAGAATCTGGTTATAATAAAGAGTGTTATAGCAAAGGATAGCTGTACTATCCTAACTAGAACCGTGAAACTTGGTGAGAGCATGCATCTTGATGAGCACTGCTCCCAATTGCAGAAGTAGGTCATTATGGCTCATATTTTTATACTTCATGGACTTGTGTTAAATTTTGTGTTTGATGTTCATTTCTCTGGCATTGTTCATGCTAGAATCATGAAATTGATGATTTGTACCTCTGTTAGCTCCACACCCATTGAAAAATAGAATCAGGTCGTGACCTATATTTCATCTTTTACTGTCATTGGTTAAGTTCTTGCATTTAGCTCATGACACGAGTTTTTGGCATGCTATATACATACTATCCTACCAAGATACATGAAACTTGGTTGAGTGGATGCATTTTGATAAGTTCTGCATCTTATTGCAAAAAGAGGTCTCAGTGACCTATATTTCATGCCTCGCTGACTTGAAATTCATGTAAAAAAACTTGATACATGTAATTGGATCATCTCAGTTAGTACTACATTCTTCCAACCAAAGAAGGTCAGTGTGAACTACATTTTTTGCTTTGCGAACATAGGTCTAGTATTTGTATTTTTGGTTTATTTGTATACATTCTGATCTGATGCTTCCTGTGTGACTCACTTGTAAAAGCATTCTGCAAAGTGTTCCTCCCTTTTAAAATACTTTATGTGCCTGTATACTAACTGGGGAGTATGGTAAGAGTATAAAATACATTAGATTATTTAATTTTTGTTAAGCCTGGATTAGTGGGAAGCAAGACATGGTAGTCACTTTTCTGACATCTGTGGCTTCAGCATGAACAGTTAAAAGTTTTGAGTAAAGTTTTTCATTTGCATATATTTCCAATTCCAATGATAGATTCCCATAATAACTGGCATAAATCATTACAAAACTAAGAAGATTCATTCTGTGACATAGTCACTAAACATTTGACCTTTGCTCAAAGTATCGCATTTTACAGCAATGCTTGGATCATAGGCTCAATATGCATGTCCTGGCGTTCTTGTTCAGAAAACAAAATCTTCCTTAAATTAGAGGTTATGCAAACAAACAAGACAAGTTATATCACTAAATTCTTGTTGAATCGGTGTGCAAGCTCATAATTGTCCAGTCAAACAAATACCCTGGACTATTCCTTAAAGTGGCAATATGTGCATAGGTTTTAAATAACAAAGTTTTTAGTTTAAGTCAAACATATACATTAAGTCAAAAAGTGATTGACGATATATGTTAAAAGTATCCCACTTTTGATAAATGATTTATTATTAATTTGAACTATTGTAGAATTTATACTCTTTCATGACAAACCTAAATTATATGTGTATTAATGTATTGTTACTTTACTCATCATGAATGAAATATAGCAAATGATTTATTATGCACATACAGTGACCTAAACACCCAGCACACCTCAGGATTAGGGAAACTTCCAAAGACATAGCTTTGTACACTTTGCCCTCCATAAAGCATTGCAAGAATGTTAAAATACAGTACACACATTGTGAATTTCAGATTCAACACTCTATACTGTGGTCATGGACACAAGATAAGAGATTAAATAAATTTGTGTATCCAGGTGCCCACACTGTATCACCAGACTCCATCGTGGATTTTAATGCAGTCATTGTGGGTTTTATGGCAGACTTTGCTGATTGAACACACCCTTATGCAGTAAACGTGATCACTGCAGGTGGCAGTTTGTACAAACTATAGTAACATTGCTTGTGGTATTTAATCAGTTGCATAGTTAGGCAAATGTTTTGATGCACATACATTAACAAAGAAAACAAAATCAAAATACCATGCTTTAAATTTCTTTGATATCCCCCCCCCCCCCACTCCAGCCCATGACAGTGTGTACATCAGGAAATTACCTGCAATACACACATATAGAAATCTACATTCTCTTCTGCATCAGGTGGTACTTTCAATGCTCTTTCTCAATAAAAGATATTTCATTAAAGTTCTTGTACTTATTCCTAATTTGTATCTCTGCTGGTCATAGACCAGAAGAGCTTACCCAGTGGCCTATCATCCAGCATCCATTAACACAAGTTTGTTATTGCTGTTGCCATGAAACTGTACAAAACACATTCATCCCAAGGTCTGGTTTGTCCTAATGAAAGTGGTGACCCTTTGACATCCAGTATGACTGCCATTAGAAGCCATGTTGAAAATGTTTTCTTATTGCTACTACTTCTGAATTGACAGTCATATTGACATGGGGTTTTCACAGAAAGAAACATGAACTCTGACAGACTCCTTAAAATACTCAGATGACCCATTTCACCTTACTACATTTAGATTGTTTAGTAATACTTGTGATGCATCAGGGCTTGAAATTAGTTGCAGTCTGCTAGTCCGAGGCTAGTAAATTTCCTCTCGGACTAATAGTTTTTATAATTTCAATAGTCCGATGGCTAGTAAATTTCCTCTTGGACTAGTAGTTTTTATAATTTCAATAGTCCGATGGCTAGTAAATTTCCTCTTGGACTAGTAGTTTTTATAATTTCAATAGTCCGATGGCTAGTAAATTTCCTCTTGGACTAGTAGTTTTTATAATTTCAATAGTTTGATCGCTAGTAAAGTTTCATTTGTCACAGTCTGCTTTTTGAGGGAAGGACTAGTGAAGATTCAGCAAGACTAGTAAATTTCTTAATATACTGGTCTTTCTGACTGCGGGACCCCGGGTGGCTGAGGGATTTAAGGTGTTCGCCTTTACAGATCACTGATATCTCTCCTCTGGCTGTGTTCGAGTCTCATCTTGGCCAATGTGGGATTGTGAAAATCTTGCCATTAGCTTCCCGTGGTTCAGTGGTTTTTCCAGGAGTTTTCCCTGGTTCTTCCTCCGCCAAATATACTGGCCACCATGTATCATGTGCTAAAAAATGGTGGTAAACCCACAAAACCAAACCAAACCTTCTGATTGCAAAGAAATTTATGTCAAATTCAAGGTCTGTGCATATAAATGCCACATTTCATGTAAATGCAGTGATTACTGGAAAATAGCTCCTGTCACAGGGACATAGCATGGTAATGTAAAAAGTGCAGTGCCAGGTCAAGAGTAAAAGCCAACTGATTAAGAAGTCATTTAACAAAATATGATATAAAATGGTCACTGAATGGATTAAAATTATTCCGTAAGCTTGATTTTATCAGTATGTACCAATGAACATCTAGATTAAAGTGACCTACATTGGTTGGGAAGTTGGTGCTTCTCTCTGGTAGTATGCAGGTATCGGGTTCTGATATTGTACACACAACAAAGCATAGGAAGCAAAGTCCTAGTCACTTGGTCAGACCATAAAACGATTATTTCATGGAAACATTTGAATAGCTGCAACCATTTATGTTTCAGGCTAAATACATAGAAATACATACAAATTATAATTGACAATTTAACTGGTGTGCTTTAATAAGGAAGTGATGTTAAAGATAGTTTACTGTTGTAAATTTGTAATCCAGATAATGACAAACAAGACTTGTGTCAAACATTACATCCTAATGACATAAAATCTAACAATAAAAGAATGCCAAACACTTTTTTTTAGAACACAGTGTTAGGTACATATTTAGTCTTTTATTGCTTTAAAATTTGATGCACATGGAATTACAAATTGAGCCTGATTGTAACAAACTTCACCAGAGATGATTTAAAACATACAGTCTTTCAGTATAAGATTAAGGAATGGTGCTGATCTGACATCCAATATGGCCACCATCGCAGCCATCTTGAAAATCTTTATATTGCGACTTCTCCCAAATGGAAAGTCATGCTTACAAGGGGTTTTCATCGGAAGACCCAGTATGATATCTGGTTGGTCCTGAATCAAAATGGTACCAAACTGCCTTCATATATAACTGCCACAATGAACATATTGAAAATCTTGTCACCAATTCTCCTGAATGGATGGTCATATCAACATGGGCTTTTCACCAAGTCTTCTAATTGTGTCTAGTTTGTCCTAAATGGAAATAGTGCCAGTTGTATATCCAATATGGCTGCCATAATGGCTAATTTGAGAATCTTATTGCTCAAGAATGTCAGAGATGGTTTCAACACTAAGCAGTTAAAAAGAAAAAAATTCTCTTCGGTCAGTAGAACTTCAGTCCTTTTGAGTACTTTTGTTTAATAATATCTTTGTTTTTTTAAATCATGTTAATGCTATGAATTGTTGCTTCTGTTTGAATTTGTTAGATGTACATTTATTGATAATTTTTAGCACGATTTTTTTCTTCTAACTGCATTCTCTATATTTTCAGGAGTTTTGGTTTCATCTCCAAAATCAATGACCATATCAACATTCCCATGTCACTACCATGCATTAAATCTCGCTGTTCAACATCTT
This sequence comes from Margaritifera margaritifera, assembly GCA_029931535.1. Classification (NCBI taxonomy): domain Eukaryota; kingdom Metazoa; phylum Mollusca; class Bivalvia; order Unionida; family Margaritiferidae; genus Margaritifera; species Margaritifera margaritifera. The sequence goes on from JAQPZY010001560.1 coordinate 1,487,686, forward strand.
GCAGACGAGTGGACCATAGGTACGGTATTGTATTATGTTTAATGGTTTTTGTAGTTACTTACACACTTTCTAATAAGGTTATGTTTCAGATATTAAATCTCATTGCTTAGCGTCTTGCAGACAAGTGGACAATAGGTACGGTATTATATAACATACGATGGAGTTTTTGGTTCCTTACACACTTTTGGAAGGTGATGCATCAAAGTATTGGTATCCATTTGAGAGTAAAGTCTCTCTGTATATCACTACCCCTCATATTTACAGGGGTATAGTTGAGAAGTCCATTGAATTGTGTAAATTTTGTTTAAAATCATTTCTTTATTTATTCACTTGATTTTTGCTCTTGACTGGCAAACACCAGTACATCACCCCCTACTATAAGGCACTTCATTATAACACGGTTTCTGTTAGAAGGTAAATATGATCATAGATCCCTTTTCATTAAGTGATAGTGAAATTATATGTATCATGTACTTCAGTAAAAGGCAGTCTCGCTATAAGACAGTATACTCTATGGGTCCCATGGACAGTGTTAATATGAAGCAGTCCTCCATAACATACTTCATTATAAGGTGGTCTCACTATAAGACAGTATACTCTGTGGCTTCCATTGACAGTGTTATAATGAAGGAGTACTGTATGATGTGCTGCATTATGAGGTGGTCTTATTATAAGACAGTATACTCTATGGCCAGAGATGCAAACTCTTCCGATTCGGTCAGAGCAGCTCCAAGAATTAGGCCATCCTTCTGAGAAAAATCCAAGCTCCGATCAAAACACGAAAAACTCTGATATTTCTGCCTTTCAGAAATGTGTGGAATTGTTTGGTATATTTTGTATCATCAAGCAGACGTCTTTTCTTCGTAATGTGTTTGTCGTTTAGGAAAAGATCAGAGCCACGAAGCAACCGGAAAGCTCTCGATTCTGTTGGTTGCATATTAATTAATTCCTGCATTTTCATTGGTCAAAATGATATCTTTTTAGCCCGTAATGTTTTTGTTCAGTTGCTCTCCTCCGCTGTTTGAGGCACATAGTCGTCTGCTGGCCATGAACTATTTGATTTTCTCAAAATACCATCTCCTGAGTTGGATCTGCAACCAAAGTGGAAAAAGAGAAAGTACAAACAGAAATTTAGTGAGAAGTACGCTGAAGATTTTCCTGGCATGACAGAATCTAGACTTGGTATGAGTTTGCATTTTGCATGTGGTGTAGGACTGACATTAAGTTAAGATAGTTTGCAGTGGACAAACAGATTTAGAGAGACACTAAAACTTGAAAGGACAAGAGCTATACACTTTCTCAAGAGAGTCATGACTCTCTTCTAAAGCTCAAAAGTATTTTTTTCGGCTGGATATGATCTGTCAGTTATAAATGCAGAAACAGATTTTACAAACTTTCTTGTCAAAAATAATCGTCCACTTGCCGTCGGTGACAAAGCTGGGCCTATGTTTTGCGTGATGTTTCCAGACTCCGCTATTGCCAAGAAATACAGCTGTGCCAGAACAAAAACCAGTGCAATTATTAAAGTATTGGCAAAGGAGGATGTGTCTTGTGTGGACGAGCATCTTCATTATGCTCCTTTTAGCATTGCAACAGACAGCAATACAGATTTAAGTGATATGATGCTGTACCCTAGTGTGGTTCGTTTTTTTGAGCCAGCGCTTGGATGTGTAATCAGTTTGTTACTTTTGCCACTTACCAAGCACTAAATGCATAATTATAATTTGCTTAGAGTTGATAGGACTTTTCAGGTGTGTATTTTATTGGCATTATAGTGGACAATAGATTTATTTTATTCTTCATGGATGTGTTTTAATATTGTAATAATGTCAGACATTTCCTTGCATTTTGAGAGATGATTTTTTATTTTGTATTTTTTAAGTTCAGTTGATAGACAAATGGGTATGAGGGTAAGTAAAATTAAAATGTCTAAAACATGCATTTCCATTAAGTACTTTTTATATCCCCAAAATATAAACAAATGAACCAGATTGGACCATTTTTTGACCGACACCCCCCCCCCCCCATGTGCTCTGCCACTCAGCCGTACTAAGATTTTATATTCTCAAGGGTTGGCATCTCTGTGTGGCTCTCATCAACAGTGTTATAATGGGGGATTACTATTACCCCATAATAAGGAGGTCTCACTATAAAGCAGTATGCTCTGGCTCCCATCGAAAGCGTTATAATGAAGAAGTACTGTATGATGTACTTCATTATAAGGTGGTCTCAGTATAATGCAGCATACTCTTTGGCTCCCATCAACAGTGTTATAATGAGAGATTCCTATTACCCCATTATAAAGAAGTCTCATAAGGTGGTATTTTCTATGACTGTCATGGACAGTATTATAATGAGCGAGTACTGAAATACATTGGTTTTACATAAGCAGTTAACTTATTTTTGGTGTTTTTATGTACTAGTATTATGGCCTTGTTTAAACTTGCCTTGCTATGATGCCATACTTAATAATGTGGGTCACTTTTATGGCTCCTGTGAAATGTTTTTTGTTTTTAAAGAAATAGTACTCTGCAGTACACCCTAAAACCGTTGTTGACTAAATCACCAGGATCATAGACCTTTATTTGCTATAAAGTTTACAACAGTGTACAACACCTGCTATTTATCAGATAATGTATGTACTCACTTAATTGCAAACTGCGCAAACCCAGATCTGCCGTCACATAATGCACCGGCAGATCTGGGTCTATGCAGTTTGTTTGGAGTAATCAGTAGAACAAACAACATAGATCCTGATCTGCTGGTGCATTATGCAACAGCAGATCAGGGTCTGTGTTGTTTGCAGTTGGACTCGACGTATAAGTGAGTATATATATAGTATGTTTTACCTTTGCTTCACTCTGGCCACATTAAAGAAATTAATTTTGAATTCTTTGAGCAGTTGTAGCCAAGCACAGTAACAAGAGGTCAATAAATTCTTTGATGTTTGTAATTAAAGGTTGTGATATATAAAATATATGAAAAATCTCCAGAAATACATGAACAGACCAATTCTTTGAGTTTTTGTTGTATACAAGTGTTTTAGATATGTAATCTCAAATTGTGGAGCTGTTTAGCACCTGTGAGTGTCAGATTTCTTATTTTGAGTCATGCTAGAGGGGTATATACTGTAAAATAAGACATGTTTGTGGAGAATGGAGGGGGGTTGTGGGCAATACATATCCATGAAATTAGATCCAACATGAAAAACAATGTTGTAGATTGGGTGTTTCGGTACACAGTGATAAAAAAAAAAAATTCATCATAAACTTGCCAGTTTACTTACAAACCACAAAATGTTATCCCAGAGCAATGGTGACTCAGTGGCCAGCAAACCAAACTCGTGATTAAAAAGGTGTGGGTTCAAATCCTACCATCAGATCAATCCAGGTTGGCTACCGTAGTTCATCCTAAGGCAAGACGCTTGACTCCAATTGCCTCAGCACTAAATAACCTTCATGTGTTGCCATGCCATAAAACACCAAGCCAAACTTAATTATTTATAATTTTACAGTACTAGTTTTACCTTTGTCAATTTGTCCAGCTGGTTCAGCTTCATGTATAGGTCACTTTGGTAGGGCATTCATGTTCCATTAGCATATTTCTGCATTTGTATATAGAGGACTGATGGAACTTGTCTCATAAGTGTGCTTGAAATTGTGTTGAGAGCTGCTTCCTGTTTCTAAACACTACCCCAGGCAACACATTCTCCAAGGTAACGTGTTATATCCCTTTGTCAGAGGTCACTGTGGAAAACAGTGCATTACTCTCAATGGGGTGTGCATTCAGATGCATCAAAAAATTTAAAATACTCAACCTGTACAAGAATTTTGGTCGTACCTTTAAGGTCAACGTCACAGCAAAGGGAAGCATAACTTTAACCTGTTTTCTTATCCAAGCTGTAGTTTTTGAATCACAGAAATTATTTGTAATCATATTACATATTTGTATTTTCATATTTGAATGTATATTTATACATGTATATTTACATGTATATTTACATATTTGAAAATATTTGTAATCTAGTCATTATGTATATATTTGTAAATACATTTGTCAATAAATATGTAAACAATAAATCATAAATAAATTTGTAACATACATGTATATTTACATATTTGAAAATATTTGTAATCTAGTCGTTATGTATATGTTTGTCAAGTTTAAAAAAAACAAACTACCAAAGATAGTTCCGTGAGTCTTTACACAGATGTACATCACAACTAGATAGGATGTTGCATACCACAGCCATGCCCATTACTTCAAGGTCAAGATCAAAGCAAGGACAAATTTAAGTTGGTGACCTGTTTTCTTGCCCAGGGTGTAATTTTTGACACACAAGATATTTTCTTAATACTTTGCCATGATATACATCATGGTTAGGCATTATGTATTGTGCCACAAATGTCATGATCATGATATGGGAAAATGTAATTCAGTTGGCTTTAACTTTTGACCTACAGAAAACATTTTAATGACACTTAACCAACATATACATTATGACCACACATACATCAAGACCAGACAAGGTTGATAGGGGGAATTGGGTATGTGACTAATTAGATGGGTCCCTTGTTCAGAGGTTAAATGATTGCAAGGGAAATGTTACAGGGCAGGATTATCATGTGATGTTTGTAGTACTGTATTAGTTGGTTGTGTTGAGGAAGCAGTCAACAGCTCTTATAATTCCATTGTTTGTTGCTAAAGGTATTTCCTTTTTTTGGATGTGAAGTCATTTTTGTGTTGAGATAGGTAAAAAAAAATTAGATTGTTTGGTACATATATTAGCATAAATTACAATAACAAAAGACTAGGTTCTTTAGGCCAAGTCAGCAAATATTGGAGATATTTAAACAAATAGAGAAATATGGACCAGTTATGGTGTGTTTCAAACATTTGTCCACACATTTTAGAAAGTGCCTTTGGATTAAAATCTTTCCAATATTAAAGGTTTATCAGAGACACTTCATTTCATACAATGAAATGAATTGTTTGAAATGACCTTTTATAACCTGCTGGACATCAAATCCGGAACTTTTGCAGCGATTAGCAAAATCCTTTAAAATGTTACTTCTCTGCTCTGGTGCCACACTGTACAGGTGGCAATTCCAACACTTGAAAAGTGACTTGACTGGGTTAATTCTTTATTTACAGGTATATTTTATATGGTATTGTGACCCATGCAGGCTTTTCCCTTGGGTCTGGACATTACTTGGCCTATGTCCGCACTCTGCCACCAGAAACTACCAAGGACAAATGTATCACTTCCATGTTTTCATCTCACATTAAGAATGAGACATTGAAAGGTGTTAATGAATCATTGGAGAAAGGTACAGGGCATGCGACACGGTACAAGACTGGTGCACAGATTAAACTTCCTTCACGGTTTGAGAACAGTGTTTCTCTGGACAGGAAAATTCGACCCTTGGCAGGTTCAGTGATGAAGGAAGAGAATTTCGAAGACAACAAGAAAAACTCGACTGTCAGGAACAAATGGTATGAAGTGGATGATGAAACGGTCCGTATATTTCAGGAGGATGAATTTCAGGACTTATTGATGGGAAAAACTGGCTCTTTGATTGGGACTCCATATTTATTGTTCTATCATAAAGGTAGCATATTATGAAATTGGGTCTTGATCACATAGATGAAAATTAGAATGTTGTTACATGTCATTGAAGAATAATTGATGTGTTAAGGACAGATAAGTCAAACCTCTTTGGAGTTGACTCTTGTTTATAAGTATGTAAAGGTGTTTAAAACAGATATAAAAAATAACAGTCTGATTAAAAACATATATACACAGACCACTCCTTGTCAGCAGATCTGACAGGCACCCACTATGTGTCATGTTTTAATGGCATTACTATCTGCTAATCCATTTGTACTTTCAGGATTCTAAATGTAAGTGATCAAATATACCAAAATAAAAGAAGGTCTTTAAAGAAGGCTATCAAATTTGTTGATCAATTTAAACATGATGGATGATCAAAGGAACATAACCCCTGAAGTGATGGATGCTAATCAGATCTCCAGTTAACATAAGCCTGTGGCAATCTTATTTTAATCTTATTTTAGGAAAAAATAAAATTAATAAAACCTAGAAGAATTTATTTTTAAACCTGCCTTGACAGGGGCTCAATATACCAATCACTTTTGTACATCTATCTGTACCCTAGATTAAGGTCAGTGTAAAAGTTTCTTTGATTACCGTATTTTGGTGTGTATAACGCACACTGGTGTATAACGTGCACCCCAAATTTTGACCCAGAATGAGGAGGAAAAATGTAGTTCTGCCATGTAACGCGCATGTGATATAATACATTTCAAAATCTTAATAATTTCGCTCCGTTTCGTAGCAACAACACTCGGCCATTTTGGATAGTGCACAGATCATCATTTGTTACACGACGTTTGATATCTTTACAATAAACTAGCGCCTGGCTGTTTCTCTGGTCTTTTCTGTCGGTACACGGCACCCGATTATAGCCAATACTTTTTTTTTACAGATATCGTAAAAGAAAGACTGAAAAAGTGGCAAACTTTAAAGTATATCTTTCTGATTTTATAGTTGGCCCTTAAAAGGGCCGTTTTAAGGTTTGCTTTGTAGCTGGAGTTCAGTCTAATGCATCAAATCCCTCAAATTCCTCTTCGTCCTCATCACTCTCAAAAAGTCACCGTATGTCCTCGTTTGTCATCATTCCTGGCATTTGATCGAATACATGATACTATGTGAAAGTTCAGGTCCAGTATTTACACTAATTTGGACTATCATGACACTTCAAATATATATCTAGATAGAATTTACCAAGACAATACTTCGTAATTATGTTTGGCACATCAAAACTTTAGCCGGTGCTGATTACCTTTAAAAACACCACGCTGAGTAAGTTAAATATTACTCACTCTATTGTAACAAAGAAGGATCAAATGCTGTGGTTTAAGATTAGAAAAAAAACAAAGAACAAAGGATATTTTCTGAAGAAAAGGAAATAAATTGCAAGTTTACCTAGACAAAGCATTGTAACTATGTTCATCACATCAAAGCTAAGCCGGCGCTGATTACTGTGAAAAGATCCCACAGAGTCAATGAAGTGTTGATCACCGTATAGTCACAAAGATATATCAAATACTGTGATTTAAGATGAGAAATAAAACAAAGAACCAAGGTTATTTTCCAAAGAAAAGTAAATAAATTGGAAGTTTACACAGACAAAGCATTGTAACTATGTTCAGCACATCAATGCTTAGCTGGCGCTGATTACCGTGAAAAGATCACATTGAGTTAATGAAACATTGATCACTGTATAGTTACAAAAATATATCAAAATCTATGAATTGAAATAAAACTAAGAATCAAGCTTATTTTCCAAAGGAAAAAAAAGAGAATGTTTTCTGACTTCATACATTAATTGATTATTTTGTTTCACGATGTGTCAGTGTTACCGTAACAGACTAACCGTAGTTGCAAAAAATATGCCTCTGATGAGAACATTAACACTGCTTGAATTATAAATATTATATTTCAGTTCAACCAAGAATAAATGAAGACAAAATGTATTAGATCCACAGTTATGAAATACTGAACATTAACGGTACAGGTACGGTAATCATATTCATTCCGCTGCAATGCAGTGCCTTGCACAGGTTTAGAACAACAAGTTACCAGTCGTTATGTACATGTATTTCCGGTTGAGGCACAGAACAAAATGCTAGACAGTGATGGGAAATGTAACAAGTTTATTAATATAAGCAATCAAAGAACATGACTATTAAGGTTTGTAAGCATTATTTTATTTCATTAATAAGGCTAGTACCAGTAAACAATTTAATTACAATGCAACGTGCAATGGATTTAATATTTCACAAGGAGTGAATGTGACACATGTAGGCAGTTACAGTGCCTTCATCCTTTCGTCAGATCGACCTGGAAAAAAACTTGTTTTTAGTTCTTCTATAAAACGAACACCCCCAACTTAAAATAAGAAAATTAGGTGAAAAAAGTGCGCTTTATACACAGCTAAATACGGTAAACTCGGTGTTCAAATTTTTTTTTACATACAGTTAAATAACAGGTGGGCTCAAAAAATGGAAGTTTCTTGTTTTATGTTCAGTGCAATCCAATACAAAATCTGACACTGGTTTTTTACCATTGTGCTACCTCACTAAATCTGTGTCTAGATAAAGATGGCATGACAAGTAGACTCAATTAATGTTCAGCTTTTTTAACGGATCATGTAGAGTGAAAAAATATTTGCATTTTTGGTATCAAACATACACTCAGAGAAGTAGGAGATAAAAAAAAAATACAAAATTACTAATTAACTGCATTCTAATAATGTAAATTGATCATATCATTATAGCTGTCTGTTCAAAAACTGAAAATGTACGAGAGAGATTTGAATACATGAAACCCCCCTCCCCTCCAACTCTATTTTGAAGGGAGAAACAATATGGACAATTTTTACAATTCTAAATGAGTTAATAAGGATTTAATGAAGAAATAAAGGTAGGGCTTGCAATTCTGATGTACAGCTTTTGCACATTCAATTGATTTTTAAAATATTTTGCATGAAATCTTGTAATAACACATTCCAGAAAAGATCTTGCAAGTAGGGAAACAAAATTTTTACTAAATAAGGGTGCACCACTTCATAAGTAAGTCAATTAAGAGTTTGGTTCATTTTAAAGTGTTTCTGTCATTTTGTTTCTGTTTTTAATGAACATTATTAGTCTTTTACAACACAGCATACAGCACAGTGCAAATGAACTTTGATTGTATCAGTTACAATGAAGTTTCCATAATTCAGACAGTCTCCGTTAGAGTGGACATCTCTATATTCAGAATACATTTTCTGGGAACAGATATTCTCTTTTATACTTTTAGCAGATTGTTAGTTTGGTTTTGTCTGTCATTACTCCATACAAAAAGATTGGGAACAAACTGTCTGGATTAATGGAATCTAACTTTATGTTAGTAATTAAAATTATTGATCAGAGGCTACATCTCATCTTGTGGCTGTACCATTTAAACACACATGGTACCCAGGGAAGGCAGTTTAAAAAAAAAATATATGCCAGGGTACTCTGTTTACACAAAGAGTTCATATGAAATAATACAAAACTTCTAAACTGCATCTCTGGGTGACTACTTCACATTAAAGATACCAAGTAAAGGTTCCAAGTATGTTTACTGGAACAGCCTTCAGTATATATTCATACATATCTGGAGCTTGGAAGCTATCAAGATGCAGCTGGATACTCTCTTTTACCAGCATTGTTTTCATTAAATTTTTATCATAAGGAAAAAATTATATGTTTGATCCCTTGAGACCATAACATTTTAAAAGACAATTCTATAATCAACAGACGTGTTCATCTTGGCTATAAGAATTTGTTCATTAAAGTTTTTTTTTAATTCTGATGCTGACAGCTCAGCTTATTAAAATTGAACTGTTTCTTTACTTGTTGCAAGACTTAATTTATGGTTGCGTCCTTAAAAATTGTTTTGTTTTCCAAGGCAATCCGATTCATAGTAAGTATGCTTGCAAACCTAGGTAGTGCTGGGCCAGTTTTGATGGGATGACAGTGCTATCCAGATTTTTTACAGTATGATTTCCATTTATGTTAACGTTTTATGCCATTTATGTTAACATTTTATGCTACTTGACATGACATGAATTGTATTCTTCCTTTCTTAGCAATAAGTTGTCTTGTATGTTAAGTCAACATAGCTATATGGGCATATGTTTACTACTCTTGATGACTTTATTCTGTCATGAATAGGTACAACATAGCTATATGGGCATATGTTTACTACTCTTGATGACTTTATTCTGTCATGAATAGGTACAACATAGCTATATGGGCATATGTTTACTACTCTTGATGACTTTATTCTGTCATGAATAGGTACAACATAGCTATATGGGCATATGTTTACTACTCTTGATGACTTTATTCTGTCATGAATAGGTACAACATAGCTATATGGGCATATGTTTACTACTCTTGATGACTTCATTCTGTCATGAATAGGTACAACATAGCTATATGGGCATATGTTTACTACTCTTGATGACTTTATTCTGTCATGAATAGGTACAACATAGCTATATGGGCATATGTTTACTATTGATGACTTTATTCTGTCATGAATAGGTACAACATAGCTATATGGGCATATGTTTACTACTCTTGATGACTTTATTCTGTCATGAATAGGTACAACATAGCTATATGGGCATATGTTTACTACTCTTGATGACTTTATTCTGTCATGAATAGGTACAATATAGCTATATGGGCATATGTTTACTACTCTTGATGACTTTATTCTGTCATGAATAGGTACAACATAGCTATATGGGCATATGTTTACTACTCTTGATGACTTTATTCTGTCATGAATAGGTACAATATAGCTATATGGGCATATGTTTACTACTCTTGATGACTTTATTCTGTCATGAATAGGTACAACATAGCTATATGGGCATATGTTTACTACTCTTGATGACTTTATTCTGTCATGAATAGGTACAACATAGCTATATGGGCATATGTTTACTACTCTTGATGACTTCATTCTGTCATGAATAGGTACAACATAGCTATATGGGCATATGTTTACTACTCTTGATGACTTTATTCTGTCATGAATAGGTACAACATAGCTATATGGGCATATGTTTACTACTCTTGATGACTTTATTCTGTCATGAATAGGTACAATAAGCTGTTTATTATAAATGGACTGATTATGTACTTTTCAGTGTACCTTATAACAGGTTGTTTTAGTGGTGTAAAATGAATGGACTGAATATGTACTTTTCAGTGTACCTTATAACAGGTTGTTTTAGTGGTGTAAAATGAATGGACTGAATATGTGCTTTTCAGTGTACCTTATAACAGGTTGTTTTAGTGGTGTAAAATGAATGGACTGAATATGTGCTTTTCAGTGTACCTTATAACAGGTTGTTTTAGTGGTGTAAAATGAATGGACTGAATATGTGCTTTTCAGTGTACCTTATAGCAGGTTGTTTTAGTGGTGTAAAATGAATGGACTGAATATGCACTTTTCAGTGTTATAGCAGGTTGTTTTAGTGGTGTAAAATGAATGGACTGAATATGTACTTTTCAGTGTACCTTATAGCAGGTTGTTTTAGCGGTGTAAAATGAATGGACTGAATATGTACTTTTCAGTGTACCTTATAGCCGGTTATTTTAGTGGTGTAAAATGAATGGACTGAATATGTACTTTTCAGTGTACCTTATAGCAGGTTGTTTTAGTGGTGTAAAATGAATGGACTGAATATGTACTTTTCAGTGTACCTTATAGCGGGTTGTTTTAGCGGTGTAAAATGAATGGACTGAATATGTACTTTTCAGTGTTATAGCAGGTTGTTTTAGTGGTGTAAAATGAATGGACTGAATATGTACTTTTCAGTGTACCTTATAGCAGGTTGTTTTAGTGGTCTAAAATGAATGGACTGAATATGTACTTTTCAGTGTACCTTATAGCCGGTTATTTTAGCAGTATAGAAATTTTAGCGATTTAACCGTCTCAGATTGAAGGCACCCAAAAAAATCCCATAAAAATACCACAATAACTGTGCATAGTATCCCAAAAAAATCTTTCTTCTGTCATTGGTTCTGGTAAATAAATATATTAAGCGCTGTTATTGATATGAATAAAGGGATCTAGTGATCATGGTTACCTATTCACTGTTATAGACAATGTTAAGAACTGTAAATGCCATTCACTTCCAGTGCATTGAGATGCAGGAGCCCAAAAGTAGTCCATTTTTCTGTCAGTTTGTCAGTCCAGCTGTCTGTCTGTCTGTTTGTTCATACTTTTTGTAACCAGCACAAGTCTGCAACCCTTACACATAATTGGTTACCATTTGGTAGGCGAATTGCTTATTACATGTAAAGTTTTGTTTTTTCAGGTCCAGTTTTTATGGAGTTGTTGCCTTGCTTCCATCATTATTACATTCTCCAATAAGTCGATCCTTTTAAACATCATAGCTCAGGAACCATACAACATATTCTGATGCAGTTTGGTGTGCACATTGTTTTATGGCGCTAAATTTGCCTTTTATGGGTTTTATCCCGTTAGCTCCATTTAGATAGAGTTATGGCCCATGAAAATTAACTCCATATCTTCACATGAGATGCTGCTTGTAAGCAGCAGAGCTCTACAACTCTTATACATAATGCCAATTAATTTAGTGAATTGTTTATTACAAGTAGTTGTTTCTTTTAAAGGTTCTTCTTTTCAGGTCAAAGTTTTTGATGGAGTTATTGCCTTTTTCCATCAATATCATATCCACAACAGCTGATACTTGTAACCAGCTTAGCCCAGGAACTGTGTACACTGTCACATAGCCCTAGATATGCCTTTGATGGGTTTTGTTTCATCAGCTCCATTATGGATAGAATTATTGCCGCTGACAATGAACTTAATATCTTCACATGGAATGTTGTTTTTTATTGGCATAGCTCTAGAACCATTGAACATGTTCTGATACAGTTAGGTATAAACACTGTTGCATAGACATACATGTGTCGTATATGTGGTTAGTCTCAGAATTGTTATGTCCTTTGATTGCTTGTTCTCCTGACTGTGGTTTCCACAAGATAATTTAACCAAAATTTGTTGGATTTCAACCAAATTTGGCATGTGACTTCTGATTGATGAGTATTTGAACGAGTTTGATTTCCAGCATTCTACAACTTCAGTTACAGGAGGTATGACCCCTGATTGGCAACCTCCTCGCTTTGGTTACAGGAGGTATGACCCCTGTTTGGCAACCTCCTGGCTTTGGTTACAGGAGGTATGACCACTGATTGGCAACCTACTGGCTTTGGTTACAGGAGGTATGACCCCTGATTGGCAACCTCCTGGCTTTGGTTACAGGAGGTATGACCCCTGATTGGCAACTTCATTGCTTTGGTTTCCACAGTGTAATTTTACTTATCTCTGTTGTATTTCAACCAAATTTGGCATGCATTGTCATATTGATGAGTCCTTGAATGAGTTGAATTCTAAGTGTTCCACATTATCATTCAGAGGAGTTTTGGCTCCTAATTGCTCATTCTCCTATCTTTGCATTGTGTAACATAACTTTACTGAACATCCCATGTGATCATGTTGAAGAATTATGTTCCCTGATTGCCCATCTGCAAACATTGGTTATTCAGCTTAAGTTCTTCTGTTTAAGGTCCCATCCTTCAAATTGTAGAGAGTGGGACCTTTTGCTGTGCATCCATCACTACTAGCTCTTATTATTTTATCCCAGCCAACATCTCAGAATAATTTGACTCCATTTTACTATTATTATTTTTTTTTTTATATGACCCTGCAGCAGTCATTTTCTGTTGTCCAGCCATCAATATTTTGCTTCTTACCAGTCTGGAGGCCATATTTCTGATCCGATTTTGATCAAATTTGGAACATAGATTTATATCATCAGGATCTCAGATAGGTAATTTGAGTAAGTTTGGTAAATATACTTAAATAATCAGGATCTTAGATGGGCACAGTTGTGAGTGAGAGCCACACATTAATGAGGTGTTCCTGCCTCTGAGTGATGGAGATTTTTACCACCACTGTTCATGGTTTGTACAACCTTAAAAAATTCTTTGAATTTGATGAGTTGCCTTGAAAAATCCTAAAATTTGGAAAAGGTTGGTTTTTACCATGGAAAATCATCAAATTTGTTGAAAAACTCCTTGAATTTTTCCCAATACTCCTTGAATGGATCTGATGGAATACAAAACATTAAAACTGAATAAAATATATATCATTTTTAAAATTCAAATGTTCTTTATATATTTTCCAAAAATAATATACAAGTAAAATGAGATAAATATTGGTTGCATCAAAGAGTAGTTACCAAATGGAATAGCATCTTTTTTCTGTAGTGGTACACTATTTATGTGTTTTTGCTTCTACTGTGCAGTGATAAATAATGTAACACATGAAGAAAGCTCAATTTTCATAAGAAAGATTGCTCATTAAACTTATGGAAGTACTTATAAACTTCTTGAAAAGCCACTGAAAATCAACTGTCTGGGGCTGTATGGACCTGTATCTGCTTGGTTGAGCTTGTTACCACTCTGGTGACTGAATTTCAGTCGGTTTTGTTCAGACATGGTAAATAAGCTTGCATCATCATAGTCTTTGATTGTATAATAAGTGTGATCTGTGCATATTATTGAGATGATTATGCATCTGTTCTGGAAACTATTTGTCATCCAATTCCAATAAAACTTGGTAAATTGCTTTATATCATCAAGATCTTGGATGAGTTTGATTATGAGCAACAGACTTTGCATGTTAACGTTGCCTTTTGGGGGGGAAATAATTTATATAAGACTGAAGTAAAATAGGTAAAATCGTCATTATACAAAGTCTGGGAGAAAGTTTACATAGGATTATGTTCTTACAATACTGCAAAAGCCTCGTTAGTGAAATGGTTAACTGTCAAGTTATATAAGCCAGGTGAGCAATATCAGGCCTTCTTAGTCCACTTGTTTTTTTGTTCTAATATAACAGACTGAAGTGTTAATTAAATGACATAGTCCAATTGAATGATTTTTTTTTCCTTTTGATTTTTCCTTTGTTAAAGAGTAAAAGGGTAAATAAGCTATTTTGACCTTCAGTACAGTCAAGTGTAGCCAGTAGCAATTCAGTGTACGCTAAAAAGACATTGCTTGCTTTGGGTTGGCAATACTGCTGCTGCTGATTATCCCCACTAAAATTTAAATCTTCCTAAAATTAGCAGTCACTAAACTACAAATCTCTGAAATTTCAAACCACTCTATTTGGACAAAATCGCTAAATTTTCTTTCCACAAAAATACACTGCTGTAAGGTATTACATGAATTTGTCTTGGCAATAAAATTCAGAGACATGATTAGCATTTTATATCATATTTTTTACCTGTCTTGTGAATATCAGTGTTTCTGTTTAGATCTGGAGCTCTAATTTAAAGAATGATTCCATTGAAATATCCAGATGTGTACATATACATTTCAGTATTGTAACTTATCTGATTTAGAGTTAATTAAGCTTTAGTATTTGTGTTTGTATTATAATTTGTGTTGTCAGCCATGAAGTTATCAGGCCTGGTCCATCATTTGACATTTGCTTAGTTCAGGTAGTCCGCGTTTGTAAAATCAATGCTTACTGCACAGCTCAGAATGACTTGATCATTACATTTAAACATTGATATGGCATCACAGTTTACCTAGGTGTATTATAGCGCAATTAACTCTGGGAGAGACAGGATGTAAAATGACGTCTTTGCAGGGATCAGGACAAAAATTCCTAAGTACTTGTCCCTGGGATGAGTGAGTTGCGAGAGTTACTCATCCCTGCCCTCATTATACTCAACACAGTACACTTCTCCGCTAAACTGCTTATGATTTTAACGAATCACAGGAACCTGATTCAAGCTTACTGAAATGGGTCTAAATGATGAAAATATTGCGTTCTACTACATGGTTTCTTAAATAAACATATAATAAGGCACAAGGTTTGTAACTTTAGAAATTGCAGTTGAACATATAGCCCCTAATGTCTTTGTGGTATTCACATTTACAGTGAACCATTCAGTATTTTCATTTCCAATGAGCCATCACATTTACAGTGAACCATTCAGTATTTCATTTCCAATGAGCCATCACACATCTTTATGAGTTAGATATGGGAGAAGTTAAGAGAGAGAGAATTAAAAATATGATTTTCGTCTGGTCAGACATTGTTATGCTTGCCCCAGATCACCGGTATTTCAAGACTGTGTGGCTTTATTAGTACACTCAGGCCAAAGCAAAGATGCCAGCATATATTTATATAAGTATGTAATTACTTTTCACAAGACAAATTTTAGTAACTTGCATTTGAAACAAGAATTGCAACTGTCTCAATTTCCACCAACTTTCGTACTGAATGATCCATTTTGGTCAAACCTCCATTGTAGAGAGCTACACACGGGTGCCATAAAATGGAAGATTGCAGATTGCCTAAAAGAATTGGAACAGTTCTAGGTCATTACCCCAACTTGATTTTGACAATTGGCTGTTGTCTCGACATTATCTGCTTTATAAATAGATTACAACAGCATGCATTGTGTAAAAGTTGGTGGGAGTTGGCTGAGACACTTAAAATATTCATTTCATATGTAAGTTGGCAACATTTGTCTTGTGAAAAATAATATAGAAATATCAGCTGGCATCTTCCCTTGGCATGACAGTGTATCAATAAAGCTTCAGTGTTGAAAATACCGGTGACCTGTGGCAACTGAAACATTGCCCTACCAGATGAAAAATTAGACAAATTTTATCATTCTCTGTCTCGTAACTTCTCAGAGGTCTGGTTCATAAGATCTGTGATAGTTGCTTGAAAGGGAATCTTTCTCCACATCAAAATGATGCCTAAATTGCTGAAGACTGTCACTGTTAATTCAATCGCCATAACAGCTTGAGGGCTAAGTGTGAAAGAGCAACATAACATGTTCATAATATTACCCATTCTAGTATCAACCTTACATCATGTACCCGTGTTAAAATGAAGTCATTTTCTTTGCAACATGTCAACAAATAGGCAGATTAGGCATACATTATTTATAACTGATGCATGCCAAATTGTTAAGTAATGTTGAATTTCAATGCTTGTTAAGGGTAGAAAATGCTCTCAGATTTATTCTCAAGGTGCGATTCTGCATCTACTCGACCCAGGGACAAGTATGTAGTAGTAATGTTTTACTCGCCCCAGCCAATTTTTACCCGGTCAGGATGAGTGGTCGAGTACTTTTCTTGAGCCCAACTTTGCGACATCTGGATATTATTAAAATGATGAAAAAGAACAATTCCTATACATGATATGGCCAATGAAAAGTATACAAGACCTTCAGAAATTTTAAGGATTTGAAACCTGCTCTACATCGACTGCACAGGCTTTCTGTTGTGGAAAACTTGCTGGATCTCAATATATGTGTCATACTGAAAAATTAAATCATCAACATACCCTTCTCTTTATGCATTTGATTGATAACAGGGGTCTGTGATCTTCAACCTGTGCAGAAATGATGAATTTAAACTACTAAGCTATTATTTTATGGTCAATTAGTGACAGAGTACTTTTTCTCATAGATTTCTATGTATGGTCAATTAGTGACAGAGTACTTTTTCTCATAGATTTCTATGTATGGGCAATTAGTGACAGAGTACTTTTTCTCATAGATTTCTATGAAATGACCCTTACTTAGAGATATATATTTAACTAAGAGTTGTGCAATAAAACACAATGCTCAAAATAAACACAACACTCAGTAAGACCAGGGTGCACATTAATCAGTTACAATCAGCAGTAGAACAAACATTGTAGACATTAGTTTGTTTATCTGTTATGTACAAATTATGTTGAAATGTTAAATTTGTGAAATTGTACTGTGTTTTTTTTTCTGTGAAGAATGAGATACTTTGATATCTGGATAATAAACATGTATTGTAGTATCCCTGGTGTCAGCATTAGTGTCTGCAGCCATAAAAGCATATACATACGGACAGCTTTTTTGAATCTTAAACCTTCTTTCTTAATGTGTCATAGGCAACAGTTTGGAGTGGATTTCATAGCACCTATTCCCTGGGGAGGGGGGCTGAATTGGTACATATAGTGTAAAGATGATGCCAGGGCATGCGAGCTCACAAATCATGCCAAATTTGTATGAATTCGCTCACTTGAAGAGCAGTGATGCATGATAACTCTGGCAAATTAGTTTTAAAGTTGCACAAATAAATTTTTTTATTTAACTGTTAAACCTTAAAGTGCTTGCCATGACATAAGTCGCATCACTGTTAGAGGTCTTGTGGTGCTGTCTTTTTTCAGGTAGGAAACTGTTTACATATATGGGTACTTTGGCTTAACATGAATGGTTGTTAAACTTAATTTGATTGGCATATTGGGCCCTGGAACAAGCATTCTATTGTAGTTTGAACCTTACTTTCATCAAGGAAGTTTGACAAATGTATGTTTAAAATACAGACTACCTAGAAAACCCAAAATGTCTGACTCCCAACATGGTTTATCTTCAGATGATGATTTCATTTGGCAAATACTGGCTGACAAAAGCGATGATGACAATGATTTTTAAAATTTTAAGTATATCAGATTAGTGGAGCTGGGAAAGTATAACTGGAAATGCCAGTGAGTGATTTTGAACCCAAAAATGCTAGCTGACTAAGCTAGCTATGCATATGCCCCTTCAGATAGCAGACTGTGAAAGAGGGGTTCTCAGCACAGAACAATATTCATACACAGACAAGAAACAGATTAAGCTCACGAGCAATTGACAGATTAATGCTTATACAACTAGAGGAGACATCTTTTGAGTATTTTGATTTCAATATAGCTCTAACAGAGTGGAGCAGGAAGAAAGAGAGATATTTAAGTGTTATGTAAATATTGAACTAACGGCTAAAACACGGTATTGGTGCTGAGAGTAGTCTCACTCACTTAAAAAATTGAAATGTTTGATAGAACATTTCAATGAAGCTCATTATATACCCTAGGGTGTCCCCTAGTCAGATCAAGTTAGATTTAGCTTGAACATGCATGCGATTTTGTTTAACCATTATTTCAATTCATTGGTATAACAACAGTTACAGACACTACACTTGGTGTATAACATGCAAGAAAAACAGCATGAAAACTTTAAAACTTTTTTTTTTTTCACAGTAACATCAGTAACAGGATATCAACATTTAAAGTAAACAACATAACTGGAAGTGGTAAACAACTTAATAACAAAATCAAAACATCTATGACAAAGGTATCACTTAGAAAAAAAACCTAACCATGAAACTTTTGCATAACAAACATAAAAGACATAGAATAATCTTATTTAGGCATTTATCTAACACCAAGAAGAATATTTAAACAAACAAAATCATTAATACTGGCCAAAAGTATTGCAAACTTCCATAAGAGTCAGAAGTACATTGTCCATAAAATTGGTTACAGACACTACAAAACTATAGCATTTCAATACAGCTGCAGAACCATACATATCTCCATAAAATTCACTTCAAAAATAATTCAACATGAACACATTGACTAGAATTATTCATTAAATGAATGTTGATTAGTTAATAAAATGATAAAACCACATTGTAACAGGTATATGTCCAATACTTGTGTTAAAATTATGAACTGGTAAATAGCACTTGAAAGTTTAATACTAAATAGTGTTTGTAAGAGTAAAATATTGAAGTATAATGAATGTTCAATAAATCATAGTCACTAAAGTATTGTTCAACCCAAGGTGCTGACTCAAACACAGACCCATATGTGATTGATCTTAAGGTTACAGACACTACACATTAAACCTTGACTTTATATTGTCATTTCAAATAGAAGTGCTTATGATTTTTTTCCAGATTTGACTTGAGCTTAGACAATTCAGCTGCATTAAACTTGAAATGACCCCTTTCATTGACTATTTGTGGAGCTTTTACCCTGTACAAGATAGCATCTAGAGCCTCTTGTGAATAATCATCTTTTTCAGGCCAAACATACATGTTGCCAGACTTTCTCATGTATTTAAGTCTAACTTCGTTATGAAGAATGTCTATTACTTCTGCTAAGTATACATCTAGAGGTCCCTTCTTTGGCTTAAGTCCTACAGCAACAAATTCTCCAGGGTGGTATTTCTCTATTGGTTTCTCTGTGTTGGTTGGTGCTTTTTTGTCAACTTTGATCTTCTTTGTCACAATGTTTTGTCTTTCTGTTGACTTCCGTTTCTTATTAGGCTTTTCGCTTGTTGCTGAGTTATGATCTTTCTGGTTACTTCCTTGTTTTCTTTTCTTGTCATTATTTTCTATTGTTGATGGATTCTTGTCTTTAAGTTGTTTTCCTTTCTGACTTAAATTATCTTTATTGAGTACTAACTTTCTCATTTCCCAGGCATTAACATTTTCGCTGAAGTTGCATCTCCCGTCAACCTTCATGCATTGCTCACAATAACAGCTCAGATTTCTTATGTTCAGTTCATAATCATTGCTTCCTGACTTTACAGCATGTAATTTTCTTGTACCTTGCAGTGTTTGCACATCAGTTTCTTCTCTATTTCTCTCAACATCTTTAACAAGGATGAACTCCCTTCTCGAAACTGTTTTAGCTTCATTATCTGTATTTTTCCATTTTCAGTTTCTCTGTACAGAAATGATATACATCTTCTGCACAACCTATCACCTTTCTATTGCTGATTACAGCTCTGTAGCAAGCATTCTTGACTGTCGCACCGAGACCATCGCAAACACTCTTTCCATGTGATGTTTCGAAATAATTTCGTGTTACGCATTCTCCATGCTTGGGTTCTTTTCACAGCTTCTTTCTTCTTTCTACTTAATTCAGCAGTTTTCGGACTTCTTAAATCAACACTCTTATTAACCGATATTGCCAGGGCTGCTTTTTCTTTCTTTTTCTGGCGATACCTTTTCATTTCTTCACGTTTTTTCCTTCTTAATTCTTGTTGAAGATTTGAATCGGAAAGTGATTGCTGTTTTTTAGTAGTCTTGCATCTTTTCTTCTTTCTCTATCAACCCTTTTTAGCTCCTCATGTTTCGCCTTATTTTCCCTCTGTTTTTTTCTCCAGGCTTGTACCTTTAGCCTCGTCTTCTCCCTTCTAGCTTTAATCTTCTGTTCATCTTCTTCTGGCTTATCTTTGCTTCCTAAAAGCAAACAACTTCATTCTCATTTTTGTTCCTCTATGTATACGGATGAAATTTAGACTTTACAAAACATACTTGTAATGAGTACGCAATATGCTTTCATACATAAGCAAACTGGAATAACCTGTAGATTCTTAAAGAAAAGTATCTGATTGAAAAAGAAATAGCATAAAACCTGATGATTATTCAATGTTCTAGCATTTACAATGATTGCACACTTTCCTTAATAATGTAAACAACAGTCGGGTCAATTCACATGTCTAGTAGTGTCTGTAACCATTTGACAATATCAGCAATGTATCCAATACTAAGTCTGAGCTCATTGAATTCTCATAATATTTCTGTTTGAATTTACTAGTCTAATGATATGGAATGCAAAAATACTCAGTTTCAATTGCATATTGTAAGAAATCACTGAAAATGTTGCCTGTTATCAGAAATCTAGATGAAAGAAACTATAAATATACCAAAATATTACAAATTGCAGACAGACAATATGTCAAAATTTAGCCTTACACATCAATACTGTAATAGGAAACATAATTTGGCTTCATTTTTAAAAAAAAAAACAGGGATAAAGTCATAGACAGTATAAAAAGGGGATATTGGTTACAGACACTACAATTTAAGAGTGTGGTTTACCAATTCAATACAAACTTACCAGAGTTGTTCCCAGAGGTTTGCTTTTGTCGTCTTCCCATGTCTTAGGGATGTACCATGGTAAAGAACAGAAAAAGTAATTAGGCAGCTTCTTCTAGGATAAGAAATTCAGGTTACATTGTCTTGTAGTAAATTACTCAAACAGACAGTGCTGCAAGAATGATGCAATATTCAATCAAGAGAGTTATTGCATCACTTTTTTGCTCTTGGCTGCAGAGGTAAATCGATGATGCAACATTACATCACATAAGATGGAACTTTCTATTGAGAAAAACAATGTTTTAATGACAAGTAGAACAATACTTTTATCTTTCATTTTTATACCTGTTTGTGTAGTGTCTGTAACTTTTTTTATTGAGTTGCTGTTTTTTAATGGTACAATACAGCACCACCAATTTTGGCCAACTTGGACATCACATGGATACACATGAGCCTTTGTAGGATTTATACTTTTCCATAATGAAACAACAAAATTATTGCCATATAAACTTGTAAAGGTTACAGACACTACAAAATTTAGAACTGGAAAGTTTGACAAAGAACAAGCTCTCAATCGAATATCTTGGCTAGCCATGTGATTTAAATGGTTTTACTACTTATTATAATATAAAGTCGAGTTCTAGATGTCAATAAAAGTTATAATGAATGTTATTTTGTACAAAATGTTGGCATATAACAACAGATTAGTGTTTGAATTTCAGTGTTGAAACAAAACTTCTACTGACGGTATTTTGCTTATAAAATCCATAATATTTTACCGATTTCTTTAATTCAAGAAGCAATATTTGCAGGATAGAATTCCGCATAAAACCAGACCAATAAATGCATAATTTCAGTATGATATTTAGAGAATTCTCTATTTTATATTCAAGCTTTTTTCGAGTGAGACTACATAACGCTCAAAAATGGCCATTTTTAGAGCTTGTTTCCATGCATATCTCAACAATGGGTTACACTAACCTCTTGAAATTTTCAGGAAAGTAAGAGAGGTATATGCCAGGCTTACCAATCTTTAAAATTGGTTCATATCTTGTTTAATTTTTCTATTTCATGCATATAACATGAAAATTCCTTTATCAGCACCAATACCGTGTTTTAGCCGTAAGGTTGTTTCCTCCCTCTTCCCCCCCCCCCATGTTTTTTCCTACTCCTCCTTATTTTGGTGACAAGGAGGGAGCCCCCCCCCCCCCCTCCCCTTCGATAAAATCCTGGCAGCAACTCTGATAATGACATTCTTGGTTAAGTTTTTACAATTAACTCGGGGGAGGGGAGGGGAGGGACAGTGCACTGTATAAATAATGTTATATATGGAATTGTGAAGCTTGGTGAGGGAATGCATTATGACGAGTACCACACTTCATTGCAAAAGTAAGTCACTGTGACTGATATTCTTTGCTTCATCTTGGTTAAATTGTGTTTTAAATTTATTTCTAAAACTCTGTTCATGCTAGTAATCAAACTAGATGATTACATAGTCTGTTAGTACCAAACCCATACAACAAAAGGTCACTGTGACCTACATTTCACTAGCCTAGTTAAGTTATTGCATTTAGGTCATGACCACATTTTTGTTAGCACCCTATATATATACTGTTATACCTAGAATCATGAAACTTGTTGGACGGATGTATCTTGATGACTACTACACTCTCATCACAAGCATGAGTCATTTTAACCAATATTTCATGCTTCACTGTCTTGGGTTCCTTTTCAAGTACTGTTCATGCTGTAATTATCAAACTGGATGTTTGTATGCATCACTGTTAGTACCACACCCTTACAACAAAAGAAGTTCACTATAGCCTACGTTTCTCATTTTACCAATCCAAGTTATGTTTTTGCGTTTAGTTCATGACCACATTTGTTTTTTGAATGCCATGCACTTGTTATCCTATCTAGAATCATGAAATGTGATGCGGGGATGCAAGCTGATAAGCACTACTCTTATTTCAGTAGTAGGTCATTGTGGCCTATATTTTATGTTTTACTGACTTGGATTAAATGTTGTGTTTGATGTTCGTTTCTCAGGCATTGTTTATGCTGCAATTGCGAAATTAATTGGTGATGGTATGCATCTGTTACTACCACACCCTTACAAAAAAAAAGAAACTCATCGCGAAATATATTTCATCTTTTCTAGCTTTGGTTAAGTTTTCTGCATTTAGCTCGTAACAACGGGAGCCTTGGGCATGCTATATGAATATTATTCTGCCTAGAAGCATGAAAATTGGTGAGTGGATGCATATTGACAAGTGACATTTAAAAAAATTGCTTACCTACAGAATTTATCACTTTTTCATGGATTTGAGTAACACAGAAAGTGCAGACAGTTGCTATTAGGATTGACTTTGTTTTACTTCAATATTTAAATGCTTTAATTTTATGGAACAATTATTTATCAATTTATGTTAAAATTCCATTACAGATTTCTGCACAAAGTAATAACATTTAGAAGCTACTTTTTTTTTTAGGTAAATAACAAATCTAGATTAGTATTTGAAGATTTTAATATTTCACCAAAAAAATGAGCACATATAGCTTGTATCAACAAAATCTTTTTTTATATCAATACTTGAACTGAATGCATACTACTTGTAAAATAGATACTGTTTTTTTGTAATTGCTATATATTTAGAAGAAACATACAACAAATTATTCTGCTGATCCACAACCAGAAAATTTCTCTAATAAGTTTTCCAACTAATGAAGACCTTAGAGGCCATCTTTTAATGTTATGCTAATATCAGCACAAACAGCTCGTCTGCATATATGCATCTTTGGTATCTACTTTAGTCTTGACAGCTTTTCAAGTTTATAATGTTGTATTATCAGGTGAACCATTATTATCAGAGCCAAAAGTTTGAAGTCTACTACTTGTCAGAATTACCATATATACTCGCTTACAAGTTCAGTCCAACTGCTAACTGCACAGACCCAGATCTGCCACTGCATACTACACTAGCAGATCTGGGTCTATGCAGTTTGTTAGGAGTAATCAGTTGAACAAACAACATAGACCCTGATCTGCTGGTGCATTATGTGCTGGCAGATCGGGGTCCATGTTGTTTGCAGTTGGACTTGATTTAAAAGTGAGTATAAATGGTAGTTAAGTACTTCTGAATCCATGAGCTGCACAACCAGCATCTCTGCCGAGTCGAGTGACCTCATTAATATTTAGCCAAGTGAAACTGATACACATAGTGTCAGTAATCAGTGTTTGATACTGTAGCTAAGAGCTTTATGTCCTCTACATATGTTTACATGTGTTCCGTGAGTGTTGGTAGCAATAGATGGGCCTGCTGATAACTTCTGTTGAAACTACACAATATAATAATGTTGAACTGATGTTTCATTCATAATCTGAGAAATCTGAATTGAAAGTATAACTAATGAGCTTGTTTTCAAGTATATACAAGAAAGGTTATTGATAGCCTGGCCCACTTCAGCTGTTATCACTATACAGTGGAAAGCCAAACAAGATCCTGAGGAAAACTCTATGAGAAATAAGAATGAGGTAACCAATATTTTGGGGAGCTATAAGGCACATTGATCATCGACAAAGGCAGATTAAATTACCGTATCTACTTGTGTATAATCCGGGTCCAAATGCAAACAACATAAACCCTGATCTGCCATCGTATAATGTGCTGGCAGATCAGGGTCTATGCTGTTTGTTCTACTGATTGGTCCTTACAAACTGCATAGACCCAGATCTGCTGGCGCATTATGCGATGGCAGATCTGAGTCTATGCAGTTTGCAGTTGGTGTAGGTTTATACGCGAATATATACAGTTATAATTTAAAAAGCATGTCAAATCATACACTTAAGGTAAACAGAAGTAAAAATTTGTATCAGTCATGAAGAATATTACAGGGAGTAAAGTTTTTGCTATATTTTCCCAAACTGGTATCCACAAATGCTCTATACGGATACACTTTCTACAGGTCAAGGCTAGGTTTTAGGTACTGATCCGACGTACATGGCCGAATGGCCAAACACATCTTTAATACAACAAACGAACGAACGATATAGGTACTGAGAAAGCTGAAGCACTTCTTTGCCATATGATCTCGGGCCCAGCATTTCTCAGTACTTGGTCGATGATCTACAATTTCTTTGTATTTTTGTTGTGTTGTTTGTGGTTGCTGATTAAACTGAATGAGCACTGGTACTACCAGCAATTAATTATGACTTTGTAAAATTCTGTGAAAACAATAAAGTTGATCTATATTCATATATACTGTATATACTCGCTTGTAAGTTAGGTCAACAGCAAATCAGGCTCTATGTTATTTGTTTTACTGATTACTTCTAGCAAACTGCATAGATCCAGATCTGCCAGTGCATTATGTAACAGCAGATATGTGTATATGTAGTTGTCAGTTGGACTTCACTTATAAGTGAGTATACACGGTAGTAGTTACTGATGGTGAAATATTCATCTTTCAAGAAAATACCTATCCCAGAGCTGTCGGTAGGATTATGAAAGTGGAATTTCAGCTTCACGTTTCTGCCAAAACCACCAGTCCAGCAAAGAGAAAACTGAAAACTTAATTGTGAAAACTGGAGTCCAGGACCTTAACTAGAGATCCTGGAAGAAGGGACTCCAACCACAGATAGTGCATTGTAGGCTTGTATGTTTAGAAACTCCATATAGTAGCACTTGCAATATCAGACTTAGTTGGGGCTGTTGTTCATAATTGTATGTTGTAATTTACCTTTAATGTACACTAGATATTTGTGTAACGGGGTAAAAGCCCCAGTTCAAAAGTTTAGATTTAAATATGTTTTATACATTGTATGTAATGATTTTTATGTGTATTATAACATTTTGTCAGTGTGTATTCCTGACAAAATTTAAGTCCCAAACATATTTGCCGACATTAAATAAAGTTTCATTTATCTTATTTCTTGTTTTTAACATCCATCTTGCTCAGCTATCAGATTTGATGCCTGTTTGACAAAACTATCGAGGTTTACATACAGAGGTCCCTCATTATTAGGTGCCTCAGTATAACATGGTCCCTTTTATAAGGTATATCAGTATAACATGGTCCCTTTTATAAGGTATCTCAGTATAACATGGTCCGTTTTATAAGGCAAGTATGGTCATGGATCTATTACATAGTGTAATACGGTGTAGTAATAATTATAAGGTATCTCAGTATAACATTGTCCCATTTATAAGACAAGTATGGTCTTGGATCTATTACACAGTGTAATACAGTGTAGTAATGATTATAAGGTATCTCAGTATAACATGGTCCCATTGTGGCCATATGACTTGAATGACTTAAAATGAGCACAGAAAAAAAAAACTATACATTGTAATTAATTCTAACTGATAGGAGAACCTAAATTATATTGTTGTAATCACAAATAAGTATAAATAGTTAATCACCTGCCACTTGAACAAGCAACAAGCAGTTTAATTGTTTTTAGTTTTCAAAACTTCACCAAAAATTGACAAGGTCCAAAAGATACAGATTTTGTTTTGAATTAACCCCCTAAACAAATAAGCACAGCAGAAATGATACATTGTAATTCATTTTAAACTATAAGAGTACCAAGATTACAGTATTGTTATTACAAATAGGTAAACATATTTAAACAACTGCCACTTAAACAAGCATTTACATTTTTTTTTATAGCTTTTGAAACCACCAGAAAATGACAAAGTTAAAAACATTCAAAACTATTTTGAAACAGCCCCTTTAAACTTACATGTATGGGTGTCTTCATACTATAGTGTTCATCCCTTCAAACCATATTGGTCACTTTTGTTGCAGATGAGAAACCTAGACATTACAACTACATGTTTAGGGAGTTAATTCAAAACTTAAAGTGAATTGTTTGACTACGTTTTGTTCTAGTGGCAGTAGATTAACTGTTTATTCCTATTTGTAATTACAATAATGTAATCTAGGTGATGCTATCAGTGAGAATTAATTACAATGTATAGTTTCTGCTGTGCTGATGTGAAGTTATATGACCAAGAAGAGAGAGCACATAAACCTAACTTTTGCTGTGTCATGTACTACAGCCACACCCTCTTTTTCAGGGTCAAGGTCATGGCAAGGGAAAATGTAATTGTGATACTTACATCCTTGTCTGGAGTATAACTTTTGAACCACTGGAGATACATTAAGCTTTAAAAATAGGTAAACTTAATCAGCTGCCACTAAGCAAGTAGTTTAATTTTAATTTTTGTTTCTAAAACTAAACTAAAAAATGACCAAGTCCAAGACATTTTAAAGTTCTTTTGAAACAACATCAATAATAGTACATGAGAGCACACGCACAGATATCTTTTCACCATAGTGTTAATTTATTCAAACCATATTGGCCATATGTTATGGGCAAATAACCTCAATTTGACTACTTTTTATATTTAAGTTGTCACTTCAAACTGAAGTATGAATCTTTTCGACTTTTGATGAAGTTTTGAAGAAACAACAAAAAATTCCTTGTTCTTGTTGCAGTTGATGAAATATTTTTACCTATTTGTAATTTACAATAAGGTAATCTAGGTACTTTTATCAGCTAGAATTAATTACAATGTAGTTTTTGACGTCCTATGGCCAAATTACATGGTATAATGACCAACACAGGCACATGAATCTTAATGAAACTTTGGTCAGGCTTATATCATGACTTGGCAGTGTGTCACATACAATAGCCACACACCCAACCTTGAGATGACTGTCACTTGAAGGGAAAATATTGCACTGACTTTTTGCGGTGTATAAATCTTGAACCACTGAAGATATTTTAATGAAACTTCAAGCATCTATAATCATGACTAAGCAGTGTGTCATATATCATGTCCACATCCCCTGCCTCAAGTTCAAGGTCATGGCAAGGGAAAATATAAATAGGTGACCTATATCCATGTACGTTATAACTTTTAAACAAATGAAAATATTTTATTTAATCTTTAGTCCTTTATATATCTTGACTTCAGAGCGTCTCACATATTCAGTCATATGTCAAGGTCATGGTCACAGAATGGGATGATATAAGACACTGACCTGTTTCATAATCTAGTTTCACTTTAACCCCTAATATATTTTGATGAAGCTTTTCCCATGTTCATACCTTTTATACAGTAATCAAATCCTTTGTTAAACAGTTATGGTCATTTGTAGGGAAAAGGTCATGAGTTGTTTGCAGTACTCTTTTTGATGTTGAAGTAAAAAGGTCAAAGGGCAAGGTCACTGACTCAAGGAAAAACAAAAAACTGGTTCTAGAGACCAGTACATGGACTAGCTTTGTAGATGTCTTGCATTTGGAGGCTGGAAGAAGCCTGTTTATTTGTGGTCGAAATGTCAAAAGTAAAATGTGATGCAAGCAAGAGAAAATGTTTATGTTAAATAATTTTAATTGCAAACCATTTTATGGCATCAAAGTTTGAGAATGGCCTGCTGTCATGGGAAGGAGGTGAACAGTAACTTATTGAGCAATAACCTCAAGGCAAAAACAAAACAAGAGGCCCAAGTAGGCATTTGGTTAAATTCTGTTTAGTGATTTTTTAGATCAAATTTTTATTTATTTTGAGTAAGAGTTGACATATTTGATAACAGATCAACAGCGTATGTCCAAATTTGAAAGTTTTCCATGCCAGGGTGTTTTCTTTCAAATTTGCTATAATTCTGTTAAGAAGTTTAGATAAGTTGTTTAAATGTTTTTCTTTTTTAGTAATAGCAGCTATATTTGATGACAGATTGGCATCATTTGTACAAAATTTGAAAGCTGTTTAAGCAAGATTGCTGTAAAAATTTGGTAGAATTCTGTTCAGAGGTTTTCTTTTGTCATTTTAAATTTTTTAGCTCTACTGGTAATATCCAAGAAGAGCTTATGGTATGTCCTGTTGTCCGTCATCTGATGTCCATCTGTCCATTAGCAAAAGTTTGTTATTCCTACCCATCCCAAACTGTTTTGAGGATTGCCATGAAACTTTACACACACATTCATCCCAAGGTCTAGCTGGTCCTAAATAAAAATGGCCACTGCGGCAACCAGCTTGAAATGTTTTTATTGCTACTTTATCAAGTCAACAAAAGTAATATTTCTTCCATTCCGGAAGAATGTTGTCAGATCATATATATATGTATATATATTAGCCCAACGTCATTGTTGACGTCATGTACATGATGACATCATAATCTATATGATGTCAAAATATACCCAAGGGATGGGAACAGATTTATTGTAGGATTAAATTACCACGTTTGGGTATTGATCGGTGTAAATTTTACCTAATCATTAACAAAGTAAATATGACTATGTTAACTTTGAGTGATTAGGTAAAATTTACACATTGATCAATACCCAAACGTGATCATTAAACAAAAATTTACACATCGATCAATACCCAACCATGACCATTTAATCCTTATAATTCCAATTTTCCTCCTTTTTATCATCAAATCAGCAAATTCCGTCAACAAAGCAGTTGATATTAGGTAGTTTGCGGTTTTCTTTCATTAGCCTCATAACATGGTGCCTGAATATATAGCCCCATGTTTGTTAGCCAAGGGTCATCGACTCGTATAAGGTATTATAGGTAAATTAGAGTAGTCCGAGTGGGTCATAGCAGTGATCTGTGCAACATTTGTCACTTTTTTTTTTTTCTTTTTTTTTTTAAGAAATGACTGACTTTTCTGCAATGTGATTGGATATAAATGGTCACATGATACTGATCTGGAATTTTTACACATCAGTAATTTCTGGGGACTACGTTCAGTTCCCAGTTTCCAGTGCACCTTAGGTGAAGCTTTGTCTATACGAATGTCTTTGACCGTAATAATAATAAAAATAATAATAATAATAATAATAACAACAAGCCCCTCTCTCCTCCCCATGACTTCTGATCAAAATTTGCAACCCCAAATAAAAGCGCTGATTAGAAGTTCAAACAAAGTAATCGCACAGTCCTTCCTTCACTCCAACACTTGCCCCATGTAGCCAAGCAAAGCATATGGCATGTTTTACGAGCCACTCTACATTCATAAATTATTGCCTTTTTGCTTCAGCAATTTGTTTTCACAGCTAAAAATCACACTGAGTGACAACTGTTCCTCAGATCACTGCTATAACTCACTCTGACACTCTACTCTGTCTATAATACTACACGAGTTGAGGACCCTTGGCTAGCCAAGTTGAGGCTAGGTATTCTGGCGCAGTGGGATGAGGGTACTGAAAGAAAACTATGAGCTACCTAAAAACGAATGCTTTGTTGCTGAAATCCGCTGATTTGTCGACTGAAAGGAGGAAAATTTTAATTAAAAGGATTAAATGGTCATGGTTGGGTATTTATCGAAGTGTAAATTGTTACCTAATCACTCCTAAAGTTAACATAAAATCCTTCAGACTTTACTTTCTGAGTGCTTAAGTACAATTTTGTACTTTGATAAATATCCAAACATGATCATTTAGTCATAAAATACAAATTAAGATAGAATATGCTAATACAATTAGTATTATAGTATTTGTGTTGCTCATGAGGGTTTCAAGGTATATCCTTCCCTCTTGAAATAAGTACAATTAAAAATATGTTGAAACCGATCACCCATTTCAATTTGTAACAGAGAGGGCAGAGCCTCTCGGATCTATCAATACTGAAAAATCTACCAACTTCAGTGGGAAGTTTGTGACTACTAGAACGAACACGACAAAAATATGTTACCCAGTCTGGTGTGAGTATAGTCAATTTAAAAAAAAAAATCAAATTAATTTTTAAATATTCTATAATTGATACACTTAGATATCATTTAAATTCCATCTTTGCATGCCTGCACAAAACTATCCTGAAAGCTTGGCTGATCTTTGATATATTTAAATTTCTATATACATATTTTTGATCCCATAAGTCTATTAGTCCACAACCATTAGGAGTATCTATAACAAAAGTCAGCCATCTGAAATGCAGAATATCACTGTAATGCAACTGGTACACTATATTATAGAGAATGTGTGAAATTTCATTTTTCTTACTACAAACAAATCTCGGGGGGAAAGGCCAAAGATTCAAGCCTTAATATTGATGCTAATTGGGACTTTTCCGTATTCACTCTAACCAGTGATATTAGGTGTAGATTTTGTTACCTTTAAAATAATTTTACAAAACTGTGTATGCAATGCCCAAATGATACCACATTTTTCAAATCCCCAGACTTATGTTCCAAAAAAAAAAATAAAAAAATATTGGCAAAATCAGAGTATCAAGAAGATGCAGCAGGAGATCTATTGGCAAACTCGGCTTTTAAAAGCAGTATTGTATTATCTGCTACAATTGCATTGCTTTCCTTTTCTGGAACTCCTAGCCCTTAGTCCAAGGTAATTATTCCCTACCACAATTAGCCAGAATTAAAAAGAACATGATCCCAGCCTGACTACTTAGTCACAGCCAGCATAAGGAATATCTTCCTCTTTTGTCCTTGGACTACGTGCGTAGAACACGTGTGCCTGATCGCTCGTATTCCCTACGGGGTGTAGAATCACCCCCCATCCCCCCCCCCTGTTACCAGAAGATGAGTCTTTCTTCCCTCCCCATATTGTTATGAATGTCCCTACTTTGGTTTCTACGTGGGGTAGACGTTACAGACCGTAGACCTGCTTCATACCCTCCGGCCTTGTCCAACAGAAAATGAAGGGGCCGCAACACATTCAAGACGGTCGATAAGGGATCAGATATTCCATTCGCCCAGGAGGACAGCTTGTAGGGTTAGTCCCATTACCCTCTATGAGGGGTTGCGGGACGATGGAAACCCCATTTCGACGTCTCCTTCTCTTGAGAGAGATACTGGAAGGACAATCCTGTCTAGCTTCGGAAGCGGGGTCAGAGCGACTATGTTCTTTCCATCCTAGAGGAACCTATGGGGACGGCTCCTCCCCCAGCATTGGAGTCCCCTGTGCCATCCCACTCGTTGGATCAGGTATGGAGGAGGAGAAGGTTTGGACGTTGGATATGGCGGTGAACGAAGTTTACCACTTCCTTCCCCCAGACGTGTGTCCTGAACCTTCTGGCGCTTAGGACAAAAATATTGGAGAGGCCTTCTGGGACCTCCCGTCGTCATAATCTTCTGCTGCTTCTGCACTCTGCGATGGTACGAGAGCTTACACAGAAGTTTTCATGGGGTCTGGATTTCGCCAGACAGAAGAAGGGTGTCCCCCCCCCCCCCATTCAATAACTGGAGGTCTCTGAATCCAGTTGAGGTCTGTGATTACTTCTCAGAAAAACCCTTAGAGGCCTTGGAGCTTAAGACTTTCACCCTTGTGACGTTAGCCTCGCGTGCCGATCTCTTTTAGGCGGCCTCCTTCAGTTTCTTGAAGGACGAACCATTGTCTCCAACAGAGCTTCAGCGAAGACGTTGCGTTGCATGTTAATGACGCTATCAGCGGAGCTTCTTCACCTCTGCAGGGATCCGCCTTGGAGATGTCTAAGGTCTTGCTCAACCACAGCTAGAACCTTTTAAGGACTGCACTGCTTTAGGGGGTCTTGTCCCCTCCGCAAAGGCACAGAATTTGAGTGACCAGCAGCACAGCTACTTGACAACGACCCCAGTCCCATCGAAACCAGCCAAGAAGCGCGCCCACCCTGACCGCCTTTTCCCATGTGCTTGAAGCAGGCGCAACCTCAACAGTCTCACAAGCAGCCTCAGTTCAAATCTTTCTCCCATCCTTGTTTAACCTGGCGAGGTGGTCGCAGAGGCCAAGTGAGAAAGTCTTCGGACTCGGGAAGAGGGTTGCACCCTCTTC
Source organism: Margaritifera margaritifera (assembly GCA_029931535.1). Taxonomy (NCBI): domain Eukaryota; kingdom Metazoa; phylum Mollusca; class Bivalvia; order Unionida; family Margaritiferidae; genus Margaritifera; species Margaritifera margaritifera. The sequence goes on from JAQPZY010001560.1 coordinate 1,520,846, forward strand.
TGCCGCGACTTTCTATCCCGGTAGGTGCTTGTCTAGCCCTCTTTTAAGGAGTTTTGTCGAGCATCACAGACGATTTGTGGGTCCATTCCACTTTGAAGGACTGATACAGACTTCTCTTCAGGGGAATCTCTCTCCTATTACGGAACCGCATCTTCTTTCAACAGTCCAAACTGGCTCATTTAAGGGAAGAGTTACACGCCCTTCTGCGGAAGGACGCAGTCGAGAGGGTGAAAAACGAACACACTCTGGATTTCTATTCCCGGATCTTTCTGGTGTCGAGATAAGGCGGAAAGTGTCGACCTTTTCGCCTTCAACAAATTTATTCTGGAAGAACGCTTTGAGATGGATACTACTGCCTCGCTCAGGAACGCCATAAAGCTCAGCGACTGGGCGGTCTCCACTTTTGTCTCGACCAGGAGGTATTTAAAATTCGAGCTCTTTCGTTCGGTCTCGCCTCCGCCCCCAGTGCCTTTATCAGGGTGATCGGTGCTGTAACAACCCACTCGAGGTCGTTAGGTATCCCCATCCCTTAGTATTTTGATAATTGGTTGATGCAGAATGTCCTGAGAGATTTTCTTCTGAATGTCCTCTCCGTCTGTTGGTCGCTATTGGCTCGTATCGGTCATATCCCTAACCCAGAGAAGTCGGATCTTGTCCCTTTTCAGGACTTCGTATATACGGTTCGTGTTCCTCCGGACAGGATGGACTAAATTATAACTGGTTTTCTGGCCCAAATCTCGTTGTCGGCTCGCCTTTACCTCTCTCATTCTCTCTCTCCTGGAAACTCTGAACTTGGCTGCTGACTTAGTTCCCCTAGGGAGACTTTAATTGCACCCGCTCCAGTTCCTGCTTCTAGCAAACTGGAAACCGCACAAGAACCAGCTATTAGATCTTATCTCTCTGGGATCCAACTTTCAGCACCACCTGCGTTGGTGGCTAAATTATGGCTGGTTTCTGACCAAATCCCCAGTTCACATCCTGAACCCCTCCTTTCTGTACACAGACACATGATCAGATTTGGGAAGGGATGTGCACCTGGTGTCGAGAGGAAGCCACTTCTCATATAATCAGCTTGGAAATACAGGTAGTGTTCCTAGCATTACCGGGGATGTTTCAACCTCATAAGGTGTTGCGTTTTTGTCTCCTCAGACAAAATGTCCGTAGTAGCATACCTCCGGTGCCAGGGAGGTACACATGCTTTTTCTCTTTGTGCGGAAATCTGGAACCTACTGCAATGGACAGCCTCGGAGGAGATAACTCTCTAGTTCACAGTATTTCGGGCAAAAGGAATATCCTGGCGGACAGTCTGTCCAGGCGGCGCCGTGTGGTCTGTAACAGCGTCATTTTTCCATTATCGTGGAAGAACCTTAATAGACTTGTTCATTACGAGACAGAACAACAAGCTCCCTCTTTATGTCTTCAGTACCAGCTCAGAGGGCCTGGGCGGTGGACGCTTTCAATCTAAAGTGGGATTGACTATTCATTTACGTCTTATCGCCTTTCAAAACAATTCCGCAGGTGCTCCACCAAGTCGGGATCGCCACTTCTCGACTCATCCTGCTAGTCCCCCCCCCTCCCGCCGGTCGCCCCAAAAGTCGCGGTTTAATTATCTACTTGACCTGTTGGTAGACGAGCACAGATTACCACAGAGGTGGGACCTGCTGCAAATGGGTCTCTCCTCTACTGCATCTTCCAGGCTAGGAGGCAATCCACTTCCAGGGCAACCCTTTCTAACGCTCAAGTTCACTAGCGGTTCCCAATTGGGTCCGAGTCTCATCTTTTTGATCTCATCGGGTATTGTGAGTTTCAGAGATCGGTATTTAACTCGCTAATTCTTAGATGGAATCTTTCGTGTGTTCTTTGAGTTGTCAAAACTTCCTTATGAACTTTTGAGTGAAGCTTCCTTTGAGCACCTCACCCTTAAGACTGTTTTCCTGCTGTCTTTAGCATCAGCAAGGAGGAATGGACGTAATGGCTTGTAAGTGGAAAAGGGTTGTTTACGGTTCAACGGTAACTCTGATTCGATTTCTCTTCTTTGCCAACCTGCGTTTCTGGCTAAGAATCAGCTACCTTCATTAGCTCCACTTCCTACTGAGATTCCCTGTCTCAGTTGTATCTGCTCTGGAGACAATCAAGACAAGCTCCTTTGCCCAGTTAAGGCTTTAAGCTTTTATTTGGCTTCCTCTAAATGGAGAATGAAGGGTCGGAATCGTCTTTCTACCTCTCAGGGGTCCCTCTAGTATTTCAACAGCCACCATTTATATGTGGATTGTCCTCATTATCAAGAGAGCTTATCAGTCCCTCACCGAGAGGGACCTTTCTTTCATGAGAATTGAACCACATGAAGTTAGAGCTATTGCTACATCTTTAGCTATTTGAATTACTCCTCTTTGGATGATGTTATGAGAGCCACCTTCTGGCGGTCTCACGCTACCGTCTCCTCCTTTTACCGTCGATCTTTGACGCACCAGAACGAAGGCATTTTTTTCGTTTGGTCCTATAGTGACGACACAGCATATGGCCCGACCTTCAACAAGCCTACAGTAGCGAACACTCCTACCGTAAAGGTAAGTGCAGTTGTTTTCTTTTTCAGTTTTGGTGAGAAAATCAGCCTTCGTCCTATTTGATAGATTCAGCAAAGCAATAGTAACAGCTTTGTAATACTGCTACTACAGTATAGTTTGTTAGTTTGTTTGGTTGGTTGGGTGGGGTGGGTCAAAGTCTCGATCGAAGTCAAAAGAGGCATATGTTTGCTGTGACTAATGAATCAGACTGGGCCATGTTCTTTTAGTTCTGGCCCTCCAATACTAATTGGAGGAGGGAATAATTTACTTGGATGTCCAGGAAGAGTGAGCAGTGCAATAGCAGCAATTAGGTATTACATACTTAACATTGCCTCCAAAAGCGACATTTCTAGCATTTCTTTAACAAAAACACAGCTTTCCTTGCTTTTTGAACAAGATTGGCTTTCGTTTTGTGAAAATTACCTTCATTTGAAAAAGTAAAACCGAGATACTGAAAATCAGTTACGAATTGAAGCTTTTCACTATTGTAGGTAAAGTATAAAACGTATTTCCTTCATGACTTGGAAAATACTATTACCTTCGTTTTTTAAAGAACTTGCATCAAGTTTCAAGACTTGATAGTACAGATACATAGCATTTATAGAGGCTTTCAGCTCTGGAGCAGTTTGATGAAATATCATTATCACTAGCATAACGTGACAAGTACAGTTCAGTTACAAATAGACTTCGACACCTGAATATTCTAAAGCATGAGCTATATCACTAATATCAGTCAACCATTATATGCATGTACGATAAAATGAACAAGATCATTCAAGAAAATATAGAATAAAATGGGTGAAAGATTTTCACATTGACGTACACCAACATTAGAAATGAAAACGTTTGAGCATGCAGAGCTTTGCCTTGCACAGGACATGACATTCTTATATAAAATTTGACTAACATTCAGTATTTCATCACCACTTTAATGTTGTAACATGTTTTTGCAAGAGAAAAGTTCTATCACAGAGTCGAAAGTATTTCGGTAGTCAATAAATGGACTATTTAATTTTTTCATTCTATGCAAAAACAGATCAGTTAATACAATTTGTTCTGTTCTTTTTATTTGAAAATCAGATCTATTAGACATTTTAAATTGAAAATATGATCAATGGTACTGTAATCTTTTTTAAAACCAGATTGTTCTTTAAATAACAAACGAGTATCTTGTAGATCACGATGTCATCTGATACTAGTATTTAACATGGAGGTCAAAAATTGTCCTGAACAGCCCTGTAAACTATCTGGATTACAAGAATCACCGTTATATATATATATACGTTTTATATATATATATATATATATATATATATATATATATATATATATATATATATATATATATATATATATATATATATATATCACATCCCACAAATGTCGCCTTCATTAATAGGTACGTTTTGTTCAGTGTTACATTCTGCAGAGATATTGCTTTTTTATTTTAAAGACGCATTCTACTTTTTTAAATACAAAAGGTGTTCTTCTTTTATGAGAATAGTATCCAAGGCGTGTAAATCTTTCTGGAATAAATTTATGAGGAATTCCTTATATTAAAAACCCAATATGGCGGATGGATCGTATTACTCGCTTTGTGTCTGTGAAAAAAAGATACATGTATATTTAGCCTATTGTTCAATTATCAAGATATAAAATCCATTATTTCTAAGCGGTTTGTAAGAACTCCAACAATGCGGTAACTCGTAACTATATCACGTGACTTACAAACTGGGGTGTAAATAAATCACATGACGACTGGCAATATACCACTCCAAACTTCAGAGGTTCGGTGTTTTTTCAACACCGATCACTTCAAGTTCAAGATTTACTTGCCTCCGAATTTGAAGAGCTTAACAACGTGCAAAACTACACACCTCCGAAACTGAAGATTTTACAACGGAAGTGCTTCAGTAAGCATGGGGAATTTTAAGCTTTGCAAAAACACATGTTAACACATTCTTTTGTTACGAAGAATTATGCATAGTTTAAGTTACAATCAATAGATATGTTAGATTGATAGCAAGTCATGAAAATAAACAAGTAATGGGGCCAAGAGTTTGGAACTAATTTTTTACTCTTAAGATACAGACGTGACCTCCGAGTTGGTCGGCGTAGGGATAATATCCAAAACTGGACAGTAAATCGCCAGAGATCAGAGGCTCATACTTAGTGGCGATTGTGCAGAGTGGATACAACTCCATACAACAAAATGGCGGACAACCACCTCTTCACGAGTTAAAATGCAAATTTCTACTTTATGATCCAAATATAAGAAATTATTTTATTCTATTCAGAAATGAGTTACTGTGTGGTTTGTTATCATTAGAAAGTATGCCCTGAGGAAAGTTAGATTTTCATTAAACAATACCACTCCGTCAGTCTTTCGGCAGGATATTTTTTTTTTTATTTTGCCAAAGGGAGATAATAGCTACAACCAGCGCGCTATTAAAAATCGTCTGCATAGCTAACAATGACAGTTAAGTGATTCGCAACGCACACTAAATATTTAATTTTGGCGAGAAGAGCTAGGTTTATAAGGTAATACATTTATTACGTGTGTATTACTATTAGTTACATGATAATTTACTTGGGTGTACAGAATGTTATAACCGTCTTGAACCCCATACACCCTTCGCGTTCGGCAATGTTGTGACCATCTTGAATCCCATCTACCTTTGTGTGGGGTTCAAACGGTCATAACATACCATACACTCATGTTAAATAAAATGCAATTAATATTGTTAGTGTGGCGTAAGAAAAGGGCAAATACTGCCAGAACTATTGTAACGGTATCAGCCTGATGTAAACAACCCCCAAGGGTTTAGTCCAGATTGATATCAGCAATTTCTCGATGCAGATACGGTCTGGGCAGGCTAAAGCTACAGCACTGGCACCAATCGTAACATTATCAGGTCTTCCGTCAAAGATCGGAAAAAGAACACAAATACTGCGGCATCCGCCATGTACCTTGTTTACCAAACGAGGTCATGTTCTCATCACAAAACTGTCTTATCGTTCATTATGAGCGACTCATCTAAGATATCGTATTCATGACCAAAACATTCAAAGTTTCTTTCTTTTCAACAATGAACTCCTTTGGGAACTTTCTTTTACTAAACTTGTACAAATAATTTTATAAAGGCACCATAATGTCTTGGCATGGTTTTATTTTGCTTAGCGTACTTTAGCGTGTGACTGAGTTCTCCGCCATTTTCCGGCGTTTTCACCATTTTTAAGCTGTTATGTATATTGAATTTATAATATGTGTCCATGAGGTAAGTTGTACTTTAGTCATTTTGTAATCAACATATTTACTGCGTTTGAGTTCAAGGTCAGTCTTGTTTACATTGCATTTAACAATTAGATTGGAATTTTCAATATCTTGATGTGAAAAAAGTCAGGTACGCACAGGAAATTTCCATTCGAGTTACTCATATTCTAGATTATTCTATCAGGTGACTTATCCTTATATTTATAAAGGTTTGGTAAACAAAATTTTATTCCTATACTAAACTTCAATTATTAAGATCAGTCTATTAAGGAATTTATTTTAGTAATCAGATGCTACAGTTGTGAAAATAAGAGCAAATTCGGAGAGAGGAATTTTTTTTTTTTTCAATATTCATTGGAATTACTAAAAGTGCTCATTTTCATATTGGATTAATACTTGACTTTGGGATTTATGTGAATTTATTCAAAGATATTATGGATTACGTCATTCGGGCATATCGGAACATTCAAGACTACTGACACATCAGGACGTTCAAGGTTACTGGAATTCATGGAAAACATTCTATATTTAGGACTTGTGATTAGGACACTTAGGATTATTGGATTATTTGGATTTTAATTCATGTTACTATAAATGTCTTCTGAATTTTCATTTTCATTGTCAATAAATTGCTTGATTTGACTTACATTGTTGTTTTCTTTCTGTTACATTATTTTTTGATCTAGAGTCGTAACAAAGCTCTATGACTCCATCGAGGTATTTTTTTCGCTGGTATCTCAAGCGGAACATCCTCGGCCTTTTCCATCGCATGCTAGAAAAAAAAAACCTCTGATGTAAATAATGGCCATTTTGAACTGTCCTCAAACCCGTGGCTGTTATGAGGTCAGAATAACTTCATAAAGTCAGAATCAATAGATGACGTGTCATCACTAACAGCAATGCATGCAATAGTTGCAGATAATTGAAGCGGAATGATTTCTTCAATTTTTTGCAGAAATTAAAGTACAAATTAAATGTGCCGGTATTTCATTGTTTGTTGAAAAGTCGTCAAGTGTTATTTTCAACACCTGTCATGTTATAAGATTTTGTTCTTCGTACATCTAGCCTGATATTTGTCCACGAGAAAGCAAAAAGTTACCAATCTGAGAAGTATTACTACGATTTCCAACGAGTCTCTTTCAGAGAGTGGGGGTTATTCGACTCGAATCGAAAAAACACGAGGATGTTCCGGAGGTCTGGTATCTGTGTCTCCCGATTGGTTACTGAGTGTCGTCATTCATACAACAGTGACGTCATTCCCATAACGGCTAGTTTGGAACTTCTCCCTGAACTGCAGTGATTGGTTGGTAGCTTCACATTAGTGACAAAAGTATGGAACTTCCGTCCCTTCACTATGATGGAGGATGACAGTTATCTGCGGTTTCACGAGTACCGGAAGTGTGACGCAGTTGTCAGCGAAAGTGTTTCCGATATGGAATTTTGTAGAAAAGCCACGAGTTGTTCCGACTACAACTGCCACAATGCACTATGAACGTCCACATACATTTGCGTCGCATGCTGGAAAAAGACATCGGATGTAAATGGTATCCATATTGAACTGCCCTCAAGCCCGTGGTTGAACGTCATAATAACTTCATTTAAGTCACAAGAACTCGATAACGTGTTATCACTAATAGCAACGTAAGCAATACTCTGATGCTATTAAAAGCGAATGATTTCTTAAACTTTTCTATTATAGAGTTGCAGGAATAACATCAAAAATTAAAAGTACATATATTTGAATGTTTCAATAACTACAAATTTTTACTAAGCATTTGAAGCAATTATTTAGACTGGTTGAAACAGTATCATATAATGCAGAAAACTAGATGTTATTAGGTCAAAGCAGAAAGAACTACATATGTATTCATGCGCCCTTCTTGTGTGTTTTGACAATATTTGTAAACAATAGTTAAAATATAAATCTCTTATTTATTTCTTGAAATTCGTTACAATTTCTTTAAATATTTGTAAGTATAAGAATTGAACTTCATGTTTTACGGCTGTTCATGCGGTGTGTACTCGATTTCAGAGCTTCATGACTTAATGAATCTTGTCAAATATGAAATTCAGTTCTTAACAAATCGTCGAGTACTATTTTAATCACCGATCATTCTGACTGTTCCATATAGTTCTAGATCTCTCGAATGCTCCCATTTTGTCTCCCTGGCAATCGGCTTGTAGGTTCTGTTGGCATGAATGTGTGTGTGTGTGTGTGTGTGTGTGTGTGTGTGTGTGTGTGTGTGTGTGTGTGTGTGTGATTACATGTGAGCGTGTTAAACACTGTAGTAAGTAAGAATTTTATGCATACATATACGTTGCTTTTTTAGTTTTAATATTCTATATTTAAAGACTAAATGTAAGATTGGTTGATTCACAGCCAGATGTATTATACTCAGAAAATAAACTTATTATTATTATTATTATTATCGAGATCTATACTTCGCACATACAGCCGGATGTACGACAACCAAAAACTTACCAATTAGGGAAGTACCATTACGATTAGCTCTTATTTCATTGTGTCAAAAATGTTGATTATTAGCTGGGTGTACCTGGGTTAGGGAGGTTACTTTCATATTTGGATACAAGACAATACTTTTACTGTGTTGTATATTTTTAAAATTCTTGTCTGAAGTTAGTTACCATGCTGACTGAAAATACAACACCGCCAAATCAGATGTGCATTTTGTCGACAAACATGAGGCGCGGCAAGAGTTTCAATGTATATTAAACCGACACAATTACTACTATATTGGAAATGTTCGTGTATTTTTCAGTATACGAGAGAGGGGGATGGGGCGTGCATTTTTATTTGCAATGTAAGCCACTGGCCCATAATACAAAAACATTAATAAACAGCATTAACTCTAACAGGAACGGCATATGATATAATTATTAATACAAAATAAATTGTTGTAATTTACCCATATTACATTACTTACATATACTAATCTAAATATTTTACATGGATAAACATCGCATTACATATAATGATATACTGCATAGCTTAGCATACATTTGAAGAAGTATATGGTATATTCCTTTGTATACATTTCAGGAATCTATTTTATTAATGTAGATCTTAACGACAAAACGATGCGAGTTTACATTATGTTCTTTGATTGGTGGAGGCCATTAAAGAAAGAAACTTTACTTCATGAGGTAAAGATAATAAATCTATTTAACATATTTCTTCTTAATTCTTGGTAACCATGGCAAATACATACAAAATTCTTGGTAACCATGGCAAATACATTCAAAATTCTTGGTAACCAGGCTAAATTCATACAGAATGGAATTTATCTTCAACCACATTAATCTTTTTCTGTTGATAAATTTGACATTTCGATCCTTTCTTTCAAGTTACTTCTGCCTCCCTATTTAAATTAACAAATTATGGTTCGAACACCTGAATTTTCCGAATATCTTACTAAGCATTTATGATAAATCAAAAGGAGACCCTTGAGGGATTTTAAAAAGCGCCTCTCCCCCCACTGCACGCACCCCCCCCCCCAAAAAAAAAAAAAAAAATATTAAAAAAAATGAGAAAAAGAATTCAATTTCACGTTCTAGGGTTCTATGGCCCCCGACTTGACTGGGACCTGGTACAACTGCTCCATTTTCTCAGCCTTCAATCAGGCCTTGGCTGTATCTTTTACCCACTTTAAGAAAATTAGTAGGAATGCTTGTGCATCAGCAATATATTAATATATCCAAACTTACCCGAGCGCCATCTATGACTGAAGTGTTCGCACGCGTGTTTATCAGCTCTGGAACCTTTTCTTCCATGATATGGGAGGAAATCTTGAAATACGAAGAGCCTTAAAATTGTCACGTTCTTTCAACCAAAGAAGGTAAAACCGGATGGAGCAGGCGCTGCAACTGAACTCAGATACCTTAAGTCTTCCTCTGGGTCAGGGTTGCAAGCAGTTTCCTCGTTGTTGTGTCGTTTTAGACATTTTTTCGGCATGAGTTATCTTTCTTATTAGGCTATTCACGCAACATATCATGAGAGAGAGAGAGAGAGAGATCATATGCTTGTTATGCGTCTGATTTTGTCAAATATTCTACAGTTTATTAACAAACATTCATAATGGCTTCCATACTTACAAATAACAGCATTATGAAATAAAAATTCAGACACAGATTACAGTTACATATTAAATGTGTATGGTAATGTACGTACCAATGGCATTTTCCCTCTCATTTAACAAAAAACACAAACACACACACACAAATGCGCGGAAAGGGAAAAAGAAAATTCAATCCAATTGAGTTTACAATGAAGCTTGTATGGATAAGCGTGGGGAAAATGAGTTTGCATAGCGTTTATTAAATTCCAATACGTATCAAGATTCAACTCTTCCTAACATGTTATTATGTTCTAATCCAGTGAAATTATTCATCGGGAATCATAAATAGAAATGTACTGCGAATTAAATCCATTAAATCACACCACTGTTATAACACATTTCAGAATACAACGTAGGTACCTGAGGTGTTGTGCAAACTCGGCTGCATGTTGGAGTTACAGGTAGATCAGAAGTCCTTCTTGATCATTAGTCTATTTACAATAAGGATAACATCTGGTGAGCTGATTTTATGACTTGCTGGGGGCAGTGTTGATGTAACACCTGGTAAGCGGATTGCGGAACTTGGGGCCGAGTCATCGTAACACCTGGTCTTGGGGCAATGTCATTATAACGGTCAGTTTATGTAGGTAATTGGCATGCTTGTTTAAAACAAAGCAAAAATAATTCACTTTCGGTGGCGGAACTCGATTATTCCGTTGTAACGGTAAAATTTAATAATGTATAGTTTGGTTCCGATTGATTTTTCGCAGTTAAGTGATTGTTACGTCATAACAAATGTCGTTAGTAACGAGCGTTGACTGTAATTGGCGGGTTGGTCGTGAGTAAACCGCCGTTTACGAGTAGGGCGTCAACAAGTAGCCAAGAAAGTCGGGTGAGGTCCACATTACAAGAGGTTCTCAAAATCAAGACATGACATTAAATGATGTTTGTTTCATTATTCTCATGTACATTTTTTCCAAGCCTAAATACATACTACTTGTAAAGGAGCTGGCAGAGAGAAATCTTTCAATTCTCCGTTCCAGAGTGGATGGGGATGGCGATGGAGTTGCCCTTTTAGATTCAGCTGAAGATACAAAAATAATCACTAGTCATTAATTTCAGTAATAAAGAAACAAAGAAATCAACCTTGATTTTTTGTGGCATGTAAATTAATTGTATACTGGTCACAATGACCATTGTATATTAGGCAATTATACAATACATCACAACATGTATTCATTTTGAACAAAAAGTCTAATCTCATTTTTACAGAAAGAATTAGTGCTCCTAAAAGCATCTTGTAAAAGAGATTATCAGATAAACAGATACAATTCATAAATACTTTTGTTATTGCAATCCCAACTGTGACATGGTATAAAAGCGATTATTAGATAAAAAGAGGTCAGATAAACTAAACTGGTCTGTATTGTCCTAAAGATGAACATACCAGCAGGGATAGAGGAAATCTTAGAGTCTGCAAAACACTGTTGCATATCTGGATGTTTGGGAAGAGATGGTTGGCTGGAAAGTCTTGAAAACTTTGACAATGGTGCCACTTGAGGTTTTTTCCTTTCCTTTTTCATTTCATTGTCTTCATCTGAAATATTAATGAGGACTTGTATATACTGAAAGATTTCTTGATTACACTGAATCTATGTTATGTACAGTGTATGCAGGGTACACACAAAGCATATTTACCACTTTTTCAATAAAGCTTGTAAATTTTCCCCATGAAATGCACCCGACTACAGTGTATAATCCTGGATTTAGATGTGTAGTCAGGACCAAACCCTACTGTGCTTTTGGGATGGAAGTCTTAACTATAGACAAAGTAATGTACTGAAATATGCAGTAAATGAGGCTGAGCTCCAGGCAAAACACTTATAAGATATGTGATTAATCTTGGTTTTATAATGACTTTTCCAGTGCTGTAAATTTTGCCAATGCAAATTAGATTGAAGTTCGTAAATTAAACTGTAAAATCAAAATATGTATATCAAATAATTACTATGAGCTTTTCAATTAAACCAAGTACAAGTATCAAGCAGCGGATTTAGTTCCCACAAAATAAAATGTATTATTGGGTCATCTTGATATATTTAGCTTGGATAAATATTTAAAAAAATCAGTGACCACAGCAAGTCATAATTAAAACATTATGGGATTTTGTTTTCTGATCACAAAAGTATATTGGATGCCAATCCTTGATATATACCATGTATAAAAAGTAGTAAAACCTTGTGCAAGTATTTTCTCTTTTTAGCAACAAGAAAATTGATTTAAATTATACAAAGGAATGGAATGCGGACCAGTCATGCAGACTTGAATGATGATCCTTTAACATTTTCTAGATCCTTTCCATAAACAATACCACAGTATAAAGCATCATATTATAAAGAACCAAGTAAAGCCTGGACAATTTCCAAGCAGATACTGACCATCACCATTCTCCTCGTCAGACCAATTTAAGTAGCGCTGGGGTCTTTTCTTTGACCTAGGTTTATGCTCCTCCTCTGAGTCAACATTTGACGTTTCTTCTGCTTGCTTGGCTTTAAGTAATGCCTTCTGATACCAGTCTGAATTAAAGAATGGCATATTGTCATTAACATGATGCTAACTTTAACCCATAAATAGTGTGCCTCATATGTACAAGGCTATATGTACTGTTAAATCTTTAAATGTTGCCATATTGGTGCTAAAAACAACTTTTCCAGAAGTTTAATTTTTGGAATTCTTGTTTAAAAGAACTTTTAATGCAAAAGTAAAAGCCAAAGTACTTACATACCTTTTAAATCTGACATTACTGTCTTAGAAGAAAAAAAAATAATTTCTCATTTCTATCCTACCTGTAGATACAAAGACCCTGACTTTGTATTTTGTCAATTTTTCCTTGTTTGTCAACTCGCCCTTTTTGACACGCTGAGCAGCATTAAACCTGGGCCAATAACTGTACAATCCCTGAAAATATATAGTAGCAAATTATTGACAAGCTTACTCATCCATCATTTGTTACATTGTATAGGGAGCCGCGGTAGTTCAGTTGGTACAGTATTGGACTTGTAATCCAAGGGTTGCGGATTCTATACCTGCCCATGCCAGCCCAGATCGGCTGCCTCTGCGTGTCCTTGGGAAAGGCACGTAGCTCCAATTTCCTCAGCATGATAGAGCCAAGAATGTACTAAAAGTGCAATTAAAGCCAACAAATAGCTAAAAGCGTCATTAATACCAACAAGAACAATGAAACTGTTACACTGTACTCTCTTTCATATGTAATTAAAGAACAATTGACTGAAATGATACTGGTTTTGTGTTTGTTTTAAATAACTTGAAATACATAAAAGAATGTGTATACATCTGGAAAACAAATCTTATATATACCCAACAGTGTTCAAAAGTACCAGCAAATATCCATACCTGATAAGTTTTTTCAATCCATGACTTGGGAACTACATCCACTGCCTTCTCTTCAATGAATTCTTTGACAGCATATTCTTCCTCACCCATCTTTGAAAAATAAAGCAAAAAATGTTTAAAATACCATGATACTCATATGCTGTGTATGTGCTGCTTTCCTGGTTCACATGTTTCAACAGAAAATCTTCGGTGATTTATACTAATGCTGTTAAGAATTAGGTATATATTAAGTTTACACACTACATTTTGTTATTAAATATCTATTGATGTCAACAAAAACATATGTTCAGCAAAAAAGAGGTTTCATAATATAACATGCTTTGTTAACATTTATCTGTAAATTGTTACTCACAGGATGACATATATAATGTTAAACACTGGAAAAAACATTCACTTACTAGCTAAAATTCATGCAGAATCGCCAGGAATAATATTTTTGTGCCATGCTCCCGGGTCACCATGATGGCTTTCCTCTCCAAACACCTCTCAGAAAGTATTTTCATATGGGCATGTCTTGCAATAACTTGATGTATTCCAATGGTGCGCGAGTCACATGGCTGCAGGAAAAGTGACTCTGATCTCTCATAAACGCGGCAAAGCAGCTTTTTGTTGTGCCTTTCATCTTCTTCATTTGTAACATCAACAACTTCACAACATGAATAACTGCTGATTATGTAAGCATTATCTGGCCTCTGAGCTGAAACTGTAGTGTGACTCTGCCCATTAATGGTATCAAAGTTATCTAGCTCCCCAAGTCTTTTAACAATCTGAGACAGTGGTTTTTTCCCTGAGCGAACCATTCTCTTCAACTGATAAAGGTAGTTTTCAAAAGGGAAGGCACTACATTTATCTAGACTGCCATACTCCTCTACATCAGAAGCAAGATGAATCAGACAGTGGACGTTGTAAACAAGAAATTCTTGTCCATACAAATTACGCCCCTGTACAACAAAATACTTCAACAATTCATCTGCATATTCTCTGTGAAGATTTGCAAGTCTTGGGCAAACAAGAATCGACATTGCCACACTCAGTGTCAGAAAATGTTCAAACAAATCTGGTCTTAGAATGTCTTTAAGCACAAGTTTTCCAGAATACAGAAGAAACTGTCTGTGCTCCGTTGCCTTCCATCGATTAATCTCATCCAGACTTCTGGGTTTTCGTGCAAAGCTAGCTGGGATGCATCTCCGAAGTTCAACTAATCTCCTGCTAACCTCTTCAACCTGACCTGCTGATAACTTAACTTCCTTCTTTCCTCGTAACCAGATTAAGAACAATCTCTTCATAACACCCAGGCATGCCTGGTGCATGTAGTCAATTGAAAACTGCTTGACCATATCAATTGGTAGATTGCAGAAAGGTGACAATCCATGGTGGTGCTCTTCCTGAGCTTGGGTTCTGAATGACAGATCTGTTCTAAGAACTACATTGTCAACATCTTGATAAGTGAGTCTTCCTAACCACTCTCCTTTCTGGGTGCATCGTTCACGACCATCCTGAGTACTGTTTTATATTCTTCACCATGGCTCTTGCCGGTGCATCAAAAACAATACACCTCAACCTGACCTGGATGATCTTGTCATCACACTGCAAACCATGCTGTAAGAGTTGGTCCATATCTCTAATGGTGTCATGTAGAAATTCCAAATCTGTTGGTTTCGTCTCACCAAATGTAAGTGCAATGGGAAAAATTTTCATTGGTTCTAGTTGTATTGCACACAAAACTGGCCACAACGATTTCTTTGTGCTACGAAAAAGGGGCAGACCATCAATGTTTGGCAAAATATCTAAAATATTGACATTTACTCTAGCTTCTAATGGATATTTTCTAAACATTTTCAGAATTTCATCTTCTAATCCAAAGTAAATATACTCCATGCCAGATTTGGTTTCCGTCTCTACACTTCTGACAGTTTTAAGTAATGTCCTGGCTGTTGCTGGCATGTTAGGAAGCCCATGGTGCTGTAACAGCTTGAGTAAATGGTCTACTGCATTATGCTTCACCTGAAACTGATTAGCCCATGCTGCCAAATCATCTGTCAGTGAAGTGCATGTAGCAGCTTCATTTTCCAATTCACTGTCAGACTCTGAAGAAAAAGTTGTATGACCATTCTGATGAATTAGGTCCCAAATATCTCCATTGCCATCATCATCACAGTCATGACTTTCATCAACATCAATGTTAGTGGACCACGATTTAGGCACTTCATTCATTCTTTGACCCTCGACATCTAAAAGGGGACTGAAAACCTCCATTGTGAGTACAATCATTACTATTTGGGTTATTTTCAGTGTCACTTCTCATGCTAACAAGTGACTTTGTAGCAGATTTCCACTTTCTCCTGTACTCTAAACGTTTTCTCTTAACCTCATCCATTCTGTAAATAGTAAGTAATAATGTATCAAATGACATGTAAATCATGCTGTAACTACTACATTCTTCTGTAATTTCTTTCAAATGGCAACAGTAATCATCTCAAAAATTCATTATCAGTCTTTAAAATTTATAATCTGGTACAGTTTGATTCTTAAATTTTAAGAGTGTATGATACTTGTGGTTCCATGCATATTATATTCATCTTCTGTAGCAAGGCACATATGTAATTCTTATCAAAACATGCATACCACATTATACTTATGATGTAGTAATCCTGGTCTCTAAATAGTAAAGTCAGTTATTGACAATAATAACAAGTGTTGTAATAAAAATAATGCTTGTGACAATACTTTTATTATCATTAAAATGATTCAAAATATTTTTGTCTAAAAATCAAAGTACAATGCTTGATACTGGAGTATTATTCCTGAAAATCTGACATGTGCAAATTAAGCAATGATACTTGTAGATTTGATCATTTGTAAATTATGTAGCACCAACTGACTTATATGCTCATAGGGCAAAATCCAATACATAATTATTATATTTTTCTTTATTTTCTAACCTAATAAGTTTTAGATTTTTGTTTAATATTTTTTTTTTTTTAAAAGAGGTTGATTTTAAGTCTACTTTATCTAGCGCTACATTATGCTTATCACTTCTCACTATGATCATTTTGCTGCTTCAACTTTTTTTCAATAACAAAAACATGTACACAATAATCAATTCAGAATATAGAAGAAATTGTACAAAGAAATAAAGATAGGGCTTGCAAAAATGATGCGCAATTTTTGAACATTTGGTTGAATATTTTGCATGATTTTCTAGAAATCTGTGCGAATTCCCCATTTACACATCTTGACCCAGCCTCCCCCCCCCCTAAAAACTAAAGTCCTTCCATGTCTAGCTTATCTGATTCATGTTATTATTTAGCAAATAAACTGTATATTTGATGACACATGTTATTCGTGTGTGCTGTCTTTATTACTCTAAAAAAACTCATGTACATAATTATCACTAAAAAAATGCCAGTTTTTGATTATTTACCACCAACTATAATATGGCTCATTCATGCCTGTAATTATAAAAATTTAATTACCATTTAATGTTTATTTTCTTTTTTACATCTATACATATCAGCATGTATACATCTGTCTAAACATAAATTTCTTTAAATTGCACTTGTAATTTATTTAATTTTATTATACTTGATTTTTTTAAAAATATTTTGGTCAAGAACGACAAATCTTATACTCTGGAGCTATGCGCATGCGCAATTAAAAAACATTAACTCCAAGCATTTTACAAAGGAAAACCTATCCCTATCCTCGCTTTTTTTCAGTGCAAAAATTACCCAGTGTACCAATATAATTTGTTTAATACGAGTCAGATAAATGTCACAGAAATACGCCAAAAATTTATGTCATTTTATGTACAGATTGAACATGTTGGCGATAAACCTCATTTCCTTTGTTTGAAATGGCACCGCATGGTGTTCTTGACATGTGCTTGAATGCGTCTGTAGACGTGATAGAACAATCAATCTAAAAAGAAGCTCAGTATCACAATAGAAACGTTAAATGCGAATTATTGATTAATTTAAAAAAGCTCATACCTTGATGGTTCAAAACAGCTGAAAACAGTAGATATAATTCAAGGTCTCAGTCACAAATGTTGTTCTGCCGGTACCGGAAGAGCGAAAAACTTCGGTTCGTAGATTCGTAAAAAAATTGAAAAGGCAGCGATCGTACATCATGTTTGTAATCATAAAAACTGACGAATAAAATATTCCCGACAAAAATTGCAACCTTCTTTCAGTTATTTCTTTAAAAAAAAGAAATGAAAAAACTACGAAACAATTATTGTACCCTCTCTACTGTGTAAAGTTAAACATAACATTGGTACAACGTTGTAAAAACGTTACAAAATATCTTTGTAACAATTACACATTTTTGTAAAAAAATATGTTATGATCAATGCATATACGTGTCATTTGTAATTTTATATATTTTTTAGGTCAGAGGACTATTACGATTATGTTCATGTGTAACGTTTTAGTAACGTTGCTACAACGTTATTTCCCCACGTAACCAAATCACAACCTTACAGCAACGTTGTAATAACGTTATGTGTTAGCTGGGTGAGCGTAATGCATCAAGAACTCAGAACTCTATATCAGTATTACGCTGATCATAAAACTATTGTTGACAATCTCAGACTTGATACCAGCGAGAGAGAGAGAGAGAGAGAGAGAGAGAGAGAGAGAGAGAGAGAGAGAGAGAGAGAGAGAGAGAGAGAGATGGGGTTGGGAGAGGGAATGGAAGAACAATGCAAGTAAATAAAATCATCATATGTTCTGATATACCGTCATGATTGCGCAAATAATTAGAGTGGAATGGTTTCTAAAATTGTTACAATAGGAAAATATTTTATTTCCAGTTCGTTGTAGTCGTATGTGCAGTATAAAACCGGATTATATATTCATAAATTACATAAATTACACAAACTTACATAAATTAAAATAATTTTTTTTTTGAGGGGTGGGGGGTGGTCCCCAGCGGTTACAAAGCATACTAGAATTTAGCTATTAATAACTCTAGCATCCACAATGGACAGATATTTTTTGCTCAAGAAAATAAATAAAATAACGAACTTTATAAAGTACACAAATATGCACAAGTATTGTAACGACCAAATAAATATTTGAAAGGTCACAACAGTGCATTATACAACAAAGGTCAAATTAAATTTTCTGAAAAATCAAGGACTGGTTTCTACAGAATAGGCGTTTTATAATTGGTACATTAACTAAAGATAATTCGCATGCATGACACAATTCTGGCTCCAGTTTTACGGCACATAATTCCTTTGTTGCAAACAGCAGTAAATAAATAAACAACCCAAATTTTCAGGAAACAACTCACAAAGGTGATGCTTCGAGAGTGTACTGAAAAAGGCGGAAAAGGAGGCTATACCAATTCCACTTTTTCATCTTGGGTCATCCTCTTAAAATAGGACCTTATTATTATTATTATTTAGCTGATTATACCCGTAAAGAAGTTGCTGTTGTTGAGTTAAACGCAATTTTTTGAGCACATGATAGGCTATACATGGCGGCCAATATATTTGTTGGAGGAAGAACACGAGAAGAACTGCCGACCCACGGGAAGCTACTAGCAAACTTTCTCACATATCCACGTTTGTCGAACCGAGACTCGAAATCACGCGGATAGAGGTGAGATGTGTGAGTGATCTGTAAAGGTGAGTGCCTAAGACCACTCGACCACTCCCAGCCCACCTGTAATGAAGTTATAAATGCTATGCCGGTTGGTGCCACTTCTAATATGTCAAGGAATGTACTGTTACATTTTGTGTAATTTGAACTCCCTTGAGGCAAAATATAAGTAGAATAGTCAGTGAATCTGATTAAAATATTTCATATAAGTATGGATTGAATTGCAAGGTCTGTATTTTTTTTTTTTATACGACAAGACTTACTAACAAGGTTTTGGTATAATCAGGCACATTATCACAATTATATGTTAAAAACTGATTTCGATGGGTGCCTATAGTTCATTCGATACGTTTCCAAATGGATTAGTTATCCCCAGTTTCTCCCGCAACTGCAACACACAATCATTGATTGGCTCCATCATACACGTGACAAAACCAGGACATCAAACCATTAGATTTACAAATTTTGATCAGTATACTGACTTCTACAATACTAATGAATGAATACCAGTCACTGTATTGTCAATTAAATGAAAAAGGGCAGAGTTGTATATCTCATAATTCGCTGCTTAGACTTTCTTACAAAATAAAATCTACAAGTAGTTTTAGTTTCCTTCAAAAGATCACTGGTGACCACTGATGACATTCATTGAGATTATTAAGTTTCACATTTAACAGGCTCTCAATAGTTTCCTGGTTCAGATTTCCCGCTGAATCACTTTGTATTTTGCGACGAATGGAGTATGTACTCTCTGTATCAGCATTAGAAGTGGCAATGACAAAACAATCACGCTCAGCCTGCAAAAAAGTTCAGTTGTAAATTTTCCTGTGGCTGGGTGTTTAAGGCTGCTGACTGCTCTCCAATACTCCTCCAATCTCAGTTCGCCCCGAGGAGGAAGTTCCTGAGTTGGACTTCAGATGTATTCCTGAGTCTCGTATTTCTTAGCCATTGCTTTTTTAGCAGTGGAAGAAAGCGCGTGTTTCGGCATTTTGACATGAATTGAACAAAAATATATATGAGCTGGCCTTAAATAATCCTCTAAAAACATCTTGAACAGCGCAATACTGTGGGGATAAAACGCGCAAAAATTCTGTGCTTTGATATAAATTTTTTAAAAATCTTTTCTTTTTCAAAAGCGGCAGATTTTCATCTATAAAATGGTATGTGTGGTAGACGGCCTTTAAAACGGTATTTTTGTCACATGTAAGCTCCATAACCTTTACCATACTTGTATCACGGTAACACACACGTTTTGCATTAATTGCGTGTCCTCCGCCACTCACCGGGGCACGAGCGGTAAGGGGTAATGGCGCCGAGGCAGGTGGGAGATCGTTTCCTGAAATGAAAGAAAGTTTGAATTCTCCATCGTTCATCGTCATTCATGGTCAAAAATATAACAACAATAATTACAGTTGCTCATATATTGAAAAACACAACCACATACATCTGTATTAATTAATGTTATTTAATTTGATCTTGTTTTTCTTGGTTTTAACGGCACTTTTAACACATTATTGACAAGGAAATGGATGCTAAGTACCTTCTCAGCTCCACATAAAGGTAGCTGACCCGGGCTGGCGTTGGTGGGTATGGAACCCGCGACCCTTGGGTTACGAGTCCGATGCTCTGCCAACTGACGGCTCTCTAATGTTATTTAATAAAAGTTTCTAAAAACAGGAGCTGAAATTCAGAATGTAGTTTGGGTTAGTTATAAGTATAATTAAATTTCGTGAATCCGATGTCATGAGAAGACACAAGAAACGTTAAGATAAGCGTTTGTCCGAACGAGTTAGGGTTATACATAATCTGTAAGCTTTCAGTACATTCGCGTGGTTCAGGTAAACCAATAATTCTGATAGACATAGATCGAATAAGTGAGTTTCTACTGTAGCATTACAACGTATGCATCCGTGCATAAGAAAACTATCAATAAATGTACGCGAGTTTGATAGGTATGTACGCTTTACCTGCGTTAACTTCTGAAATCATCGTCAAACAGATTTAATGATTGTGTTCAAGACAGTTTCTACCCATAGTTCACGATGATAATACTTTCTAAATATATTTACCTTGTTCAATATGGTCCCTTATAGTGAACGGGAACCTATTATGTATGAATAGTAGTTCAAAACACCATGGGATAATTGGACAGAGACCGTTGGAAATCTTATTCATTATTCCCTGAATAAATCATAACCTTGCGCATAATTTTCCGTCCGTGCATCATCTCTCTCTCTCTCTCTCTGTGTAGAGAGAGAAAACGCTGATATAAAATAGTGGACTTGCAAGTAAAATTATTCTATCAAAATTTCCGTACTGCATAACCTTCATATTCCAGCTTCAAGAATAGTATGGGTTTTGTTCGAGCAAAATCAAGACATTCGAGCTAAATCTGACTTTCGAGCTACATCTGACAATCGAATACTGACTACATTTTTTCGGACTGAACTTTAATTGCCATATTTTGCTAAGTGTTAGTGAAAACAAAAATTATTTCTACAATTTTGAAAGTCTAAATTTCAAAATTTGATTGATGGATTTCACTGATTGATTTGAAACTCACTTTTCATAGATCCTGGACCGATCAGCAACGATTGTGAAAGTAGAAACGCCGCCTGGTCTAATTCTACTGGGCATAAAGATATTTTAAACTCTATCAATCAGGGGCTTTGTCCGATTCGCCATGAATTCAGCACTGGCATTAGTCATACCCAAGGCAGTGACGAAAATGTGTTGTTGCTTTTATTTTTGTTGTTGTTTTTTTAGGTGGGTGTTGGTTTTAACGGCACTTTAAACACATTATTGGCTATATCATCCTAAGGAAATGGGAGCTAAGTGCGTTTCCCAAGGACACGCAGAGGCAGCAGGGCCAGGCCGGCCTGGGCGGATATCGAACGCTCTACCAACTGAGCTACTGCAGCTTTTTCAAAAATGTAGACGTTGAAAATAAATCCTGCCAGCCAAGGTTTCTCACTAAACAGTGAAAAAGAACAAAAATTTAGCTTTGATAAACACTCGTAGCTGTTACATGCTTGAATCATCACCATAGCCACCACCACCACCACCGTCATCATCATCTGCAGCAGCAAAAGCATCACCACCACAACAACACCACCCACACCATCATGGTTGTCGTCATCATCATCATCATCATAAATGTGTGAAATAGTATAAAATCGCTGTTAGACTGAAAGCATTCAAAATATTTCGGTCCGTCGACATAGTAAAAAGCTGGTGCTCGCGTCAGAATCATGATTCAGTTGCAACAAGTAAAGCAATAACTAGAGGGGCAAATCACAGGCGCTCTTTAGTATCCGTATAGAAGAAGAAAAAAGAAAGAAAAAAAAAACTGTTGATAAGGGTAGTAGGGGTGGTGCTATCAATAGTTTTCGCATTTACTGACATAAATGAGTGTCGGTGCCTTAAACCACTCTGTCTTAGAATATTATCGGCTATTTTCCTGCCAAACTTAAACAGATTGGAAATTCTAATGAACCGATAACCAATGCTCAAGAGATAAGGGATCGACCATTTAATTTTCGGAAGATAGCGGGGGCTAATATAATGAATATTTTTTGTTTTTTTTTGTCTACGAAACAGAGCAAGAAAAGTTTTGAAACTATTTGGGGACCGGAAATGCTTTTGTTTTAAAAATACCCCCACCCCAAATGAAAAGGTCACTTCCTAAATACCAATCTGCAATTTTGACATTCGATTCAGATTGTAACAGCTATATCGCATTCGATTGACCGAGTTGGTCGAATGCGGCATAGGGGTTACCTTCTCAGATCGAATGAGATGATTTGCATACAGTCTCTGTGGTACCGTTTCTGTCGAATGCGATATAGATGTTACCTTCTCGGTCGAATGTGTTAATAGCAAATAGGTATTTACCCGTACTACTGTCGCTGTCTGAGTATGAGACAGTACAAAATCGCGGTTAGACTGAAAGCGTTCATACCATTCCTGTCAGGGAGCCGCGGTATCTCAGTTTGTAGAGCGTCGGACTTGCACTCCAAAGGTCGCGGGTTCAACACCTGCCGAGGCCAGCCCTGATCGGCTGCCTTAGTGTATCCTGGGGAAAGGTATTTCCCTCCCATTTCCTGGGCATTATATAGCCAATAATGTGTTAAAAATGCCGTTAAAACCAACAACAACCCCACCAAAACGAAAAAAATAAAACAACAACAACAACAAGAAACAAAAAACTAAAAGCAACAACCATTCCGGTCCGTCGCTGCTCGCGTCAAAACCGTGATTCAGTTACAAACAAATAACTAGCTATCCAAAATAATAGCAACTACAAGTTTTGGCTGGGACGAGTCATTTGTTGGTAAAATGAACTCGTCGAAATCCAGTATAGCCATGTACTTGTACCGTCGCAGTCTCTCCAGACAGTTATAAACGGACACCTGTTCATCGTTCCACGCCTAAATGCCTATCTGGTCACCTGTCTGATATATTTATCTGCAAGTACTGCGATATTAGATTATCTGTTCACCTCTAAGTGACACCTTTCTATACATGCTACAATGCGATGGGAATATTAGGAAGGAACAAGTACAGTAGTTTCCATGACCAGCAAGATTTACCTCCCTTGAAAACAGGGACTTCCCATTATGGGTCAATCCACCACAGTAATATCGAAGGAAGTAGTAATATGTGACACATTTGTTAATGAACTGCATCAGTCAGGGGCCAAAGCCACTGGAAGCTGCTGCATTTTAAGCTTTTCCAGGGAGTAATTTTAACCATCTAACTGCAAAGAAAACTTACTCCAGGATACGTTGCGGTTGTTTCGCGCTAATTTTTAGTGGGGGCTCGCGCTTGGAACCACCCCTGACACATTTGGGTACACACTTATATAACAACTTAAGTTTAAATGGCATATTAGCTTCCGTTAATATAGCTCGTGTAAATAAAAAAAAGTACATGATTTATGATAAATTTCACACGGGAAGTGTGTGATAATGATCCAACAGACGTTTGAGAAATTTCAAGGGGAGTAAATATGAAGGCATTAGACTTTGTGTGTGTGTATATATATATATATATATATATATATATATATATATATATATATATATATATAAAGAGAGAGAGAGAGAGAGAGAGAGAGAGAGAGATTGAGAGAGAGATTACAATTTACAGCCCGCGATTCGTACTGGTGGGTAAGAATCAAGTTTATACAATTTAGTGAACAAGGAAGACACATCATTGAATTAGGAATAATTTTTCAAGAATCAACTTTGGAGGATGATTTATGTTTAAAGAGCTTATCTTTTCAGTTAAAACCTGTAGATCTACGAGTTAAAAACGGTGGGTGGGTAGGTGGGTAAACGTTTAGTGAACCAAATGTGCAAATGAATGTTTTTTTAATTATTATTATTGTTTTTTGCGGTTGCTCAGGTTTATAAGAAATAAACATTTGTGTGGATATTTTGTTTAAAATGAAATTTTGTTAAAACTGCACCTTTAGTGTAAGTTTCAGAGCTTGCCACATTAGACCAACGCTCTAGACTACTTTTCCATGAACGCTTACAATTCTAAAAAGGAGAAATGTTTTACTCTTATTGTGTTTCATACAGAATGTGTATGGTATACTTGCTCGATTAAAATAAACTAACTTGCTTTGTTTCAGGGAAAGGCAATTTAAATTTAAGTAAAACTAATTATTATGCTAGCATTGGGTTTTGAAGCAACCGACACAGTATTGATCAGTGAGTTGGTGGGTGGAGGAATCTAAATGTAATAGAGAAGAAACATGATCTAGC
Source organism: Margaritifera margaritifera (assembly GCA_029931535.1). Lineage (NCBI taxonomy): Eukaryota > Metazoa > Mollusca > Bivalvia > Unionida > Margaritiferidae > Margaritifera > Margaritifera margaritifera. The sequence goes on from JAQPZY010001560.1 coordinate 1,545,560, forward strand.
AACGTGGCGAGAGACGACGGTAGCTAAAGGAGATAATGAATTTACAAATAAATCGTAACATTAGATTACCATTCATGGGTAGAACGAAAGAAAGTACTTCCACCATGCATATGTCTTTGTATTAGATCAGGGCTTATCTGGTCCCTTTACTGAGTTCACTGGTTGCATACGTCAGAATTTATTGGACCCCAAGTGAACTTCAAACTTCAAACCATACTTGAATGCTCTCTGGTGATACAGATCTATACACAATCTTATTACAAATGGCAAGTTTTTTTCCCCGACATATATGGGCTTCAGGGAAATGTTTTTATCATTGGAACAACTATTTGCATTTGTTGTGACAGTAATTCCCAAAACAACGTCACCCAACCTCCGATCAGTGTTTGGATACACGTACTGCTTCGCCTGGAGTCCTTCCTCATCCAGAGTATGACCAGTGATGTTTTTTTTCATTTCATGAACAACACCAATCCGCGCTTTATGTACAAAAGTCAGTATTTGAAGTCGATATAAGTGTATTGGCGATACCCTTAGTGAACTATATTGTTACAGATTACTTTATGAACAAAATGCATTATCTGAAGTTGATATAAGTGTATTTGTCATACTCCTATCCTGATTGAAGTATATTGTTACAGATTGCTTTCACTGTTCAGTTTCCAATAAAAGCAGAATAGACGAAACTTTCCAGATCTTTTACCTGTATATAATATATGATATATTTTCTGGGTTTGGTAGTGTAACGGTCTCTGGAAGCTTATTATATTAAATATATAATAGCGACAAAAAGCGTGACAGTAATAACGGGTCAAATCTGTCTGCAAGGGAATGTCGACAAACTACAATTAAAATAAAGACACTTCTATTACAACTGGCAGCTGTAAGTCTTCAACTTCGATATTATATGTTCTGAGCTTATTTTTTTAATTTTTTTATTTTTATTTTACAGAACATCTAATTTTGTTCTTTGTAAAATTATTTACAGTTTAATTTCAGGACAATGTCGATCCATCACAGAAAATAAAGTATGTCATCGTACAGTCAGACGTCTTTAGACATTGTGTCTATCTTGCAATTTAGTCACATTTTTGATGGTCTTCAAGCCTTCCTTTAAGGTGTGGGACACTTGAGCAACAAATCTTTCAGAATGGTAAATTGAGCAAACAATATTAGTCTTTTATGAAGTGACACAATTTTTCTAATTGATGAATAGCAAGCCCTGCTCGCCTTTCATTTGACTGAATGTTGGTCAGGATTGTTTTTAATTTTTTTTAAAAAGTATATTGAAGACTCAATCCTACCTCTGGTTCAATTCCTGCCTTGAACTCATACAACTTTTCCAGACTAAAAATTGAGGATTTCTTCAAAACTTTGATTAGAAATATAGCTGAAGCTATTGGTTAAAACTGCATGAAAAGTTATCAGTACTACTGTCTTTTCTCGAATTCAGGCTAAAATTGGAACTACGAATTCTAATTGTTGACTTTTGACTTTTAAAGAAAAAGTTTTATTGAGTTGCTTGCCATATTTCAGTGACAGTGAGAACAACCTGCAAGTGACTAATGGAAATAAGAAATATTTAAACCAATAGTAGTGAAAACGTTTCAAGTGGATCTTTCGCCATAGGGTTAATCGTATTCATGAGTTGGAAGCGACAGCCTAGAAATTAGTCAGAGTAAAGTTCCTCTGTCTTGTCATTACGAAAACATGTCATGACGTCATAAACATCCATCAGGGCATCTCCCAGAGATACAAGTCATTCGTTCTGCCACAACAATAACAACACTGCTAATCTAAGCAAACACCTTTCTTCCTGGATGAAAAAAAATAAATAAATAAAAAATAAAAAATCTGCACGATGATCTATGACATTTTTCATTTCGTTCCAAAATGAAAGTTTTCTTTCATTAGGTTGTACCATAATTCATAGGTTCATTTTATAAATCAAATGAGACAGCATTGATCTGCAAATGGATAACTCTCCCTATTTTGTATCTACAAGATCTTCTGAGTTGGCCAGTAAAATGGAAATACTTTTAGCTTACCATTTCTATTGGTATTTCAGCAAGGACTATATCTTCAGAAAATATTTGTTTTGCTCGGAAGTTAATTGGAGACGTAGACTGCAAGTCTGCTATAATACATGAAAGGTAGGCAGCTATTAATTTCATTATCGTAAACTTCGTCGAGCAGTGGCTCTCCCAGATTAACTTGCAACCTTCCGCCCATGCTAATTGCTGATTTAGCAAGTTTCTGTTATTTCCAGCTTTGCAGGTAACGGCATTGTCCAGTTCATTTGTCTTTTACAAGTAACAGCATTGTCCAGTTCGTTTAAACTTCTGATCAGTATCATCTTGCTTATATACGTTGTTTTCTAAGACAAATTCACGTATTTGGGCCCCCTCATCTGCTATTTTCTTTATTTGATGAACTTGAAGACCCTCGATCGTTTGCATCTTTTATGTGTATGATTCGATCGCATAAGATGGACTTGTGGAGACTATTTCTATTTACATCGTTAAAGGAAGACAAACTCTAGATTTCAATTATGCCTTGAATGATTATAACTAATAAATGTAAATATCTACACAAATTTTATTGGAATCCACTGACCAGTTATAAAGACATTACCGAATAATTTCAAACATTTGTATTGAAATCTGGGCTAATAAAGTCGCAAGGATCAAAAAAGTTGTGACGCCTCTAAGTCTGCTCGGGTTTATCGCCGATACTTTAGTATACCGTTTTGCTGTTTCAATAAAGTTTATTTTTGGAACTATTGAAAAAAAAAAAAATTCACAGAACAACAATGTTAAAGCTTGTAAAAAAATAAGGAAAATGAATTAAGAAAATGGAGATACTCGAGGAAACAGTTAATCTCGCTGTAAAACATGTACAACCTAATTAGGGAACCTACTGCTTGTCACAATGGCAATATAGCTTTTACTGATTTGTTAAGTTTTATCAAGATACTCCAAGATACTGCTAAGATGCGTATGTTTTTATATGAAATCAATGTGTATCCAAATTATCGCCAGACTTATTAACATCTACGAAATTTAGAGTCACTTTCAACAGACTGAAAACTTTTGAGATGTTATCCTTTACAAAACTGATAACTTTGGTCAATACCGAATTCCTGTTTATAAATCATATATTTACATATGTAATATAACCGCTTTGTCACAAGAACTTACGTCATGACAATATATTCCTAAAGTGGTCATAAACGTGCCTCATTTGAACTGTAGTGACCCCTATGATTCTGTACCATCCAATGGAACACGGTTGTATTATTCAAAACGTCAGTCCACGGTACAAATTTGTGCTAATTGATGTAAAAAAAAGCAACAGGCGATGTAGATAACAATTCACGTCAAATTAGAACAATTTGTATGAAAGTGAAGATGGCTACCAAAGCTAACGATGGATACAATATTTGACTTCTTCAGTACAGGTTAACCTTTGAAAACTTATCCCAGTCAAAAACGCTGGAAAACCTCTAGCAGTTTCCGCACATGATTAAACGTATTACTCTCTGTACTTGATTCGTAATATGCAAATAACAAAAGCGAAATCTTTGTTTACTTGAAAATGTGCAAATTGCAAATAAATAGCACAATGAACAAATGCCTAAATAAAGGTATTCTTGTACAAAAATCAGATGCATGTGTTGTAGGTACAGGTAATCGACTCATTTATGATAAAACTGCTTTTGCTCGATTGTGTTAATTTTTTTTTGTTGACATGGCCTCGTCGTTTCAATCAAACGTATGGCGCCGTCCCAAAATTGCTTGCTCAAAACAGTGAGATATGTATTCGAGTGGCCGTCAATCCAGCTGCCACTGCTATGTAATTACATGCAAATTAATAATGTTTCGTGCCTAGGTTCTGCTAGATGTCTCATGAAAATCCCCAAACTTCGAAGAATTTTAATAAATTCATACTTTTAACAGTTCTGTATCAGATATCTAAGATTTTTAATTCGTAATTTATGAAGATTAAGGATGGTTAATCAGGGCCTGGCCCAACATTATATCATCTTCAAATGCAGGTCAGTGCATTGAAAAGCTCAAATGTAGTTGATATATCTTTTCAAAAATAAATCTTTTAATTCTAATTTTATCACACTATAATTATATTTTGTGTTCTTATTTATAATTAAATTGCTTATCAAGGACTACTTTTATATGTATGTATGTATGTAATTATGTATGTATGTATGTATGCATGTATGTATGTATGTATGTATATATGTATGTATGTATGTATGTATGTATGTATGTATGTATGTATGTATGTATGTATGTTTGGCGTTTAACAGCACATCAACACAATCCTGGCTATATAAGGCCGAGTAGGTTTAGGTATTCCAAAAAGGCATACAAAACGATAATAGCAATAGGCAATAACGCTTAAAATCCTTCAAATATAAAGTCAATTATATATATATATATATATATATATATATACCTAATTCTTTTTAAATGCGCAAGACCTTCTAGCGTCTCAGCGTGAAAATCATCACAGTTTGAATCTCAGGGAACATATGATGTCTCCATTAGTCGCCTCTTACGACATGCAGGAGGGCGCATCGGGTTTATCCTATATCATCGAGGATTTCAAATTCATTTCATCATGAAAAACTATTCCAATGCTAGCCTGACATAGTTAACCAGATACCGAAATCCCCCTTTTCTCCCAGTAATATTTATTGAAATGAATACTTGACATACCAGAGTGGAGAAAAGGATAACATTAGAAGCGATTATTTCAAGTTCGACGTCTTGCAAATCTATATCGATAACGGAAAAAGTAAGCTTCGGTTTATAACCCAGATCTTACGACACATATTAAAATTTGCAGAATATGATCAGCTATATATATGATACGAGTCGATAAAGCAAACAGTTGTATTTGTCTTTTACAATTTTACCTCTCACCTGCTTATAAGATAAGAAATAGTTATTGTTTGTGGTAGATGTTATGTGCGAGAGTGGATTATCATTCGTTTTTTTTAATTAATTTTCTTAAAAACAAAAGTACATCAAGTAAACACATGATGATGGTTTAATTATCTGAAGACAAACAAAATGAAATAAGTGCACGCAAGATGATATTTGAGCCCGCCATATTGCTTTCTGTTGACACTTTTGATAGCTATTTCTTCCACAATATAGGTAATATGTGTAGTGGAGTAAGATGAAATTTCATTTGGTTTCTAAAATGTTTTTACTCTTGTATATATGTACCGTATATTCTTGTATTTCAAGTGTATTTGTTTGTGTCGTTATAAATAATTTGTTTAATGTATATTCGTCCAAGTCGGTTGGGCCTCTTAATATTGTCATAAAATTTTGTATTAAATGTACGTTTTATGATGCATTACATTATGATAAACTACTTTTAATCTCTCTACACCGCAGACATTACCTATGTCATGGAAGAAGTAGCCTCTCGAAAGGTGTAAATATAGATCGTTCTTACTAGGTAGATAGTTTATCACACGGCGTATTTGGGGTAATCACGGTTAGTCATCACAGGTACACAACTAAAGCTTCCTACACCAACCCAAGTGTTTAATTGCCTTTGTTATATGTGCTTTGGACTGGAAAGATCACCCCGTTTGTGAATGGTATGCCGCTCAAATGCAACCCCACCTTTAAATTTGAATCCGTGTATAATGCATAGTTATTGTAGTTACATTGTTTGCGGTATACATTCTTGGCGATGTACGGGGTTTTAAATCAGGTAAGAAGACATAGATTTTATGTTGCTTTTATCACGTTAGTCTAATGAAGCCTGAACATATTTAATCACACAAGGTGCACCTAGAGAGTGGGTCCACTGACACTAGTTTCAACTTCTTTACAAAACATACAGACATATCTAGTGTGAGAAAAAACCCTGAAATAAAGAGGTACCGATATGGCCTGTAGGGTATTTTTTCGCCATACTTTCAAGGGACACAGCTTAACAGAAAATAAGATAAACTAGGACACAAATACAAGAGAGAACAATTATACAGGGGTGGGATAGTGGCCATTTCCCACATAAAGATGTCTGTATATATGTCGCGGATATAGGTAATTTTTGTCTCGTCTGCGTTCGCAGATGGGAGACGTCACATAGGTACTACTTTTCATTCGACAACGGCTGCTATAACAGCTATGATTGTGGGAAAAGTTATTAATTTCCCTGCAGGAAGGGTACGTGGTTTTTAAGCTAGAAATGGCATTCCATGGAACCCATGTTCGATGCTGAGCGATACATTTTTAGATCGTTTATTTGCACATTTTAGGTCATTATATTTAATTTCATCTGTGCAGGGTTAGGTCATGTAGTCTACGTTAGAAGCTTGCTGTTTGAGTGTGAGGACGTAACTCTGAGCTTTGTGTACATTGCATAAAGGTCCTGCCACTGGCTTGTTACTCTGCCGTCCAAAGTCGACAATCAGACGCTACACTCATGAAGAGTTAATAGTCGCCCATATATATTTTTCCTTTTATACGGGTTACCCTCACCCCATCCCACTTTAAGACCAACATAGGCATTCACTTCTGCCTCCAAATAAACTTTTTCATGATTTGAAAGGAAATTGACCAGGATCTATTCTACTACTGAAAATTTAGGGGATAAATTAGCCGCACCATTTGAAGAAAAGGGGGAATTTCTAAATATAGGAAACGTTTAATGGAGAAATGCAAATTTTTTTCAGGGCGAATGTGATTTTATTTTCCGATATTACGGTTAATCCCGCAATCGCGTCATAGAATGGACCCTGAATCGAGAGATAATTTGACATGGAAACTGTGTCAAGCAAGAATTGAGTTCATAGTTATATAGCTGTTAGAAAAGTTATCAAAGTGCAACATTGTGCCCAAAAAGCGAATTTCTCTTTAAAATGCTTAATTCCGTCACCATATAGTTTGGCGGATTTACCGTGGAAAAGGAAGGCACATTGCTCATAATGTATCAACTGAGATGAACTAAAAATCACGCTTTACTGTACTTGAAGGTTTTCTTAGTTATTCATGTAGACAAGGTTTTCTTAGTTATTCATGTAGACAAGGTTTTCTTAGTTATTCATGTAGACAAGGTTTCTTAAGTATTCATGTAGACAAGGTTTTCTTAGTTATTCATGTAGACAAGGTTTTCTTAGTTATTCATGTAGACAAGGTTTTCTTAAGTATTCATGTAGACAAGGTTTTCTTAAGTATTCATGTAGACAAGGTTTTCTTAGTTATTCGTGTAGACAAGGTTTTCTTAGTTATTCATGTAGACAAGGTTTTCTTAGTTATTCATGTAGACAAGGTTTTCTTAAGTATTCATGTAGACAAGGTTTTCTTAGTTATTCATGTAGACCAGGTTTTCTTAAGTATTCATGTAGACAAGGTTTTCTTAGTTATTCATGTAGACAAGGTTTTCTTAGTTATTCATGTAGACAAGGTTTTCTTAGTTATTCATGTAGACAAGGTTTTCTTAGTTATTCATGTAGACCAGGTTTTCTTAAGTATTCATGTAGACAAGGTTTTCTTAGTTATTCATGTAGACAAGGTTTTCTTAGTTATTCATGTAGACAAGGTTTTCTTAGTTATTCATGTAGACAAGGTTTTCTTAGTTATTCATGTAGACAAGGTTTCTTAAGTATTCATGTAGACAAGGTTTTCTTAGTTATTCATGTAGACAAGGTTTTCTTAGTTATTCATGTAGACAAGATTTTCTTAGTTATTCATGTAGACAAGGTTTTCTTAGTTATTCATGTAGACAAGGTTTTCTTAGTTATTCATGTAGACAAGGTTTTCTTAAGTATTCATGTAGACAAGGTTTTCTTAGTTATTCATGTAGACAAGGTTTTCTTAGTTATTCATGTAGACAAGGTTTTCTTAGTTATTCATGTAGACAAGGTTTTCTTAGTTATTCATGTAGACAAGGTTTTCTTAAGTATTCATGTAGACAAGGTTTTCTTAAGTATTCATGTAGACAAGGTTTTCTTAAGTATTCATGTAGACCAGGTTTTCTTAAGTATTCACGTAGACAAGGTTTTCTTAGTTATTCATGTAGACAAGGTTTTCTTAGTTATTCATGTAGACCAGGTTTTCTTAAGTATTCATGTAGACCAGGTTTTCTTAGTTATTCATGTAGACAAGGTTTTCTTAAGTATTCATGTAGACCAGGTTTTCTTAAGTGTTCATGTATACAATTTTGATAGTTTTCATGAATATTTTAATGATAAGTCAACAAATCTAATAATGAATCAAAAGATGAAAAACCTATCACTAAGCTAGAAATAGCACATAAATATCCTGAAGTCCCACTTGCAAACTCTCAGAAGCTAGTCTCTAAAGTTTCCATTTTAGAAAATATTTTTTTCCCAGCTTAATGAGGTGATCAAGGTACACGATCAATTATTACGTGGCAGGATAGCTTTGCCATTCATACTACTAATTACAGGAATCGGATTACTCTTGCCACTTACAACGACAAAGAGTATACAATTCATTATTATTATTATTATTTTGGGACCGGCAAATGTATACTCTATGAAGCCATATATTAAAGTGGAATCTAACACGTCCCGTTTCTTACTCTTCGTAATGGGGATGGCAAAAAGGAAAGGTGGGCGGGGGAATCCGTGGATGCATCGAGATCCATTGATGTGACCTATTTGTATGTATTGTTTGAACGTTTGAACATCTATTACACAATACATTCGTACAGCTTATACAAAGCGGTTACGACGGCTGCGATGTTGGCGTAATGTGGCCTTTGGATTAGAAAAAACATCCACTTTGGATGGGCGAATTCTTTTACTTGTACACTTGTACATGTTGAAACCAAGGATCTAACCCGGTACGAATGAAGTACAAAGCGAATGCGTTATCGCTACGCTGAAGTATGGGCGTAACGTGGCCCTTGGATTAGAGAAAAAAAAAAACGGAGATCCCAGAAGAAATCATCGATCTTCGATTGGTGAAGACTTGTAGTCTTTAACGTGTTGAAACCAGCAACCGAACCCGGTACCAATTAAGTACAAAGCGAGTGCGTTACCACTACGTTATCCAGACCACTCGTCTGAATTAACAGATATACGTTCATGTATGAAAGGAAGAATAGGTTTACTTAAAGTTGAAACGCTTCTAAAAACTGCCTGCATGATGATACGGTGATCGACAACCATAACCACAGACAACTGACTAAATAGGATAGGATATTATTTGATAAAACAATAAAATATGCATGGCGTTCAAAATACTGAAAAAGATAGCGACGTAAAGTGGGGGTGGATTTATGTCTCTCTTGTTTATCTTTCTGTCAGTCTATCTTTTTGTCTGTCCACTAGTCTAATAGTGCCTATCATCTCCTGTCTGCCATTGAATTCTGCTTATCCTCACATCTATACATCTGTCTATTCATTTTTGACCTGTCTATCTATCTATCTATCTATGTGAGGATCCAAAAGTTTTCAACACGGTCTCAATTTCTAGAAGGGTAGGTGGGTTGTTCTTTTAGCTTACAATTGCCATTTTTCAGTGAAAAGTTTACTATTTTGACCGGAAACCCAACCCCCCTCCCCGACCAATCCCCCATCTACTATAAATCTGTCAACCGTTATCTACAGTATATCTAGCTGCTTATAGTACAAACATATGCTTAACCTCGTTGCTTGCAACCTGTCGTAACATCGATATTTAAATACTTTCCTTGTTCTTTTCATTCGTCAATCACAGATTGCATGACATAAGCAGGATGCAGAAGAATGAAGCCGGTGAAGTTATCGACATTGCGCAAGGTTTTGCTGCTCATCACCGGATTTTCTGCGGCTGTTCTGTTTTATTCTGGATTTATAACTAAGCAACAATGGGCCCAACGGGTATGTGATTATACGAGTATATGTGTGTGCGTGTCTATGTGTGTATGTGATTGAGAAAAGGGTGGTGGTGAGGAATTCCTGAGAGAGAGAGAGAGAGAGAGAGAGAGAGAGAGAGAGAGAGAGAAGGGGTGGGGGTAGATTCCTTACTTGGAAATTGAGGCTTACGGATAAAGCTTGACCAGTGTCAAGAAACAGATTTATAAGATGGCCTGGGGGAGGACCCCGCTCAGACCTGTTTGGGGGTTTTGTGATGATGTGGTAGGGTTCTACTTTTGCTAATGAAGATAACCCGGCCGCCCTCTGAGCCTTTAATTGTGTCAACAAAGAGTAATGGGGCTGGCTAGAAAATCATTTTGTATTCATTTATTTTATGTTGTTTGTATTCAAATAATTAGAACACACCGTGTATATCATTCCCTATTTTTTTTTCTTCTTTAAGAAAACTAATCCCACACTTTAATAATTTAATAGCATACGCTCGCACACAACATCTGCCGTAAACAATAATTCTTTGTTATCTCATAAACAGGTAAGAGGTAAAATTTAAAACAAAAAAATATTTACTTTCTGAACCCATATCATCTATCAAGTTGAAAGTATTCTGCAAATGTTGAAATGTGTGGTAATATTTGTGTTACAAAACAAAGCTTTCTGCTCGCTATTATCAATAGAGTTTTGCATGTAGTCGAAGTTAAAATAATCGCTTCTAAAGTTGTAATTTTCTCAGAATAGAATATGATTGTGGTATATAAAGTATTCGTTTCAATAAATATTTGGGAGATTTTTTTCTTTAGTATTTAGTTAACTATGTCAGGATAGCATTGGAATAGTTTTTCGCGCCGAAATGAAGTTGTTACCTTGATTCTTCCACTTGTGGGTTTGAGGATGCAGAATATGCCCGATGCGCCCTCCTGCATGCCCTGAGAGGCAAAATAATGGAGGCAACATTATTCGCTGGGATATGTCCTGTGATAATTTCATGCCGAGAAGGTCTTTGACTTTTAACAAAAAAAGGTTTATATAAAAAAATTGACTTTATATTTTTAGGATTTTACCCGTTCTTGCTGTTATCATTTTGTATGCCTTTTTTGATACCTAAATATAAATGGCACTATATAGCCAGGATTGGCATGATATGCCATTAAACACAATCTATCCATCCAGCCATCCATCCATACATACATACATACATACATACATACATACATACATACATACATACATACATACATACATACATACATACATACATACATACATACATACATACATATATAGATACATGGACATTAACGTATAAACAGTAATATGATCCATCCATCCATCCGTTCATACATGCATACATACATACATACATGAACATTATCGTAGTAATATGAAAGTCGACCTTGATAAGTAATTCATTTTTAATTAAGAATACACAATATAGTCAAAGTGTAATTAAATTAAGGTGGAAAGCTTTCATTTTGAAATATATTAACTGCAAATCTGATTTTCAACGGACTGACATACATTGTAAATTATCAAATCTTCAGCCAGGCCCTGATTCATTTTTTTTTAATTTCTCTCGTAACCTTGCTGGTCGTAGGGGCGCCACTGATGACTTTGCGATAATCTCTCTCCATTTCACCCTGTTCTCCACTGCTCTTTGGGACTTTGCAAAAAGTCCATGCCTGTCCACTCTTTGATATTGTCTTCCATCTATTCTTCTGTCTGCCTCGTTTTCTCTTTCCTCTCACTGTGCCCTGTACGATTGTCTTTGACAGGCCAATCGAGCGTGAGACGTGACCATACCATCTTAGTTTGCATTTCTTTACAGTGGTGAGCAGATCTTCATAAGGTCCAATTGCACCTTGGATTTTAGTGCGCACCTCCGCATTGGAGGCCCTGATTAACCAACCTTTAATCTCCATTAATTACGAAATCATTTGAGCGACAAATTTTAACCCGATCAAGCAACAGCACTTTTATCCAAGTTGCAGTAGTGAAAAGCGGTAGGTTTCAGGAGTAGGTTGTACACATTAGACAGCCTTATAAACTGGTTTCTGATGTATCTCCATATTCTTAATTCATTTTTATTATTTATTATAAGGATTAACATTGTTGTTTTGTGTGATTTTTTTTAAAACAGTTCCAAAATAAACTTTATTGAAACAACGAATCGGTAGACCAAAGTAACGGCGATAAACCAGAGCAGGCTTATTGACGTCACGACTTTATTGATCATGGTGCCTCTTTTAACCCAGACTATCGATGCAAATGATTGAAATTAATCGGTCACAGCTTTAAAACTGCTTATTGGATTCACATAAAATCTTCGTATATAGTTTCATTCATTTAGTATACTAATTCAAGGAACATACGAAAACTAGAGTTCGTTTTGCTTTAACGATGTAAATATAAATATTCCACCCAAGCCAATCTTATGCGATCGATTCATACCCATAAAAACTGCAACCAATCGGAGGATTGTCAATTTCATAAAATAAAAAAACTGCAGAAGAAGAGACAGAAATGCGTGAATCGGTGTTAGGGAAAATATTTATGTACACCAGCTGATGTCGATCAGAAGTTTAGATGAACTGACTGATATGATTACATATAGAAGATAAAGGTGTAAATAAAAGTAACTTGCCAAATATTATTCAAAAGATAATCAGGAATTAGGATGTGTGGAAGGTTTCAAGTTAATCTGGGAGATAAAAATGTTCGACACAGTTTACGATAATGAAATAAAAAGTAAATCAATAGCTGCGTACCTTGAATTTATAATAGCAAACTCACATTCGATGTGTCCAACTAACTTACGAGCAAACTTACATTTTGTTTGAAGATATAGTCCTTATTGAATTACTGGCAGAAATATATTTCACTTTAGCTGTTCATCTCATAAGATCCTGCAGATTGAACACGGGGAGAGGTAACCACATGTAGGTCAATTCTGTCTCAATTAATATTTAATATAAACCAAATATACAATACAGCGTAATGAAATGAATTTCATTTTGGAAAGAAATTATAAATTTCACAGATCATCGTGCGGAATATGTGGGTTTTTTTTCACGCGTAATGAATGGTGATTGCGTAGATTATTAGTTTTCTTATTGTTTATAATGACTTGTATCTCTGGGAGATACTCAGACGACATGTTTTCATAATGACATGACAGAGGAACTTGGCTCCATGTCATTTCTAGGCTGTCTTCCGACTCATGAATATAATTAACCCGGAAGCAAAAGACCCACTTGCAATGTTTCCCGTCTTATTTGCTTTAATAGCTCTTCTTTCCCTTGTCACGATAAAGTTGTTCTCACTGTAACTGAGATCTGGCATAGAATTCATCAAACGTTCCTTTAATATTCAATAGTTTGAATCCATTCAAGGAAAACTTGTATAATTTGCAGGAATATTTGTTTCAGAAAGGTAAGTAGTACTGAAAACTTCGTGCAGTCATAATCGAAACCTTTTCAGATATTTGATATCAAAGTTTCCAACAATTCCTCAATTGTAGTCTAAAGAAGTGGTACGAGTTCAAGGCCAGAACTGAACCCGAGGTTGAATTGAATCTTTAACATAAAAAAAAAACAAAAAAAAAAACCAGGAATAGTCAGTATTCAGACAAAGGAAAACCGAGCAGGGTCTGCTAATAATCAGTCAGAAAAATGTTTTTTTTTTTACATTAACGGATCAACAGTCTTCTGACATTCAACCGCAAATAATCTCACAAAGAACACAACCAAATATTCGGTAAAAAAAGAAGTCCAGAACATTAACTTTCAAGTTACCGCTACAAGTTGAAATAAAAGAAGTCTCTTAATTTTAATTACAATTTGTCATTCCCTTGCAGAGCAGTGTGGCCAATGACAGCGTTATCTCTCTTGTTGCTAGTAGATTGTTGAAAGGTGTCACAGAAACCAACATAACATACAGAAGACCAGAACTGGACAATATAATAAATAATCTTTCAGAACCTTTTTCTGCGAAAAAGACTGCTGTCCAACCAAAACAAAAAGAAGATATCATATATTATAAACAGGTCGAAGATCTGGAAATTTTCATCTATTCTGCTATAATTGGAAACTCAACAATAAAAGCAACCTGGGACAATGTAGTTCTCACAGGATGGGAGCACAGCCGTTACACATACGTCAGCTTCACCTGTTGTCTTTGGTACAAAAAGCACGGATTGATGTCCGTTTCTGGAATACGAAAACATCACTGGTCACACCTAGGAAGAGCAAGTCTGCATGCGAAGCAGTATGTGTGTTCAAACCCTGGTCGGAAATGGGATGACGTTCTTTTGAGAATTACTGTCACAACAAATAGAAATAGTTGTTCCAATGATACAAACATTTACGTGGAGCCCATATTTGCCTACCGCCACCGGAGGGCAAAACTTGCCATTTGTAACAAAATTGTGTATGGATCTGTATCACCAGAGAGCATTTTGGAATGGTTTGAAGTTCAAAGGTCGCTTGGGGTTGATAAAGTTCTGACGTATGCGAACAGTGACCTAAATAAAGAGGCCAGACAAGTCCTGAAATATTACGAAGCGATAGGCATGGCGGAAGTACTTCCATTTCTTCTTCCCATGAATGGTAATCTAATGTTACTGTTTATTTGTAAATTCATTATCTCCTTCTTTTTCTATCTTCGTCTCTTTCCACCTTGGTCGATCATGTTTCTTCGCTATAAAATACAGATTCCACCACCCACCAAACCATTAATCAATAATTTGTCAGTTGCTTCAAAACCCAGTGATAGTCAATTAATTAGTGTTACATAATTTTCAATTACTTTTCCCAGAAACAGAGCAAGTGAGTTTGTTTTATCTGAATAAGTATAAAATACCCACTATGCATGAAGGACAATGAGAGTAAAAAATTGTTCCTTTTGCTATTGCAAGCGTTCATGGAAAAGTTTTCTGGGGCCTAGGTCTAATATGGCTAGTTGCAGAAAGGAATGTATTTTTTCCAAATCTTAGATGGAAAAGTATTGAATAATGTGTGGGAAAGGGCATTCCTGACATTCTAAGAAAAAGGACATCTTAATTCGCACAACTGGGTCACACGACTTTTGACCCCTCTTCACTCACTGAGTTATAGGTTCACGTGGGGAAGATAAGCTCCTTTAACATGATATCCTCCAAATTAGATCCTTGAAAAATTCATTTCTAATTTATCGATTGTACTTCTTCCATGTTCAACAAATTGGGCGTACCCATGATTGTCACCCAGCAGTAGGTATAGTCGACCGTAATATATATATATATATATATATATATATATATATATATATATATATATATATATATATATATATATATATATATATATATATATATACATACACACACAACGTCCAATGCCTTCATATTTGCTCCCCTTGAAACCTCTGGAACGTCTGAGGGATCATTTTCCCATGTGAAATGTATCTTATATTAGATACTTTATTTCATTTACAGGACCTAAGTTAACAGAAGCTCATATGCCATTAAAACTCAAGTTATTAATATAAATGTGTATACGGTTATATTGTATTCAAGCAGTTTACTCACAAATGTGTCACACGTTACTACTTCGCTCGATATACATGCTATGTTGGATTGAGCCAGAGCGGGCAGTCACGGCTTTTAAGGAAGTTAAACCTTGTTGGTCATGGAAACTTTTACCCCTCTGAATTTTTCTTTCATGTTCACATCACGCCGTTGCATATAGAAAACCGTGTTACTAAGAGGTGTACAGATAATCTACGATTGCAATACTTTCAGATAAATACAGAAGGTGGGTGGGCCAGAAAGGCATGCAAGCGTGGAACGATGAACAGGTGCCCGTTTTTGACTGTTTGGAGAGACTGAGAGGATACAGATACATGGGCATACTAGATTTGGACGAGTTCATTTTACCAACAAATGACTCGTCCCTCCCAAATCTTTTAGTAAGTATTATTTAGGATGGAGTTGTTGAGTGTTCTAGATATAGTCATTTGTTTGCAACTGCATTATGATATTGACGCACACCAGCTATTTTCAATGTGGACGGACCTGAATGGTATGAAAGTTTTCAATCTAACGTCCATTTTGTACTGTCTCACACATAGACAGCGACAGTATCACGGGGGAAATATCTATTTGCAATTTACACATTCGGCCGAAAAGGTAACATCTATATCGCATTCGACGGAAACGGTACGACAGAGACTGTATATCCTGTAGCACATCCGTCTGGGGAAGATACCATAAATACCACATTTTGATCGGCAGTCTCAGTCGAACGTGAAAATCGCAGGTTGGTATTTATCTATTCAGTATTGGTTAGAGTTTCATTAGAAATCTGCAATATGTTTAAGTTTGACTGAAAGTGGGCGATGATAATTTACGATGGAGTATTTCACGGCGCATGCACTCGTTTCTGTCAGTAAATGAGAAAACTACTGATAACACACACACACACACACGCTCATGGGGGTCGGTGTTATCAATAGTTTTCCCTTTTTCTCAGACGGAAACGAGTGCCTGTGGTTTACAGCTATATCTATAGTTTTATTTGTTGGCAACTGAATCATGATTTTGACGCGAGCTCGAGCTATTTCCAATGTCCACGTGCCGAAATGGTTTTAAAGCTTTCAGTCTAACAGTGATTTTGTATTGATTCACACATTGATGATGATGATGATGATGATGATGATGACGACGACGATGATGGGTGTGGGATTGGTATGATGGTATTGGTGATGATGATAATTATAATAGTTGGTGTGGGGATGATACAAGCATGTAACAGATACGAGTGTTTATCCAAGCCCAATTTTGTTCTTTTTCACTAGGCAAGGCTGTTTACTAAGGAACCTTGGGCGGCAGGATTCAGTTTCGACGTCCATATTTTCGTCACTTCCTGGGGTATGACTAATGCCAGCGCTGAATTCAGCGTCACACAATACACGAACCGGACAAAGCCCATGATGGACAGAGTTAAAAATATCTTTATGCCCAGTAGAATCAAACCAGGCGGCGTGTCCACTCACACATTTATTGCTGATCGATCCAGGAACTATAAAATGTGAGTTTCAAATGAATGAATCAATCAAATTGTTTATTTAATTTTGAGAAAGTATAGAAAACATTTCCTGAGCTCTCCTTAAGACATGTTTTCACTAACACTTTCCATAAATGGTAAAGTTTAATCTGAGAAAAATGTATTCAGTGTATCCGACAATTTAACATTTTATTGAATACCGTAATAGTTTGCTCAAACATAATCCGTGCCATTTTTGAAGCTGGAACACGAAGCGGAGCAGTGCGGAAATCTCTACAGAATAATCAATTGTAAGTCCACCAAAAGCGCGACTATTTTGTATCTGGTTATTTTCGATTGATCGAGTGAGATCGATCATCAAAGCCTGTGTTGTGAGGACAGTTTGTGAACCTACGACCTTCATTGTGAGGACAGAAGACAGAAGGTGGATTGTGAGGATGAATGTTTGTTCCATAATTACGGAGGCCAGAATCAAAGAATCAATCAGTGTGCCATAAACGTGAAAAAAAAAAAAAAAAAAAAAAAACGAAACTCCATTTTATTGAGACATTTGGCTGTGGGAACGTCCTCACTACCGCTTCCCTCTTTCGACATCTGTCATGCGCGTATGCCAATAAACGAACATATGCAACGTCGCATCTGCGCAGTGAATGAACGTGTTTTTCTTGTACTCCATGTTACGGCATGTTGGAACTCTGGTCCCCGAATTAACGGCACGGTAAGTGGTACAGTCAACTGAAAGATATATAATCTTTTTTTATTTCGCCGCGGTATAAGCTTTGGAGTTAATTATGTGAAAACATTCTTTAGGTAGTTTAGAAATAACTTAAGTGGCCTAGCGGTGGCCCTTTTTTGGCGCGTGACAAGGGTGGAGGAATCACAGGCACTCGTTTCTTTCAGTAGAAAAGGGAAAACTATTGATGACAGTGAGTTATAAAAACCCTTTGCTCAGTATGTTCTTCAGCTGCTAACCAGTGTCTGCTTTGATACTGCACATGTGCTCAAACAGTGAAAATTATCTGATTAAATCTATCTGAACACAACTATTCTATCTTTCCATTTTAAGAGAACAGTTCAGTCTTCTGAAACAGTCAATGAAGTCAGCAAGAGCACGTTAAGAGAGCCTTGTTCATCTGATATGGTAAATGTCAGTAATTGACAAAAAAGATGAAAAAACGTCAACTCTCAACTTGCATTTTGTAAAATTTAACACGATTTTGCGATTACGGGATGCGAATTTTAAATTTGAGCCCTGAACTATCAGAAACGTTTAGACAAGTTTCGATGAGTTTTCATCAGAACAGCTACTGCATTAACCGCATTAGAGAATCTTTCTACATGATATTCTTTAACCACAGAGTTAAGTATCATAGAGTTCTGAAACAATCGTACAGCTTGTGAGGACATGTTGGTCCTGACAGTCAGTGACGACAGACTAATTCAAGAAAATGTTCAAGTGACATTAAGACACGGGATAAGGCATGAGAAAGTTATGGAGACAGTAAATTGCAGTGACACGCTTGTCCTACCAGATATATTAACAGTGAACAATCTTTAAGAAAAAAATGCAGATCATAATCAGATGACATGGAATTATTTTGATATACTAGTATTTCGTAGAGGCATTGATATGAAAAGTATGGATAGGCAATTGTCTAAACTATTATTGTAAGGACAACCAAGGTTAAGAAACATTCCAGTTCATACTCATGTAATGCAGAAGTAAGAGTTCTGTGATACACATTTTAATACCTATATAAATTATTATGAGGACAACGTGTCCATATAATGTTCTTCCTGAAATAGGATAAACATGTTGATATAAAAATTCTTGTGAGGGCTAAGTGTCATCATGAAGTTTTCTCTAAAATGGAATAAACATTTTAATACCTACACAACTTATAATTAAAACAAGGTGTACTTATAAAGTTATCTCTGAAATATGATAAACATTGTAGTGAACAAATTCTTGTGAGGACAAGATGTCACCATAATTTTGTTCTGAAACTGGATAAACATTTCGATATACAAGTTCTTCTGAGGAAAACGTATCTTTATAAAGTTCTTTCTGAAACTCTATAAATATTTATATGTAGAAATTCTTGTGAAGACAAGATGTCCTCATAAAGTTCTCAAAAATGTGTTAAACATTTTAGAAACCTTTAAAAAGTATTGCGAGGACAAGGTGTCTTTATACAGTTCTCTCTTAAACTAAATACACATTTTGATAAACATATTATTGCGAGGACAAAGTTTCGTCATAAGGTTCGCACAGGAAAAAGGTGTACACATTATAATACCTATATAAATTATTATGATGACAAGGTGTCCTTATAAATGTTTGTCTGATATGGATACATCTTTTCATATACAAACTCTTGTAATGACAAGGTGTCCTAGTATAGTTCTCTCTAAAATGAGATAAACATATATATATATATATATTGTCATGAATATTGTCAGGAGAACAATCCCCATATAAACCTTTCTCTGAAATTGGATGAACATTTCGAAGTCGTCTGCTTCAGAGATAAAATGTGCTATTTATTAGGGATTTTGATGTGCTGAATTCAAATATGACAATTAAAACAACTGATTGGCTACTGTTTCCAAGATATTTAAGTTTTTACATTTTACGTCTATGTATATTGTGTACATACACTGTAGTAGAGTTTTAATCATAAATTGTAAACCTAGGTCTTTTCATGTGTTTATGGTTGCTTTACATGATAATATTTCACCTGACCTGTTTATGTAACACTTTAAAAAACAGCAAAAGGGTTATATAAATACAAATATATTGAAACAAAAGTCAAAAAACTATTATGTATATATAAGTACATAGTTTAGTCCTTATTCAGTGTCTACTCGGCGCTTCTTGGCTTGTCTCTTGTATTCATTAAATGGAGCATCTCTTGTCACTGTCCAGCAATAGTCTGCAAGCATTGATGGGCTCCATTTGCCCTGATAGCGTTTCTCCATTGTTGCAATGTCCTGGTGAAATCGATCGCCGTGCTCGTCGCTCACTGCTCCGCAGTTCGGTGGAAAAAAATCTAGACGAGAGTGCAAAAAATGTATCTTTAGTGACATGTTGCAACCAAGGCTTTTGTATGCCTTGAGGAGGTTTTCCATCAACTCCCTGTAGTTGTCTGCCTTGTTGTTTCCGAGAAAATTTGTTGCCACTAACTGGAAGGCTTTCTATGCCATCTTTTCCTTGCCACACAGTGCACGGTGAAATGCATCATCTCGAAGAAGTTCACGAATCTGAGGACCAACAAAGACACTTTCCTTTATCTTAGCTTCACTTAACCTTGGAAATTTTCCAGGGAGGTACTTGAAAGCTGCTTGTGTTTTGTCCATGGCCTTGACAAAATTCTTCATCAGACCCAGCTTGATGTGCAAGGGTGGTAACAAAATCTTCCTTGATTCAACAAGTGGTGGATGCTGAACACTTTTCATCCCAGGCTCCAATGACTGTCAGAGTGGCCAATCTCTCTTGATGTAGTGGGAATCTCTCGCACGACTATCCCATTCGCAGAGAAAACAGCAGTACTTTGTGTACCCAGTCTGCAGACCAAGCAAGAGAGCAAGAACCTTGAAATCGCCACAAAGCTGCCACTGATGTTGGTCATAGTTTATGCACCTCAAAAGTTGTTTCATGTTTTCATAGGTTTTCTTCATATGGACTGCATGACCAACTGCAATTGATGGCAAAACACTGCCAGTGTGCAGCAAAACAGCTTTAAGAGTCGTCTTCAATGAATCAATGAACAGTCTCCACTCATCTGGATCATGAACGATGTTGAGGGCTGCCATCACACCATCGATGTTGTTGCAGGCTACAAGATCACCTTCCATGAAGAAGAATGGGACAAGATCCTTTTGACGGTCACGGAACATGGAAACCCTAGTATAGCCTGCAAGGAGATTCCACTGCTGTAGTCTGGAGCCCAACAGCTCTGCCTTACTCTTGGGTAGTTCCAAATCCCTGACAAAGTCATTCAGTTCACCTTGTGTTATGAGGTGTGGTTCAGAGGAGGAGGATGGAAGAAAATATGGGTCATGTGACATTGATGGTTCAGGTGTAGAAGTTTTATCCTCTTCCACTTCCTCGTCTGACTCAAGTGAGAATGATTCTGGTACATCAGGAACCGGCAATACTTCTCCGTGGGGTACTGGGCGTATAGCTGACGGAATGTTTGGATAATGCACTGTCCACTTTTTCTTCTTTGACACACCTTTCCCAACTGGAGGCACCATGCAGAAGTAGCAATTGCTGATATGATCTGTTGGCTCTCTTCAAATCATTGGCACTGCAAAAGGCATAGATTTCCTTTTCCTGTTCATTCCTGTTCAACCACTGGTGAAGATTTGTTGCACAAGTGTTGCAGCATATGTGTGGGGCCCACATCTTGTTTTGATCTCCAATTTTGCAGCCAAAATAAAGGTGATAGGCTTTCTTAACCATAGTGGTTATACTGCGCTTTTGTGATGCAAAAGTCACTTCACCACAAACATAGCAGGAGTTATCTGCATTGTTCACACAAGTACGAGGCATCTCTGTTCACTTTGGCTAAACAGAAATGTGTCCCTTTGCAAAATCAAACACTGACAAAAAAGAGAGCACGACACTGTATGATTTGTAGAGCTGATATAGGGCAATTTCTTCAGCAGAGTGATGTAAGCTTAGTTATGATTGCATCGTCCATGACTTCTAGGAATAACATAAAGCAATTCATATCATGTATGACGCAATACCAGCTTCAGATTGCATCATTCATTGTTTTGCCTAAAAAGCAAGTACTGTCCAAACCCAGTCATAGATTTATTCATAGATCCAGTCAAAGATGTATATTGTCATTTCTGGTTTAAATTGAGATCCCTTCCCGTTATAACTCACTTATCCTCCGCCATTCCCCAAGTCAATGCTCGTATATACTGACCCAGTATAATATCTTTAAAACTAGAGCCAGTCAACAATTTTAAGCATGATTTTCGTTCTCAGTGACCCAGAATTAGTCAATTTTGACAACATTTATTGTGGAAGCATTTTGAATGTAGACCAGTGTTATTGGTGTCCTCTTAAGTTAAATTTTGATGACACAAAGTGTTAACGTAATGTTACCTCTGCAATTGGATAGGCATTTTGATAAATAAGTTCGTTTGAGGACAGGGTGTCCTCATAAAGTTCTCTCTCAAATGGGATAAACATTTTAAAGGTCAAATTCATTGTATACAACCTAACTTTATATGAGGTCCTTGGGCTGTATATATTTTTTTTTCTTCATATGGTGTGATTCATTGAACGATAGAGCCAATACTACGTGTCTTTTACATATTTTTTTTTACCCACGGCTGATTAGGAATGTTTCCTTTAAATCTGGAATGCCGAATGTGTGTGACATCATTTGTGTCAAAAGGCACTTAAAAAACAAAAAACTTACTTAGATCTTTTACTGCTATAACGGTGGTCAGGATCTTCCTGTGCGTAGCACTGAAATGTTCCAATTGACAAATAAGATACACGCAGATAGGTGTATGCAGTGGAAGAGAAATGATATGTTTAACCCGCAGCATTTCGATCAAAATGATACTTGATAACTTTTTAAAAAATTATATGCTTTCGGTAAATTGAGGTATGTGAGTTGTCAATGAAGTGACTATAAATTGCACCAGAATATTTCATCTTCAGATAGGGCATAATAATTCTAATATTAATCACTTTAAAGAAAATAAAAACAAAGAAATAAAACATGAATTAGTTGTCAAGTCGTTTTGTTTTAAACAAACTTCTATGTCGTATACTCAGTGGCAAATAATACATGGTTTGTCATTAAATATATTGTTTAATTGCGGAGAGTGAGAGAGGGAGAAGGAAGTATCAATTTAATTATTACTATATGCGTTAAGGTTTAACTGACAATCGATTTTGTCTGAACTATTTACACTTTGAGTTTTAGTTAATCTGCCACATCTGGTGTTTAATTTATCCTTGTATCTTTTTGTACATATTACAATTTAAATTAGTGAGAGGGTTTACTGAGTGTAGATATGATCTAAAAAGAATAAATTGATAACATTAAACTGGCAAGAATCAACTGCCTTAATGTAATTCAGACAGGCTGTTGTTTAATTCAATTTTCTGCATATGGTGTTTTATTTAACCCTTGCGTCTTTTTTGTACTCATTGAAATTGAAATTAGTGAAAATACGTCATGAGTGTCGATATGATCTAAAAAGAAGTAGTTTTTTGATAATATTAAACTGGCAAGAATCAACTACCTTGATGTAATTCAGACAAGCTGTTGTTTCATTTAATGTTCCACATACATGTAAATTGTTTATTGTATTCTTGTGTCTTTTTCGTACACATTGCAATTTAAAATCGTGAAGGGACATATTGAAGGCGATTAGCTAGAAAATCGCTTAGAACGACCATCGGTTTTTTGCACCAACGTGTTCACTTATTGAACAAGTTACAGATTGGTATTTTTGAAATAGTGTGTTTAAAAAAAAAGAGTTAAAGGTAAGGACAAAATGAGTACACAGATTCGATGGTAGGTAAAATTGTAGTTTTCTTTCTGAAACTGACGTTCTGAAAGTAAGTGAACATTAAGAGACATTATTATCGGTTGAGATCAGCAGTGATAATTGCCAAATAAAGTGTGGCAGCAATTACGTCACGCTAAGAACGGTAACTCTAGTAGTCTTTACTGAAACTCTGCTGCGGTTTCAACCTGGTGTTGGCGGTCGTTATTCAAAATCGTAATTAGAGTACTATATTACGTGTAATAAACCAGATGACCAATTAGAACTTTTAAACATGATACTATTAATGACATTTTTAGCTAACTTTGCTTCCTAAAATTTCACCAAACTTGACCTTTATTATTATTATGAGGACAAGGTGTTCTTATAAACGATTGTCTGAAATTGGATAAACATTTTGATGCTCAATTTCTTGTGAAGACAATGTGTCCTCATAAAGTTCTCTCTAAAATGGGATGCATATCCTAATACCTATTCAAATTATTATGAGAACAAGGTGTCCTTATAAAGTTCTGGCAAAAACCGAATGAACATTTTATTGCCAGTACAAATTATTAAGTCAATGTGTCCTTATAATCCTCTCTCCAAAATGGAATAAACATATCAGTGTAGCTAATTATTATGAGGCCAAGGTGTCCTTGTAAATTTATCTCTAAAATTGGATAAACTTATTAGTGTAAATAATTATTATGAGTACAAGGTGTCCTTGTAAAGTTCTCTCTGAATGGGATTCGCAATTTAATTCACAAATTCATTGCGTACAGTTTTAGTCTAAACTACCAATCACCCATTTGCTTTAGAAAATCTTTATTAGGTAATTAAAAGTCAATTGTTTTTTTTACAGATCTTTGGTTTTTTTTTTTTTTTTTTTTTTGAGATTGAGCAAAATTATTAACAAGACTGAGGAAGATCCAAACGGAATTTTTTCAGTGATTCAACTTTAGAGTTACTATATTATTCTAGGTTAGAGTAGTCTTTGTGAAACATTATGGCAACGCCAACAGGCATTTACCTAAAGCCATGTAATGACCTGTCTCGGGCATCAACTGAATTAGAAATGGAGGTCTTAAGTTACATTGAATGAGGTGTATATGAACTATGAATGATTGTAAGAACAATGTGCCCATGCAACTTTTTGTCTCTTAGAAGAAAATAATATTTTGATATACAGGTCACTGTGAGAAGAAAATGTTCTTATAAAGTGTCTTCAAAAATGAAATACTATTCTAACATAATGATTTTGTGAAGACAACTTTACCTTATAAAGTTAGAGAAAATGAGACAAACGGTGTTAAATAGCGAATTATTGTGAACACAAGTTGTCCTCATAAAATTCCCTCTCAAAAAGTTTATTAAAAATAAACAACACAAACACGTAAAATCTTTTCGCCCTTTAAAATCTGGCTCTAATTGACGCACAAATTTCAAACGATCTCGACTGAGCAATGTCGAACAATGGAATGACGAGAAGACGGGAACGCACGGACTGATTTATTGGTGAATCAATTAAAGAATTAAATGGTCAGAAACCAATCACTATCAGTTTTACACAGTGGAAGAATGCTCTTTCCTGTTTACATAGTTGCCAGTTCTCTTTGTAATAATTTCCTGTTTTGAATGTCTAAACTTGTCAACAACACAAACACGTAAACTCCGTAACCGGTTTCGCTTTATTGCTTCTTCATACTGAAGTCAGATCATTGTTTAAGTCACTAAATCCCTTTGGTTTCTAACAGATTAGTGTTATAAACAAAGCGACGTCATAGCGTGAATCGTTCTAAGACATTCTAGCAACAGTTTTATATAATATCTTAAATGCATGAATAGCATGGAAAAATGACATACTTCAAGATACATACGAAAACTATAAATAGTTCCAAAAAAGAGATAAAATACCAATTAGTGTGAGGATAAGGTGTCCTCATAACTTTATCTCTAAAATAAATTAAAATATTAATTTGCAACTCGTGAAGTGAGAATCGAAAAGCGAGTGCCTGATACTCAAAATGCTTTAAGAGAATATTCTCTAATTTCGCAGGCAGGAACTAGGTGTCCTCATAGCACAGTTGTGAGAGCCAATGACCCTACGAAATAGGGATGAATCAGCCAGAGAGAGAGAGAGAGAGAGAGAGAGAGAGAGAGAGAGAGAGAGAGAGAGAGAGAGAGAGAGAAAGAGAGAGATCGAGATCTGATGTGCAGAATGTACAGAAAATTATACCCATGGTTATGATTTGTTCAGTGAGTTACGAATAAGTATCCCAACGGTCTGTGACCAATGGATAATTGAAATACTATTCATACGTATATTGTTCCTGTTCGCCTAAAGGGACTCTCCTGAACAAGCTAAGTGTATGTAGAAAGTAATATCAATATGAATTATAGGTAGAAACTGTATAGAAAACAATCATCAAATCCGTTTCATGATGATTTTTGAAGATAATGCAGCTTACACGCAGACATCAATCAAGCTTGTGTACATTTTTTTTATAGTTCTTATGCCCTGGTACATACATTGCAATGCTGCTGTAGAAACTCACTTACCCGATCTATGTCTATCCGAATTATTGGCTTATCTGAACAACGAATATGTCCTGAAAGTTTAAGATTTTGTATAACCCAAACTCGTTCAAGCTCACGTTTATCTTAACGTTTCTTCTGTCTTCACAGGAGGTCATACAAACCAAGTTGCTCTCTTTCTCTCTCTCTCTCTCTCTCTCTCTCTCTCTCTCTCTCTCTCTCTCTCTCTATATATATATATATATATATATATATATATATATATATATATATATATATATATATATATATATAATGCTAAAACCCAAAGCTCAGTAGGAGCAGAGTTAGCTTCTCAGTACATTTTAAACTTCAGCTCCTGTAACTTGAAGTTTGTTTTAAAATAACACTAATTAGTTTAGATGTATGTGGTTGTATTTTTCAGTACATGAGAACCTGTAAGTATGCCTGCCATACTTTTGACTTGTATTTAAGATGAATTATAAAAAAGTCAAACTGTCTTTTTTTTTTTTTTTTTAGATCACGATGCCCCAGTTACCTTGGAGCGATTAGCCATTACCGCACATGCCGCAGTGAGTGGCAGAGGAAGGGACGTAATAAATGTCAAACATTTGTGCGTTACCGTGATACAAGTATGGTAAAGGTGATGGAACCAATCAAGGATCGTGTGTTGCAGCTACGGAAGAAACTGGGAATAACTAATGCATTCGGAAACGTATCCTAGAATGTCAAGGCATCCATATATATCACTCATGAACATAAAATTGTGATAACAACACCTGTTTATACCAAAACTTTGCGAGCAAATCTTGTTTCATACAAAAATACAAACCCTGCAATTGTATCACTAATTATATAAAATACTTTAATCAGATTCACATATCTATTCTAACTGTATTTTGTCCCAAGGAGTTTATATTAAACAAATTTGGGGCCCCTGGTGACCGAGTGGTCTATGGCGCTCGCCTTTACAGACCACTCACACATCTCACCTCTGTCTGCGTGAGTTCGAGTCTCGGCTCGACTAATGTGGGTATGTGAGAAAGCTTGCCAGTAGATTCCCGTGGGCTGATGGTTCTTCCCGGGTTCCTCCTCCACCAAATATACTGGCCGCCATGTATAGCCTATCATGTGCTGAAAAATGGCGTTAAACCCCACAAAACAAAGCAAACTTAAACAAATTTAACAGTACCTTCCTTAACTAAGTGACACCAACCGGCATAACTTTTTAGCTTCTTACACGTACGATGCGCTACACAGAAACAAATACGATCAAATAACTCCCACGGGTTCATTCTTTCAACGGGTTTGCATAATCGGCCTTGCTGATCAGCTTTTTGCAAAATATATTTGAATATATTAGGCATATCCAGAAAACATTTATAACATATACGTCCTAAGATGACGAGATGTAATTTCCACTGTTTATCAGCTTAATCTTCTCTCAAAGCAACACCTTTGTGGGTTCTTTAGATAAAATTAGATTATTTATTTATTTACTGCTGTTCGCGACAATAAAAGCGTATACCTTAACACTAGAACTGGAATTATGTTATGCACTTAAAGCCTCGTCAGATTAATGCAAAAGTTATAAAATTACTCCTACATTATACAAACCAGGATCCTTGATTTTCCAGAAATTGTAATTTTACCAAATTGTTTTATGCAAAGTTGTGACCTATAAGATATTTATTTTCTACTCTGTGTGTATTTTGTAAAGTTCGTTTTTTTATTTTATTTTCTTGAGCATAACATGTCAGTCGTTTGTGGAGTTTGTTAATAGCTTAGATCTTGTATACTTTGTAGCCTCTGGGAAAAAAATATTTGTGCATTTTTGTGTAATTTATGACGACATAAAATCCGGTTTTAAAGTGCTATTATGGTCACATAAACTAGAAATAATTTTTTTCCCATTGTAACATGTCAAACATACATTCTGCACCAATCCTTCGACATGTTTTGACGGTGTATTGTAACATGTGATGATTTTAATTACTGTATGTTCTTCTCTTGCATATTCTCGCTCTTTCCCCCTTCTGGTTATCACACTCAGATTGTCAACAGGGCTTCTTACATCAACGTAACGTCGAATAAAAGATCTAAGATCTTGATTACTGCGTTCAGTGAATGGCAAACGTCGTTTAACGTCATGTCTTGACTTTGAGAACCGCGGATAATGTGGACCCCACCAAAAGTTCCAACACTTAATTTACCCTGGCTACGTGTCTACGCCCCTATCTCGTGCCACGTATTCTCTCAACCGACTCGTTAATTACAGTAACTCTCGTTACAACGACATTTGTTATAACGGAACAATCACTTAACAGCGATAAATCGGTTGGAACCAACTTGTACATTATTAAATTTTACAGTTACAACGGAATATTCTAGTTCGAAACCGACATTGATTTTTTGTGTGTTGGTCACAAGGGTTCAAATTACCTATATAAACTGACCGTTATAACGACACTACTCCAAGTCCAGCAATCCTCTGACCAGGTGTTAATCCTTTGCAAAGAGATTAATTATCAATAAGGATGTTTTTACCTACCTACCTGCGGCTGATTGTGCAGAACACGTCGGATACTTACGTTGATAATTGGGGATTTCACATAATGGCGTATAACAAGCTAACGGTGTTGTGAAATGTGTTTTAACAGTGGTGGGATTTAATGCATTTTTTCGCAGTACATTTCTATTCATAATATATTTTGAATAATTTCACTGAATTAGAACAAAATGACATGTTAGTATGTGTTGATTCTTGATGGATGAAGGAATTTAAAAAAAAAATTACGGAAACTCATTTTCCCCCACATTTTAGTCATAAGAGATTCATAGTAAAGCCAGACTTACCTGTATATTCCGATTTTATTGTATACACGTATTTTCTTATTCTTTAATCATTTTTAGTTAATGATATCATCCTCTATTATTTTACATGTCATTTATGCCAGAGTTTTAAGTACGATTACGAGTTTTAACAGATTAATATACGTATGTAGGTTGAATACATTTTTATGAGGACAATATGGGAATTAGCTTTAATGCTAAATATGTTATCATTTTTAAAAAAGACCCCATATTCCGAGATCGAGAACTAACTATTTCAATAATCTATTTTATTGTATCAGTACCTAACTTTTGGAATTCCATAACCCTGTCGATATGCAATGAAAATTCTCTTGTTTCACATAAACTTTATTAAATAAATTCCTTCTTAACCAGCTGGAATGATATATTAAAGTCTCCCAATACATAATTTTATCATTGTATCCAGATATAATGTGTAATTGTGCACGTGAACAGAATGCATGAATTTTACTTGAGATTATCTGTATGTATGATTGTGCATTCAAAGGTCATGTGTGTGTGTATTTTAGTCTGCACATGTCTATATGACTGCTGATATGTTGAAATGTGTATTTTAGTCTGCACATGTCTATATGACTGCTGATATGTTGAAATGTGTATACCTGTGTATAGCATATGTTTCTTTCTGTTCCTGTTGACCACTATTGTTACATAATCGATTTTTTATCTGCGTGAGTTCGTGTGTTAGTATACCAGAGCGTGTGAGTCATTTTATAATAAAATAACCTTAAATATGCTCAGGACATCGTGGCAGATGGGTCATTTAGGACCAAATATGTTATCATGTTTAAATAAAGATTATTATTATTATTATTATTTTTATTATTATTATTATTATACAGATTAAATGTTACTACAATCTATGTTTTCAATTTTATTATAGAATAGCTTTTGTCAGTATGGACAGCCGCCATCAATGTTTGTTAGTAAACTGTAGAATATCTGAGAAAATTATTTATAACAAGCAGATTATCTTTCATTTTTCTCTTTTTTTCTCTCATTATGCAATGAAGAGCCTAACAAAAAAGATAACTCATGCCAAAAGATGCCTAAATGGATAAAACGGCAAACTTGATTTAACGACGAAATTGTTGCAAACAAATTGGCCGTTGCAATGAGAGTTCACTGTACTAAGAACAATCCGAGAGAAAGCAATAGCTCAAACTCAAAGTCAGACTTAAGGTATCGGAGTTCAGTTGCATTACCTGTATGCTGTTTTACCTTCTTTGGGTGAATGAACGTGCCAATTCTGCCTCTCTGTATTTCAACATTTCATCCCATATTATGGAAATAAAAGTTCCTGTGCTGGTAACACTTATGTGAACTCTTTAGTCACTGATGGCTCTCGGATACGTTTGAATATCTAAAGATATTGGTGATGCACAAGCATTTCTACTAATTTTCTTACAGTGGGTAAAATATACAGCATATCAAAGTTGTTCTTGTAAAGTTAGGGAAACTTGTTAATGAAACTATTACGGCCAGTACAAAGCTTTATCGAAACCTGCGAAATATCTCTCCTTTGATTTATCATATATTATTAGTAAGATACTCTAAAAATTTAGTAGATCGTGTAATTATGGTCGTTATGAGCACATCTAATTTGGAGATATTGTAATTTTAGTCAATATACAAACTAGCTTCAGACAACATATTTAAAATATATACTTTAACACGGGAAAAGTGTTATGTTGAA
This sequence comes from Margaritifera margaritifera, assembly GCA_029931535.1. Lineage (NCBI taxonomy): Eukaryota > Metazoa > Mollusca > Bivalvia > Unionida > Margaritiferidae > Margaritifera > Margaritifera margaritifera. The sequence goes on from JAQPZY010001560.1 coordinate 1,576,107, forward strand.
TTCAAACACGAAAGCAACCTACCCAACCCACACACTAAGTCTTATCAGCATTTGTGATAAAATGGAATATGAGATCCAAGTTGGGTCAAGATCGCTCGCTTGACTGACATTAACTTAACAGCAAAATTCAAAAGCAGTTGGCAAAGTAATCTGTTAGTAACAGTGGCCATATTGCTAACGCATCAGCATCATTCTGACAAACATGACCGATCTTGGCATCGCTTTTCTCTCTGTCAGTATGGTTAAAGTCTTGTAAAAGTTATATATATATATATATATATGTATATATATATATATATATATATATATATATATATATATATACATATATATATATATATATATATATATATATATATATATATATATATATATATATATATATTTGGTAATGATATCGATATTTTATGGCAAATCGGAATCCTTCGTAAACAAATTTGAAAGACCTTAGTACAAGGCTGCTATCTATTACCCCAATCAAATTCTGAGAAATGGTTTTGAATTTGAAGTTCTTTTCTTTTTGCTTTTAGTTTAACAGCGGCCATTTGCTATAGCCGATTCGTATCGTTTATACGAAATTGAAAGACCTTGATTTCATAATGATCTCTGTCAGATATTGATTAAAATCTGTTTATCGGTTTTTAATATATTTGAATTTTTTTTGTTTTTTTAATACTTCTAGTAAATGTGGGTTTCCTTTGCGTATGATCCACATTTGTACAGTATGTATGTATGTATGTATGTATGTATGTATGTATGTATGTATGTATGTATGTATGTATGTATGTATGTATGTATGTATGTATGTATGTATGTATGTATGTATGTATGTATGTATGTATGTATCATAAATACATTCATATATACATATGCATATTTAGTTTTATCATTATTCAATCTATCCTCTCTCTCTCTCTCTCTCCATTCAGAAGCGGCAGACGTGAATTATAATAAATCAAAAGCCTTTTGTGCAACTCCATTTTTATTAAAAGTTTCCCAGTTGCTCTTGACTTAAACAAAATAATTTTCTGGTAGAAAATATAACTTAAATTCCTTCAAATGAGAAACAGTAGGCAGTTCATTAAAAAGTCAACATCTTTAAATATGTTACTTCAATGAACAAATGCAAAAATAAAAATTAAATAGGCGATGATACCCATTCTTAATGCAATTTAAATCATCGTTTCAGTACAATCTCAAAAATATCGTCAACAGTTTCCACTGGATTGTTTGCATAGACAACATAAATTACTAGTAACTCTTCATATCGTATATTTTTTCAAATACAAAAAGAAAAAAACGGAGAATATTTTTGTGCCCATACGGTTTACGCTAGAACCATCTTAATCGTTTGACATATTGTTCCCCTATATGAGAAATTAACGAGACCTAAACCACTCACCTTCTTGTATATGATCAAATTAAAGATGCCATTTGACCCTAGAAGTAGGTTCACAATTATTAAAATGGATTTTTTTCATATAACCCGCATTTTAACATCTTCTTCTTTTCTTTTTTCTTCTCTCCTTTTGGTCTCTGATTATCAAAAAAACAGATGGATCCAGAAATGACTGTTGCAAATTACAGTCAATATTTATGTTTTTACCCCTGTAAGATTTAACAGAATTCAATACATTGTAAAATTCTAAAATAAATTAAACTCAAGAACCATCTTCATTTGCAAAATTATTCAAGTACAAAATTACCTTTTTAACCAGTTCCAATAAAATATACAAGTTTCTCCTATTTTAATGTTTAGATTGTACGATATTTGTGTCTGGAGAAGATCTTCCTTGTTATACACTTAAAATTGTCCAACTAATTCGGCATAAACATTAAAAAAAACATCTATCCAAAATTCATAAAGTTGTTTACATAATCATTTGTGGAAATCTGCTTAAAAATATTGATATCGAGGGAGAAAGTTACCAAGACATTTTCCAGTTTGATTTGTGCCCTAAAAGCTTTTTAAGCAAGTAAGTTTACTAGAATATTTAAAGTATATATTCAACATTTTTATACCTCCTTTCCTTTAATTTCTTACCATGACATTTTTTTAAACTTTGTTCAGTTTAAACATATTTTATTTTTATCAGTTTGTGGTTGGAGATTATAAGATATACAACATAGAAGGTAAATGATAGAACGAAAGCCAATGGTTTATAATATTCCTCTCCTTTGATGGTACAACATTTGTTAATATATGTGAATATATCGCAGATGATATTGAGTCTTAATGAGAAAAAATTTAAATTGCTGTGCATAAAGCACAAAGATGAACAACGAAGGAATTGGTAAAAGATGAGGATAAAGAAAAGAAATTAGATATAAGGAGAAACAGTTAATTAAAATGTCCAGGCATTGCGTATAAAGTTGAGAAAATAAGGAAGAAAGAAAGGGGAAGAACAAAACAAAGGAAGAAAAAAGCGATATTAAAATTGAACAGTACTTTCTTGTAGAGCGAGTCGTTGCAGAAGTGATGGACAATCATTTGGAAAAAAGGGAATTTCTGTTTCTAGACCCTTAGAAGTGCACTTAGTTAGTAATAGATGCGCTTAAGTAAATCTTGTTGACCATTCAATAAATTTATGAGCAGCATCTTTGCGTAAAAACTTTTAGTTCTAGACCATGTGTGACCACAGTTTGTGGAGAGCTTGAACTTAAGGTATGGATGAGGCCTATTGATTTCGGTGTCAAAAGTTCAAAGGTCAGTGTCACATGGCTCAAATAAAAATGGGTTTTGCAGAATAACCTTTGTTCTAAAGTAAATTCATTGGCTAAACATTGTGGATGGCTTGCAGATCGGGTAGTGAAGAAACTCTTTGATTATTGGGTATAAAGTCAGTGATCACATGGGAAGTTTAATGAGAAAATAATGGATTCTGTGCAATAAGTTTAGTTAAAGAATGTATACTTTGACCAAAAACCAAGATTACGGAGATCTGTTGGTCAATAATCTCCAGATTCGACCATGCTCTACAAGTGCCTACATATGTAACTTAAATATGGGGTTTACGAATAATGTGCCATTAACGGTAAGTCTTGTACTGTTTTATTTAAACGATCGAACTTTATTTATTTTACGTCTGCTACACAATTAATTCTTACAACTTATACAAAGCAGTTACGATGGCTGAGACGTCGGTGTAATGTGGCCTTTGAATTAGAGAAACCACAGATGCTGGATGGGCGAACACTTACACCGTTTACACTTGTACGTGTTGAAACCAGTGCATTACCGCTACGCTGAAATTTGGGTGTTATGTGCCCTCCAGTTTGAGAAGAAATGGAGATCCCAGAGTATATAATCGATATTGGATAGATCAAGTCTTACACTTGTATACTTCTATGTGTTGAATCCAGAGATCGAACCCGATACTAAAGAATTGCAAAGCGAGTGAGTTACTGCTACACTATTCAGGCCACATATCTGAATTGATGGACATACGTATACTTTTAAGTGTTTTAGTAGGAACACTTCTATACATTCCATGCATGTTGATATTTTGATACACAACCATAAGTACAGTTTGACTAAATATGGTCATGCATCATTTGATAAAGCCATACTTATTATTAAAGTATGCCTGATACAAAATACAGGCACCATTGAAAAAGAATGCGAAGTAAAGTTGGGGTGGGAGTGGGGGTTATAATAAAATTCTCTATCTATCTGTCTATGTCACTGGTCGAATATTGTATGTCATCTCTTATCTGCCCCATAATTATGTTTATTCATTTGTTAATCTGTCTTTTGATTTATCTATCTATCTATCTATCTATCTATCTATCTATCTATCTATCTATCTATCTATCTATCTATCTATCTATCTATCTGTCTGTCTGTCTGTCTTTCTAACTATGAGGGGATCCATACTTTTTGCTAAAGGAGATAAATTTAGAGAAGGGTGAGTTGGTAGTTCATTTTAATTACAATTGCCTTCTTTCAGAGTTTTTCAGTGAAAATGTACTAATTTGACTTTATCTACAGTATACCTACAAACTTATGCTTAACTTCGTAGATGGAAACCTTTCGTGACATATATATTCAAATATTCATTCTCCTTATTATTTTCACCCTTCACTCACAAATTGCACTACATAAGCAGAAAGCAGAAGAATGAAGCCAGTAAAGTTATCGACATTGCTCAAGTCTGTACTGCTCATCACTGGATTGTCTGTGACTCTTTTTATATTCAGGATTTATAACTAAGCATCAATGGACCAAACGGGTATGTGAGTGTACGATATGTGTGGATGTATGTGTGTGTGGATGTGTGTGTGTTTGTGTGTGTGTGTGTGTGTGTGAGAGAGAGAGAGAGAGAGAGAGAGAGAGAGAGAGAGAGAGAATTCCTTATGTGGAAGATGAGGCTTACTGGTCGGCCGCCATACAGGACTTAAATAGTGTCAACAAAGTAGCAAACCAGTCTAAACAATCTCATATTGTATGAATTTATTTTATGTTGTTTGTCTTTAAGTAATTAAATCACGCTGTATAGATTATCTACTCTTCACTTTATATCATTTTATTTTATGAAAATGAAGCACATGCTCTAAATCAATATTAATAAGGGCCAATGCTCACACATGACATCTACTACAAACAATAACTCTATATTGTATCATAAAAGTATTTTCTTTCTCAACTCATATCATATATAAAGTTGAACATATTCTGCAAATGTTAAAATGTGCGGTAGAATTTGGATTACAAATCGAATATTGCTGCTCTGTATTATCCAAAGAGATTTGAATGAAACCAAAGTTAAAATATTCGCTTCTTAAGCTGTTCTTTTCTCTGAACAGAATATGAGTATGGTATATCAAGTGCCCATTTCAATAAATAATCAGGACATTTAAAAAAATATTTTTAATTATGTCCGGCTAAACTTGAAATAGTTTTTCTCTCCCAAATGAAGCTCTTATCATGCTCCCATCCCCCCACCCCCTCTCATCCTGCGAACTCGTGGATATAGAATATGTCTGATGCCCCCCCCCTCCCTTGTCGTGAGAGTCGACTGATGCAGGCAATGACTTTACTCTGAGATGCATCTTGTGATGATGTCCACACTGACAAGGTCTTGAGCTTAGAAAAAAGTTAGGTTTATATAAAAGTTTAACTTTGTATTTTAAGGATTTTACCACTTTTGCCTTCATCTTTGTTTTGAATGAATTTTTTGGGATGCTTAAATTTACTTTAGCACTATATAGCCAGCACTGTGCTGATATGCCATTAAATCCTATACATACATAGATACATAGGTAGATACATACATACATGGACATTATCATGTAAACAGTAATATGAAAGTAGACCCCAAAAAGCAAAATAATGTTAAATAAGAATAAAAGTTTTTATTATATACTTTAGTGTGAAATACAGAAACTTATTGGCGAAATTATTTTCATATTTTTTCATTCCTATATTTTCACATGTGAAAAATATATTCTTATATTTTCACATGTGAAAATATAAGATTTCCCATCATGCCATGCGACGCTGGATGGTGTGTGCCAACAGAAGTTATACCTGCAGCGACAAAAACGATCATTTTGTGAACTAGAACAAATAAATAGAAACTGCATTACATTTCAGACATGGAAATTAATTTTTGCAGACGAAATTTTAGTCGACGCCGTTCGCGTCTCTATGAAGTTATTTCCCCTTACTTCCTTGACAACAATGATAAACCCGCTGTGATGCATTGATGAATTGGACTTGGTTCGTGGTCAAATATGGTCAAATAGTTTACAAAATGTCAAAAATATAATTTACTGCGACAGATTAGGTCAACCCAATCATACCGCTATCTTAAGTCACTGATATTTATAATACCAGCCATTGAAAGTGAGGTGAATTTACAAAAAAGGTGTGGGTGGGGGTGGAGTGTGGTGCTGAATAGTGAGTTTAATCTTCAAAGCTTCGATTCTGGAGCAACTTTGGTATAAAATAAAAAGAAAATTTTCTTTTCCTGCTTTAATAAAAAGAAAATATCCTCTATTGATTAAATTATAGTGAAAAGCTTTCATTATGACAAAAAAGTATGAACTTTGCGAATCAGTTTTTCAATAGACTGAACTGCATTACAGATGATGCAATGTTAGGATATTCCCAGATTAGCTATTTTTAATCTCTTTTAAGAAGAAAACACAAGGATTATGGAGCGATTATTGTCTTTGTGACTGAAGATATTTCTATAGATCTGAGGGTGGACACACCCTTCTCCTTGATTGACTGTCATACAAAGTAATAATATGCATATTGTTACGACTCTATGGTCTAAGAAAAATGTAACAGAAAGAAAGTGAAACCAACAAATCAAGTAAAAATCAACAAGCAATTTATTTCTAGATAATTAAAATGAGAATCAAAAGGCACTTACAGTATTGTGAATTAAATTCCAAAAATAATCCAGAATGTATTAATCACAAGTCCTAAAATATAGAATGTTCAGTATCCTTGAATGTGCTGATGTGCAAATAGTCTTTAATGTCCTGATGTGCCAGTATTCTTTAATGTGCTGAGTGCCAAAATGAAGTGCTGCACAATATCTTTGAATAAGTTCACACAAATCCCAAAATCATCAATTCAAAATCCAAAATCCAAAAGTCTGTGAACACTTTTATAATCTAATGAATATTTCAAATAATTCCTCTATCTGAATTTGGAATGATTTTTCACAACTGTAATAGATTGATGGTAAGGTCGAAACTGAAAACTGTCCACTAAACATGGTATATATAAAGATGGGTCACATGACAGAATGTTCCTTAAAATTATATGGTGTATGTGACTTTTAACACACAACTATAAAGGAAATTCTAGTTTTATCTGTAAACGAAATCAACCCTGACCTCAATTAAATAAAAAAACTTGCTTACCAAAACCGTCCTTGAACTCAAATGCTACGAAAGCAACACAATTCAAGGACAATAGCTAAACATGGAAACCTTGTACATAACATTAAGGTTTGAGCAAATATTAAAGTCAAGAAACATTTATACTTTCCTCAAATATTTATAATATTATATAAACATAATACATAACAATATTGACTGTTATACATAGTAATCATATACATATTAACTGTCATACAAAGTAATCATATACATATTGACTGTCGTACAAAGTTATCATATGCATATTAATAAGCAGAGTACAATAGTTAAACTCCAATACAAACAATTTATTGCACAAACATCTTTTGCAAGACAGAGTTTAAGAAAATATGCTAACATGTGTTAAATATGATAAATATTATGGATATATATCGTCTAATGGTACAAGTTGTGTCATAAAGTGTATCTGGTAATTAATACAGATATTGTAGATCATGGGAGAAAATGACATATTATAAAAATAAAAAAGTTAAGGTTATAAGCATTTTTGTGGTTAGAAATAATTGACATTCATTACCATATATCTCTTTGGCTGACAGTCTGAAATTTCTTGGGTCGAATTAGAAATGCTATGACTCTGCCAGCTTGCGCTGCGGTACGTTCGGGGTGGTGTGGGTGGGTGGGATAAATTTTTGTTTTTATTTTGCTCATCAAAGGAAGCAAAAATAAAATAAATGTTAAGAATTGTTTTTACGAAGAATGGCTCCCTCACGCTGGCACATGTCTCACAAATTGAGAAAAGTGTGCTTCATCGTCAGCTTTGTCAGGACAGAAAGGACAAATTCTTTTTTTAATATTCAGGTGCTTGTGTCTTCCTCATTCTAATATGAGAGGACGATCATGTATACTTAAACGAAGATACTCTTTCGTGAGTAAGATTTTGGATAGTGGACAAATAGAGAGCCACATTTAAATCATTCTTTTATCTTTCAAAAGTCATAGTTCCATGTTAATGGATTTAACGGGAGATTGTCTATGAGATATAGATCCCATGCTGTTTTTGTTAATTGACTGTATCATGTCCTGAATATTTTGATGATAGGCCTCTAGGGGTATGTTGATGCATTTAAATATGACATATTGAATTATTGAATGTGGGGGACATTGATTGAGAGAGTTTCAGGTTTTATTTGGAAGCTTTATATACTAATCTACTGCTGTCTATTATCATCATCATCATTAATATTATTATTATATTTATTATTATTATTATTATTATTATTATTATTATTATTTTCCGAGTGAGATGCATATCCTTAATTTAAATGAAATCTCACTTGGGGAAATAAACCAAACTAAACTAAGTTAAAATAAATAAATGAAATTTTGAATCAGTGAACTAACTGACTGATAACATGAAGTTTAAAATATTTAAATATATAATAGCACATGAAGTTTAATACATTTAAATATATAATAGCACATGAAGTTTAATACATTTAAATATATAATAGCACATGAAGTTTAATATATTTAAATATATGATAGCACATGAAGTTTAATACATTTAAATATATAATAGCACATGAAGTTTAATATATTTAAATATATAATAGCACATGAAGTTTAATACATTTAAATATATAATAGCACATGAAGTTTAATATATTTAAATATATAATAGCACATGAAGTTTAATACATTTAAATATATAATAGTACATGAAGTTTAATACATTTAAATATATAATAGCACTTGAAGTTTAATATATTTAAATATATAATAGCACATGAAGTTTAATACATTTAAATATATAATAGCACATGAAGTTTAATACATTCAAATATATAATAGCACATGAAGTTTAATACATTTAAATATATAATAGCACATGAAGTTTAATACATTTAAATATATAATAGCACATGAAGTTTAATACATTTAAATATATAAAAGCACATGAAGTTTAATACATTTAAATATATAATAGCACTTGAAGTTTAATATATTTAAATATATAATAGCACATGAAGTTTAATACATTTAAATATATAATAGCACATGAAGTTTAATATATTTAAATATATGATAGCACATGAAGTTTAATACATTTAAATATATGATAGCACATGAAGTTTAATACATTTAAATATATAATAGCACATGAAGTTTAATATATTTAAATATATAATAGCACATGAAGTTTAATACATTTAAATATATGATAGCACTTGAAGTTTAATATATTTAAATATATAATAGCACATGAAGTTTAAAATATTTAAATATATGATAGCAGCCTGATTTGTGTTTTATGCGTCGCGTTACGTAGCGTTCCACTTGCTGTCATGTGTAGCCTATCATCTGCTGAAAAAAATGTCGTTAAACCAACAAAAACAAACAAGGTCCCACTGCTGTGAGGCAGTGTCATTGCACTTTTAGGCAAGTTCTCGATACGCTCACTGTTGGGGAATCAAACTCTTACATCAGATTGTGAAAGGGTCTATTGAGCAACATCACTTTTATCCCATCCGATTCGGTTAATTGTGCCTAAACCTCATGCATTACATTTTTGTAAAAGAATATCTTGATTTATGCATTTAATCTCATTATTACTGTTAAGCAATTTGCCCATTTTTTTAAGTAAGCTCAGTTTTCCATGTCTTTAATTTCACTTTTATTACTTGGTTCACAATATATCAAATGAGGCTTATTTTTGGCCCCTTTGAGAAAAAATGCTATGACCTAATGGGTTACATCTGATTTTTTCCCAGAGGTAAACAAGGTTGTTCTTGTTTTACAGTAGACGCTATGACTCACAGTGTTTCCTTAACGGAAAGGGAACTGCTTGTGACAAACCGGTTTTATTAAATGTAAAATGTGTAAATACAAATTAGTATTGTACGACTGCGGTTTTCTCGTCTTACGTCTAGGCCGTGGGGTACCAATAACTGGTATTACACAGATGGACGTTAGCAAGTGGAATATTGATTAATGACGTCACAGGCGTCGAGAAAAAAAAATATGACGGTTTTGTCTATTTACGAACACCAGCAATGGATTTATGGCCAGTTCTAGATACGATATCGTAGTCCCGCTTTTGGAGCACATATCTCTCATGAAAGAACGTAGTTTGCTAATACCGACTACCTGAGAGTTATAACACAAATTTTCTCTCTCCAAAATCACCCTTGAAGCATATCCATAAAAAACTGCAAACAATCGAAGAATCTACAATTTTAAAGAAGAAAGAAAATAGCAGACGAGGAAACCAAAATACATCTAAGGAAAATCATATTTACGAAAGCTAATATCATTCAGAAGTTTAAAGAACTTGACAATACGGTTATCTGCAGAATACAAAGATGGAAATTACAGAAACTTGCCAAATGTTATTCCAAGAATAATCTTCATATGGGATGTGCGGAAGGTTGCAAATTAATATGGGAGATTAATTTCTTGAAGTGAGAGTATACTTAGGGTATGTTTTACGAGCAAGAAATATTTCTGTAGGACAAGAAGGATAACATGTACAAAGTTGAAAATATGTTGAAAATAATGAGCATGAACTACAAACTGTATGCACTTGTGAAATAGAAGTGATATGATGAATCATGTAACAGTTAGCAGCTAGTTGAAAACATTACTCAGTTAAAATAATTTGTGGAACAACAATACATAGATAGCATCGAAGAGCACGATACTTTTGAGTTTTTCAAAGATAGCAAATGTCAGGACAGGTTTGATTGTCAATTTCATATCTATCATTACCTGTTTGGTTGGAATAATCACGTTTTATATTATATATTACTTTCAATTCATCCAATTTCTTGTTTAACTTTTCTGCATAAACTTTATGATGCAAAAGTGAAATATTAAATTTTGAAAATCCAGGACGTCTCTATAAATTTGAAGCTAAGCAGACAATGACCTGACCTGGAATTTGGATAAATATGTGTATTTACATAATTACACATATCTTTTCTGCTATATAAAACTAAATTACAACCGCCACAATGACTGTGATAGGATTATCAATGACAGTGATAGGATTATCAACGACTGTGATAGGATTATCAAACATTTTGTTTATAGTATGTTCTATTCTATAAAAGTTTGTGGGCGATTCCTTATTTTGGGCAGTACATATTAAAGAGTGCCATTTGCTGACCTTCCAATATTGCCTTTCGAATTTCTAGAGATTTTGAAAACTATTTAATTAGCAGAGGGTATAGCGACTTCTCGAGACCTGCTTGTTCCAGAATATAAATGACATTTAACGCCCCATTCGCTCTCTACATAGGGATCCAAGATTTCAACCCAAAGCATACAGGTAGTAATGCTCTCGCGACATTATTTTCTGATTTAACAAGAAACCAATAAAAACAAATAGATGTGCAACAAACATATACAGTGGCTCAATATTATACTCTCCCACCTCCGTTGTCTGAAATGATAAAGATGACTAGTATGATGAAGATAGTGCAGGATACAGTGGTATTTCATCAGAGGTGGCCTGTCTTGATACACAGACAACCTATTTTATTTATTTATTATTTTTATGAATACAGAAAAATTTAAATAGCGTCTTGTATATCCAGTATCACTTATTTCTTGACCATTACTGCCTTTATTGTATTCTTTGAACGACTACTATTTCATCTGTTTTTGTTAAATTGACAATAACACGTAAGACACTATAATGTTTTATTAGTTTTGTTTTCTTTTCTTCAGGTCAGCATTGGGAATGATACCCCAAACTGGATTTATATGTCGCTTTAAAAACTGGCTAAGCCAGCATGTTTCCCCTTTTCTGTTTTGAACTTTACCATGTCCAAATCATCTTTTTCATCTGTTCATGGGAACGCCATGCTCTCCATAGATGCTCGTTACTTAAAATCGGGGCTTAGGGATGGATCACTTGAAGTTGTCATAAACCATCAGGGGCGAGTGCTCTTCAGAAAAAAAAACACAAAAACAACAAAGGTGTTCAAGTGTCGTCCACTTAACAAAATCGCACAAGCCTTTTCCGTAAAAGAAAAACAGAACGTCTAATTAGTAAGAAAAGTTCATATATTAAAATAGGAAAAAAGGGGAGAATGATAAAGATAGTACATTACCGGAAGTGCGTACGAATGGTATATTCGTAATGGTATATTCGTAATGGTATATTCATAATGTATATTCGTAATGATATATTCGTAATGGTATATTCATAATGGTATATTCGTAAGCACTTCGGGTAATCCACTATCTTTATAATTAATTCTTCAGGGGACGATATGGCTGCAGTATCAACATTAAGCGTGCATACATAAATTGAGTGTTCGTGAAGAAAATTATGTTTAAAAAATAGAGTAAAATGAAAAGTTGTAAAGCTGAAGAAAAATTATCCGTCTTTAGATAATTTGGAAGGTGGATGCTTTAATACCTTGTTAAATCCAGGTGGGAATACCGTTAACAATGAATTCTGGATAAACCATAAGGGCACCATTCACTCTACGGCATTCTCTGCTAGATATACAAACGTTTTACAATGTATTTAAACACATCTCTAATCAGACACAGCTGCATATATCTCCTGAACTGTATTGTCCTTTTTTTGTATTTTAAAAAAAAAAAAAGAATATATTTTATCCACTAAAATCGGTTGACATGCCTCCCTGACAATTTACTGTCATTCCGGTTCTTCGTGGCATTTACATGTACCGTATATACTGGATTATAAGTCGAGTCCAACTGCATACAACATACATCCTGATCAACTGTTGCTTAAGGCGTCAGCAGATTAGGGTCTATGTTGTTTGTTCTACTGATTACTCCTGAAAAACTGCATAATCCCAGATCTGCCGGCGCATTGAATAGTCTGCAGTTGTACTTGGGTTATAGGTGAGTACATATGGTAATAAACCAGCATATGCTAAGGGGTTTAAAGACATCTCAAATAAAATATGTTATAATATCTGTTGACCATCAATTTGAATGAACTGTATTACACCCATTTTCACTAATTTGACACTCCTCGCATCTAATTTTAAATGGCTTATTCCACTTAGTGGCATTGACAAGTAAATGCATTGATTTATAAAGAGAAATTACAAAATATATCTAATAAAATCTAGCTTCAAATATCTATTGACCCGTATTGTCTTTCTCGTATTCTTTGAACAAAGTTTATTTCACCCATTCTCATTAACTGGCAATCTTCCCATGTAATGTTAAATTGCTCACTCCACTTTGATTCATTTATGGAGAGAAATTCATCCTTTTTACGATTATTCAGACAGAAAATACTTGCGTTTTTTCTAAATTCTTTAAAAAATATCAATTCGTCATCAAAGTCAGGTCCCTGTTCTCGAATCTGTGCTCGAAGTCTACGAACAAAAAATTCGTAAAGTGCATAATCCAACTTGGCCCACTGTCTATAGAATTGACGATCGTACGATTGTACGAGTGTGTTTTCGTTCTTCCATATAGCGACATTTTTGTCCAAGAACACGACATCTTTCACGCTCCAGTGAAGGAACCTTCGCATCAAAATTACAGATTCCTCCATTTGTTCAGAAATTATTACTAGCCTAAACTCGGACGCTAATTTTTCCAAGATCAATTTCACCTCGCTTGTGTTAAATTTGTTAAACAAATGCAACGGGAATCCGAATTCAAGAGCTTGCCGGTTGTTTGTCCACGAGCCAATAATAGATTTTGGTTCGTACTTTGAGGGGTCCCTAAGGTAACTCGAAGCACGGAAATCAGCTTGTATTTTCTTAAAGATATACACCGGACGGAAATAGTTCACGGTAGACTTGTATTGCTCGAATGGTTCTCTCAGAATACCGATATACAGCGTATCCGTTGGAAGAAAATAATCAAAGGCCGACTTATTATATATTACATGATTACAGAGTATATCGAAAGACTTGTTCTTCGGTGTAGGAAGGATGTTAGAATTGGTCAATGATTCTCTGAGGCTAATAATGTTTGGATAGCCGAATGGATTTTTGGCCGGTGACAAAACGAAAGTTAAATTTCTTGCCCATCCGAAACGAAGAAAGATATTCTGTGCCGTGGAACTGGCAGCTTTGTGAACCTTGAGAAATGCAACATGGCGGACTTGATTGCCGAAGTCTAAACCTTTGGTGGACGCTTTAATAGACGCCGAAATTGATGGCTTGATGTTGACCTCGTGAGGTTCCATCATATTGGCTCGGTTGGTGACTTTGACTATTGATTCTCGTGTTACGTGGCGCTTATCTTCCATAATGGATACCCGATCGTCCAACCGGATGTTTCCTTGGCAGGTCTGATCCACGTGGTACACGTTGTTCAACATCATGAAGCCGATGACACAGAAAAGAAGGACCCTGAGAATGAAATGATTAGGAATTTTCCATTGTAATTTTGTAGTATTAAAGGTGGAATATTTTCACTCGTCATTTAACCGGAATAACTTTGCATTCCTACCTCCTTTGTTCAGTGACAGACATCCTGCTTTAAAATCTTTTCTGTCCAGTGCATAAGATTAACATGACACTATCCATTCTTCGTACTACACAGGCATACACTCGGTATCTAAAATGCTAACACGATGGCGAAACGATATGAAGGCTCATTACAAAATTAAGTATCGTTACAGAAACAATACGTTATTTTACGTACTTAAGGCAGCAACATTATATGTGACTTTTGTGGCATAGTGCTACTAGCGATTCTTTTATAAATCATGTTTTATCACACAGTATTCAGTGTTGACTTGAACGAAAGAACTTCAATGTAGAAAACTCTGAATTCCACTAAAGTGTGAAATATAGGTCTATGTGACCCAGTTTACAGGGCGTACACTTTTATTGTGCAGTTCTAATCGAGATTCATTTAAATGTAACAATTTATGACTATGCTTGCAACGGTAATTGATAAATGAACCCTGCCAAAGAGAAATGGAATGAGGAATAGAACAAGAAAAATATGTCACGATGACCTACTTTGGCTGCGAAGTTTGTGTTTCTAAGGTAGGTAGCAGATATGAAGGTATGTTATTTTACAGAAAACTTAGCATTGGAAATAAAGCGATATTGTTACTTGCATTGTTGGCAAAACAATAATGTTGTCATCGAGACATTCGAATATATACAGCCATTATTTTTCAGGCCAAATGCCTAAAAGTACTTACAAATTATAATTGATAAATTTAACGAGTAACGAGTGTGATTTAAAAAGAGAGTGATGTCAGAGTTTACGGTAAATCTTTAATGCAAATAATGGGTAAGGTCCAAAGTGACATAATAATGGCCTTAATGACATTAAATATTAAAATAAAAGCTGCCAAACAAATACGTTTCAAATCTAGACCACCTAATTTTATACATATATGGCGTTTGATTGCTTTTAACATTCTATGCGCACGTAATTGCAGATGGACCCGAAGTAATAAAGGATTACAATGCATTAGCGGAAGAATATCTTGTAATTTTATATGAACGAGAAATAAAGCAAACATAGAAACCTCATGAAACTCTATAATGCAAGAAATAATACTACAATGACTATTCGTGATATATTCAAACCTGCTTTAAAGTCACTCAAGCAATCACCTATCCAAAACATGCAAAAAAAACATTTGCTAAGCAAAAACATTTCTTATAATGTATATCTTATCACTTCCTATGGGTTTGACTGCATGGGCAGTTTAGCTCTTTCTTACAAAAGATGCTCCAGTTATTTTACTCACCATGGAGCCTTTCCTCTTATGTGTCGTGCCAACCACCGCATCTGCAAATATAAACAAAAACTTCTATATAGTAATCTCAGGAGAAAAAAGAATTCAGTGAGATAATACAATATGAGAGAGAGAGAGAGAGAGAGAGAGAGAGAGAGAGAGAGAGAGAGAGAGAGAGAGAGAGAGAGAACTATTGCTATGCATTTACCTTCTGTAGCAATGTCATATCTGCGACATTTATTATGCTTCGTAAGTAGGTAAATTTCCAACCATAAACAGTTCTTCATAGAAAACACCACACCACATCATCATGTCAAAGTTGCCAATCACATATTGCAACTGCTACGTCAACGCAATGAGTTATTTCTTGTTCAAACTATTATGAAAGGTAATAACATATCGCATATACTACTTGCGTGTTTGTAGTAACACAGATGCCACGTCGGAATCGTGTCATAAGCACCGTGTGGCGAAATAGAAGAAAGAAAAATGAAAGCTCAAAAGATTTATATTATATTTAACCACTCACTGGAAAGGTATTCACAATATCTGTATTGCCACAAAAGTGTGCGACGGTTATAACTGTATTTAAATCTGTACGTGTACATGCAGATTTCATTCTGATTCTATATCGTTCAGCGGATGTATCTCAATATTAGTATTTGATCATGTGAATTGTTAATTTGTCATAGACTGGCACACTGTCCCCAACAGTAACGAAGTTTATACAGGGTGCCAGGGTATCAGACCATTTTTGATGCTCTTCATGCAAGCAAGTCGCAACAATGTGGAAAATTAGAATTAGAGCAACAACAACAACAACAACAAAAAAATAATAATTAATAAAAAAGATCTCACTTTGTAAAATGTTGCTTGCTATTCTTCTTCTTCTTGTTATTAATCTAATATTTCCTTGAACGTTTTCCGCTTATCATACACTTTCCAGAGACCAGGGCGTTAACACAGCTACCTACGATTCCTAGCGCTTTTGAACCCAGTGACTGTAGAATGTGTAGACGTTGACTGTTCTGATGGATATCCAGATTTCCATGTGGACAGTATACACCTTCCCTGGGTGTGAAGTTAGTAGATCGCAAATCAGAATTTTCAAGGAATTGTATTTTTGAGAAAAACTTGCTGAAACAGCGGGAAGTATTGATAAAAAGGAATACATCTTGCAAGTATTTTATATATTATCAATATTTCGGGGATAAAATTATCAATTTGATAAAACCTATCTTCATATGATACTTCCGGTGGTGAATGGATGTTAAGTATGGATTGTATGGATTACAATAGGACCATTGTTCTACATCCATATGTTGCCAATATTCATCTGGTCAGTTAGTGTCAAAATATATATTTTTTTATTTTACTTTTGTTCATCTTCTCCCTATTTCGAAAAATCTCATTATGTCTTCTATCGCATATCTTCATTTGATTGTCTGATCGAATTTTGTGGTATGGTTAACATTTCATATTGAAAAGACCTTTCCTTACCTGATACTTTCCCAGGTGTGTACAGATTGATCAAGTAATGCGACTTGAAAATCGATTACACACTGAATCAACGACGGTAAAATATGGAGTTCAATTCTTATAATTACAAATAGTTAGAAAAATAATAACAAATCTGAAGCAATAAATAACATAATTTACATTTTAGCCATTGTTTACATATATTGTCAAAGAACACAAGAAAGGCGCACGAATGCATAATTAGTTTGTTTCTGTTGTTATGAACGAATAACTTCTAGTTTTTTGTGCCGCATGATGCGACTTTAACCAGTGTAAATGCTTATTACAAGGGCTTAGTAAAAATGTGTACTTATATGCAGATGGAAAAAAAAGTCCTTGTGTGTAAACGTTGACATTTGTTGTACGATTATATATAGGAATAGTTCCCAATATGTATACAACAGTTATGGATTTTATGGTACAGGCTATTTCTAGGTTTTGCGGACTTTGATGAGTAAAATGTTTAAAGCCTTGAACAAATTGTATTAATTTAATGTCAACTGATATTTAGTTAACCTCTTCAAACCCTACGCCTGACATTAGTGTCACATCTGTACGTGAGGTCAATCATGTAGTTTGATTATCAAAAAGTTAATGTGTCTTCTTGCGCCTTACATCCATGATGTCAAAGTGGTCGCCCTGTAGCTCAGTTTAAAGATGATATTTCTAGAGATCCAAAGTTGGAGGTTTCTCTCTCTCTCTCTCTCTCTCTCTCTCTCTCTCTCTCTCTCTCTCTCTCTTTTTCACACACACACACACACACACACAAAAGCATTGTCTACATTAGGAGGACCTTGTAAATCCACATACATTTGGAGATCCACATCAAAGAAAGCAATAATACGCTTTCCTTATTGTGAATTTTGTTTGCTGTTACACAAGAAAATGCCTCCGGGTCAACATTTTGTAAAAGAATACATTTATATTTGATTGACGTGGCGTGTTTTGCGCATAAATTGGGAGGATCAAACACTTCTGGTAAATTACATGCACTAGGAGGATAGCAGTTCACACACTTGTGGAACACTGAATTTGAGACGGTTTTGCAGAATTGTCTCAACCCTGCCCAAGTAAAAGGTTCAGGATTCCTTTTGTTTAGTTAATTTTAATTATTTTATTCATCAATATTTCAAAGGTTTGCTGCTGCTGTATATTTAAAAACCTAAGCAACAAATATAAAAGTATATAGATTTTGCTTGTATTGTTTTAATTTTGTATAAACCATGCTGTTTACGATAACTGACCCAGTGGTCCCTAAATAACTGTTGTGGTTTGTCGAAACAATTTAAAAGATTAAAGATTTCAGGGATAAAGATAAGACATTAAAACAAGCATAACATTTGTTCATAAAAATATATATAATGATATAACTTGTTTTTTTTTATTCAGATTTTCGATATCTTTGATAATAATAATAATAACGTTGAAACCACATCGTTAATCCCAGATGAATCCACCACTGAGGGGCACAAGCATACATTACACACCAGATGCGACATCCCTTGCTAAGTTCGACGTCTTAAGTTGTACAGGCTGACCACTATTTATGCATTTTTGTATGCATTATGCGGAGTTTTCGTCATAGTAGCGGATATGCGGACGTATAATGCCGAAGTGCGGATTTGTTCATACTCAAATTTTACAATGTCAAATTAAAAAGTTCTTGCGCATACTTGCCTATATTGCTTGAAAATGCCTCTGGTGTTTGAAAATATTGCCATCTAGAGGTCTAATTTCCAGAAAAATATGATGAAAATGACAGACATTTTGATTTTCTTTGCCACTTCTGCTGATTTCTTTGACATGCGTATTGTATTTCCTAAATGCCGATAAAACTAAGGAGAATCTGTAAAAGCAACGTAAGCAACCCTAGTTTTAACACCCCAATCTTTACTTTGAAGCGGGATATGACTTCGCCCTCTCAGCACAGAAGCCCCAGACTTAGTAGCTTAATAAGCACGCGCATTAGAGTGTACCTGTATAATAAAATAAACAAAAGTGTTGCTGGGGTGCTGAATTATTATTAGAAAGTGATTATTATTATTATTATTATTATTATTATTATTATTATTATTAAGTTAATAAATTATTATTACACAACGAAATAAAACAGACGGTATAAATGGAATTATTAATGAGCTCTTTTTTTGCGAAAATACACTTTTTTCCTATTTCATGACATCCTACCTGCACGAGGAAAATATTGGAAAAACCACGACCCCCCCCCCCGCCCCTCAAAGCATTGAGAAGAACCCAACATTGCTATGTGGAACGTCTATCGAGTATTACTTGGGATACAGCAGTAGATAGACAAATCTTCCACATGAAAAGGGGCTCAAATCCATCGTAGAGCTAGTTGTGTGGAATGATAAGAAAGAACCTATTGTCGTGTAAGGGCATTTTGTATCATGCCTAAAGAGTAATAAATAATAATTTGCAAAAACTTTTGAGCACTTGATGTAAAGTAGTTATACCAGAGTAATTCAATGTGTAAGAAATATAAAAATCCCGACCCCTATTTTTTACCATGATGGGGCAGAAAATCATGCTACAAACCTGGCAGACTTACTCGCAAGAGTCAGAATGGCAAGTTTTCCCCATCCTAAACCACGGAGATGAAACCCAGAACATAATCAGGTAAGGAGACATGAGGCAAAATGCAGACATGAAACTAATTTTGTTTGGTTACATAACTACTGTCTCGAAAAAGTAAAACATGTTAGCACTACAACTATCTGAATCTAGGTATCACAAGAATGATTGAATTTAGAAAAAGATAATCAGACATAAAATAAACGGGCAAAATATTTATACATATTCCAAAGAGCACATGGTTACAATTGTGAATAAGGTGAGTAAACTGAATCATGCACATACGTGTCGACGGCATGAACAAAGTCAATCAGGTGTTGTAGCCGGCATTGTCACCGAAGTATATGTGTGGAATTCCATTTGAATCATGAACTGTGCATATAGTACTTGTCTTCTTAAAAACTTGCGACATCAATAAGTTCAAGACTGGCTCCCAAACGAGAAGTCCCACCAGAGCTTCTGCGGCTGCATAGAAACTGGGTACCTGTCCGAAGGAGAGGTATCATCTGCCAAGGACGATGCAGCCTAATACTACCTTGGGAGGCTGCATATCCTCTAGCAGTTGCCTAAGACAATCTGGTAGGGATGTACTGGAAACATTGCAAGTAGACAAGATGGGGAAAATGACACAGTAAGAAATAATAAAACAATGCATATAAATACACACACAGACACATACACACATAAAAGTCATATGGAGAATAACTGTCCTTTCATGTGCATTAGATCCAGCATTAAGATAAATGCAAGACTCTGACAACGAACAGAGCAAAGCTAGTTTTTAGCTAGTTTAAGCGCTTTGGACTCTCAATGAGCGTTTGTCAATGGCAATTACAAAAAAGAGACACACAAGACAAACAATAAATACAAAACAAAGTGTTGAACTTACAAGAAGTATAAAAAACAGTAGTAATTATAGGTGAGTGGATGAATGCTGAACAAAATGAATGTATTATTGAATTGAAAAAATGGAGACTGTAAACAGATGATAATTTATTTGCGTGTGGTCGCCCTTTTGGAGTCTTCTTGGTTTCAGCAGCTTAATATTAGTGTTCTAAGGCGGCGTATCAGGTAAGATTCCTTTTCTTTTCTGGTTTCGGAACTCCAGTTGCGGTTGTGGGCAATTGCAGTTAGTATTATATCATTAAAAGTATGGTCAGGAGAATAGTGGTGTTCTGTAACTTCACTTCTGTCCAGCTTCTTTGTCATCCAATCAGATCTGTCCAGCTTCTTTCTCATCCAATCAGATCTGTGAAAATTGATCCTCTTGTGTGGCATTTTAGTTTCTATGACATACTGAAGGCCGTAGATCTTACATGTGATGATATAAATTACAATCATTGTTTTGCACGTTCTGTTTGGACCATGTATGTCAATTTCTTGCTCGTCGAAGTGCTAGAGAATCTGTCGGTCTCTATCATATGTTGACAGGTTTTGCACCTTTTATCACCACAAGTACCAGATGTGCCAGTATTGATGTTAACTTGTGATGGGCGTTATCTTTGTTCTGAGGGTTTTTGGTCTGCGGTTGGCTATTGATGGTTTGATCGGGAGGAGTAACTTTAGTGTGTCACACGATTTCACGATTGGCCAGTGTTTCTGGATGATTTGACCTAGTTCTGGGTTGTCGGGATGGTAGGTCAGGATGAATGATATTCTATCAACCTTTTCCATTTCTCAGTAGTTTGATAGGTCATTGTGTTTTATTTGTTTAACCCTTTATGTTGCCTCCGCTATCAGGTCTTTTTGTTGTAGCCTCGGTTCATATTTGAAAGCAAAGTACCTGCCAATGTGTGCTTAATGTCAGCATTAAAATGACAAAATCAACTGCAAAATGCTGGAAGGCAGACTTGTACATATTTGTTTAATTTTCGTGGATATCACATGGTCTCAAAATTACTCCTAGTGTACATTGTACAGCAAATATATTTAGTAAGGGGTTGGGGAAATAATTGACGCGGGTAGCGTTGACTGAGGGGCTGGTGGGGGCAAATGTTTAAAAAATTTATTTAAAATATTATAATAATTTTGTTTTCCAATTTTAGATAATGGATGCATCTGTTTAAATAAATTAATTCACTATTTTATACTCCCATTTCCAATTTTTGTTCTTTTCGTCATCACTCCTTTTAAACTATATCAGCCAGGTAGAGTTGGTTCAGGTTGTTCATGTATTTAAGCGAAACGGTTGGTTGGTTGGTTGTTATGGGTTTAACGCCATTTTTCAGCACATGATAGGCTATACATGACGGCCAGTATCTTTGGTGGAGGAAGAACCCGAGAAAACCCCGGGAAGAACCACTGACCCACGGGAACCCACGCGGACAGAAGTGAGATGTCAGTGATCTGTAAAGGGGAGCGCCTTAGACCACTCGGCCACCCGGGGCCCCTAAACAAAACGGAGTCAACTTATTCTATCATAGCCATTAACCGGAATCAAAATGTGTCTGCGTATCCAGTTTACAAAGGTTGATAATTTTAGTAGAACATCGGAGTCGAATGCTCATAAAAAGTCGGTTGCCCTCTCAGATTAAAGGGATAGTTTCGAATACATTTGACCTTATTATGCACATAAAACGTCAAAGTTCTTGCTTCTAGCATGTATTCATCCGGTTGAGTGCCCATGTATCTTTGAATTTAAAACTGTTTCTTTTCCAAATGTGAATAGCACTTTTAAAGATTTGCTATGGTAAACTGCAGTGTTATGTCTTGCTTGATATGCCCCGTATGTGTGTGTGTGTGTGTGTGTGTGTGTGTGTGTGTGTGAGAGAGAGAGAGAGAGAGAGAGATCATGTACTCAATCATGTACTCACCGGTATTCATGTAAAAATAAACGTGCGCATGGAAAATAAGTGTTGCGAAAACCCATCGATCCACCTTTGACATTCTGTTGCATTCATACGCTTTTCAGGAAGACTTGGTGCAATTCATATTGAAGGAGTGTTGTGTTCCTCACATTTATAGAACTAATCATCTCTCTTATAACGCAATGCATTGATAGTAGAGGAACACTGAATATGTAAGGTTTAGCATATCGAATCAATTGTCATAATTCAACTTCCGAGAGTTACGAAAGGGAAAGGAAGTTCTTAAATATATTCATGTACAGTGTTTTATCAGTGCGTAGTTTGATATGAGAGAGAGAGAGAGAGAGAGGTATATAATTTATAGAAACTACAGCACTTTATCGTATTTAAGTTTAAAGCATTCTTAAGGTAAGATACGTATGCTATTCAGATGTTTGTTCACTCCAATTAAAGACTTGATCTAGTACTCTGCCAACCCCCACTGCACCTATTGGCATGGTTTTCGAGATATAATTTTCATAGCACCATATAAGTTTCCAAATCCACAATCCTTTCATTTGCTAGTGCAGTATTGCAAATTTGATCTGATATAGCCTTGTTTCAATTCATGATGCCTTTTCTGTGTGACTTCCATGCCTGCAACAGCCAATACCAGCTATCAGCATAGAGCTGAAATTTATTAAACCTTCCGTTTACAAAGTATCAGACTATTATCAAAACCCAATTGTCAGAACTCCATGGAACAACTTATCAAATAATGTGCAGGAATATGCAACAGAAAAAGAATCGTCTGAGCAGAAAATGTTATGTAGGTTTCTTCAATAGCTGTGGGTGTATTTGTCTCAAAACATTGAAGTTTCGAATGAATATTTAGTCTTAGTTATAAAAGTTGTACATGGCCAATGCCTGGGCTCATGAAAACGAAATGCGCATAAAAATTATTTCTGCTAGAATGAAACTTGCAAACGTCAGTCCTAGAGAATGTGGGTGTGGAGAGGAGTTAAAGGTGGCATGATATTTTGTTTTTGATAACAAATTCATTGCCGACAAATGGCGAAAAATAATATTGTTCTGATTTGTAGAAAAATGTAACTAAATGTATCCATCATATTAACTGAAACAAAAGTATCTTTAGGTAAAACTTGAGATAAAAATAATAATATATTCCGCTTGGAAATTAAATCCCCAACCCACACCCCGAAGATTCAATAGAAGGTTAAATAGTCGGTCCCTAACTGACCTAAGCAAGGCGTATCGTAGCAGTCGACCTAAAAGACCCTAAATCAATTTACGGAATAATGAATTGTTATGTTCATACATAGCTTGACCAGAAGCTGATATGATGTTCTAGTTGTATCGAAACTTGTTTTAAAAATCTTTTAACATAGCTTAATAATACATACTTTTCAAAGAAGAATGTTACAAACTTGTCGTGTAATACAAGTTAGTAGTAGTATAAAGGCGGTATGACCAGATGTGGGAACATTACAGGAATTTGGGACGGAATAGATATCTATGGGAATTCAACTTGGGTGTGGGACGGTAAGGTCATCTATGGGAATTTTAATTTACTTTTTGGTACAATATGGGTTTCTATGGGAATTTAGCATGGGTATGGTTCCGTATGGCCATCTACGGCAATTTAACATTAACTATGGCCAGAGGGAGGAATGTATTTCTTTACCATCTCCATTAGCTTGAGCAACTTTGATATCACACGTGAGGAAGATAAAATTCCTTCTCTTTCACAAAAGATTAAATTTAGGAATGTTTAATGCGATCATACCGATTTTTCAAGCGATTGACAAGTCGGGGAGGAGTAGAAGACCGATCATCATGTTTTTATTTTTTTATACTTGATTGTAAAATGCATTCACAGATGGAGAATATTAAACCTGTTGTCTCTTTCTTAAAAGATCAATAACTTTTTAAAACAAAAAAAAAATGTTTCCCTCAAGCTGAATCATTCTGAATGCTAAACTACCACTCTTACCTCACATATTCTGACATACTTAAGAAACTTCAGCCTTTTTTCCTTGTTTTCCAGCTGACACTGTCTGAGGTACATAAACCAGCTCAAATCTCATGTGTTAAGCCATACATTCATATTGTCTTTTTCTAGCTACACAGAAAAAAATTACCAAGTCCTCCTCCATTTGAAGACGTATACATTATAGACGAAGGTCAGCAGATTCGTACACACTTATTCGCGAGGATTATTCCGTTTATAATGAAGTACCTAGGGATTACAAATATAAATAACTAATCCTCTTGTAAAGTTGATTAGTGCGAGTGACACCCATATTGTTTTGAGGTGTCTTGTCTAAGTAAATGTCTAAGTAAATGTTAGGATTTACGTTGGCATAAACAAGATCGTCTCTCTTTTAGAAGAATATAGAAGACTCAACCGAAGAAACTCATTGTTAGATGACTGAGTGCGACGAATTGTCTGACATAGATGAAATAAAAGTCTTTATAGTAGTTTCTGGGCAGCTATAAAGCTCTATGAGGCTTGTTTTCCATAATTATATCAATGTTCACATGTGTCTGCTCTACATTACTCGGAAAAGAATCCATTGTATTGTAATTTCCAATAAATCAACCAATCAGACTGAAACAAATGCAGAGATGAACATAGTTGTCATGGATATACTATATTCATTTACAAGTCATCCTTCTCCCTCCCTGTCTCCCTGTTAATAGCGTACTCTCTATTCTTTTGCAAAAGCAATGCCTACCTTTTACAACAAGCATACGGTACATACAGTTTTCATGTGGATAGATGACTTGCCCCATCCTTGTCGTCATCTACAACAGCGTCATTGTACCAATATGTTTCACTGTCTCAATGAACTTACCATCGTTTAAATCTTTAGCCACCTGCTTTAGAAATTGGCACATGAACAGAATGCTATCTACAAATCTAATGGTAGTATTAACTGTTATTTCTATGCCATTTTTAAAGAAACTATTGACTATGAAATCCTTGCTGAATAAATATCTATTTCTTGTCCTTATTTGATATGCTGCTAACCTAGTTATCTGGTTGATTGTTAACAAGAGTTGTGATAAACAGATAACTGTAATAAACTGACAAATTGTGAACAGAATCTATGTGCATTCTATTCAAGTGATCATGATCGCGCACTTTGTTTGCAAAAAGTTCTCTCTCATAGATATGGTATGTACTTGTTGAGAGTTAAAATGCTTTTAATTTTCATCTATAAATAGTATAAGTTTTGCATTTTGTGACCTTAATTCGTTGCAAACTAGTTTTGCTGTCATAATCAGAAAGCTACAAAACAACTGAATAAAATCATTACCTCTGTAAACTATTGTCCAATAACACTTATGAGTGGACTTGAAGTGCAAGCAAAACCATGATGAAATGTGCTTTGCCTTTTTCACTGTCATTGCACCTTTGCTGCAAGCCTTGACGTCGCCCCAAAGGTACGATCGTCATGTCCAGGGTTGTGATTTTGTTGATACATGTGCTTCATCTGTTTTAATCAGGACACTCTTAAAACTCAACAAAAAAGACTTACGCAACTTTCAACTGATGATTATAATTTGCATACATGACACTGCTCCCTCTTCATGTATTATGTCTATCGAGTTTTACTACACTGTTACACAGTCCTCTGTGATCTGATAACTTCTCTGTTGTATTGAAATAATTCAAAACGTGTTTGCAGATATATTTCGGCCGATGATGGTTGCTTACTTGTGATGACACTAAGTTGGATAAATCGTGAATGCCAACATAAAAATGTTTTTCCATCCTTAAAAGAGAATCAACATGTCAACATTCTGTTTCTGTTACTCTAACTGATCTAATGTATTTGTCTTCAACTTCTTCATGCAGATTTACAGACATATCATATTCATGTTCACTTGTTGTGAGATTATATACTTTTACAGGACATTTATTGAGCCAGTTACTGTATCTATCCAAACTGTATTTTAAGCGTCTACCTACATGATCATTTAGTTTATTTAAATTGACTCAATAGCTTAACATAAAAAATTGTCATCCTTATTTTGATTTTAAAACATTCTCTCAAATCGTTATATGAGCTTCATCTGAGAAGCTGATACTTATATACGTTCAATGATAAATATTCAGTCTGTCAAACATCTACAACAAACTTTCGTTTATTTCCTGTCAAATTTGGTATGTCAAACGTCAAAGAAACGTTTAATGACATCATATATTTTACAACGGATTCACTATGTCCATAGGACTTGTTTTATTGTAAAATTCCCTTATTTAATTTTCTCTCCCTGCTGTGTTGGTCTGTTCATAAGTCTGATAGTCAAGTGAAGCTGTACCTTTATACAACCAAATTGGCGGATTTTCCGCATGGCAATTTTCTTCCGATATGGTTCAGTATCATTGAAAATTCGTTCCAATCTTGACTGTTACCACCGTGAAATCTGAGCTATTTAACACACACACACACACACACATACACACACACAGACACACAGGGTATCTATTATTGTCTATTATGTTTTAACTATATAAATGCTACCGCTAAAGTCAAGAGTCTTTTATCTATTTCAGTTTTAAATGCGTGTGTAACAAGCAGCAGAATGATTATTATGTTTTATAGTGCTGTATTTTTTGGCTCTATTTTTCTGACTGGACGATTGGTCTTGCAACTCTGGTGTAAAAGTTTCCGTTTATTTTGCGTTCGTTAGTTTTCAGTAGAAAGCCTTACTACCATGAATGATACCTTTTCACTTGGAGAGATGAATTTAATGTATATTCCTAGACAGTCACTCTTAATATAGACTGTGTAATGTTTTGTATGGGTTGCATTAACCAAAACTAGTAGAATGGTAAGGGTTGGGTAGAGAGGAAGATATATTGTCTCATTTTTGTGTAGTAGTATAGAACTTTATCAAGAATGAATATTGGCCTTTGGCCCATGCATTTAATATAATAGCGCGAAGCATATTAAAAAAATCTCAGGGAAGCAAATTTGAGGCAAATATATTGAAGGCGATAATAATAATCAGAATGAAGAAGTATATCATTATATCACTAATTTAATGGGAAATTAATGTCTACGGTGGATTTGTTGTTGATATACTACAATTTACATTATGTTCACTACTAAAAATGCATAAATAAATGAAGGATTGCTGCTTTGAAAATCGTGTTATGGACTAGAACAAAAAAGTCCACTATACATATATATACATACATATATATATATATATATATATATATATATATATATATATATATATATATATATATATATATATATATATATATATATATATATATATATATATACAATTTTGGACTTTATACAGTGCAGGAGAGCAAGTAGCTAGTGGACAGGTTGCTTCGTACTGGTTCAGTTTCCTGGTGGAATGAATTATTGCTCTATATTCTGTTTGATTATATTAGAGTCATTCAATATCTACATTTCTTTGATATAATAATGTAATAAAGCATACAATGTGGGATCGATGGATAAACGCTTTCCTCTACGTTAGGTGTATAAGTGTCAATGTATAATTACTAATCCATTTCCGCGACGTCACACTATTGTGTTAGCAGTGAATTATTTTCAAATGTCCAGTTCCGGCTCTTGCTTTTGCTCACTCAGTCGTCCACACGTACCGCTGGACTTGCATGTGCGTCCCTGCTATTGCAAGTGCCAAATTATCAACACAATAATCAGAGACGTTGCAACTACGTATGTGAATAGTTTCATTTGTCCTCACCAGTCAGTTTAAAATCAAAGAAATGAAACCAAATAGTACAAATCGTAACAGCAAAACAGTTTCGTTCACAACAAAAGGATGTTCATATGACGAAGTTTACTCGATGAACTAGGTTGTACATTTGTGAATACAAGTATTGTGTCAGGAAGTTTTGAGCAAGAACGCCTAGTACAAACAATTATTAAATCAATAACTTGCAAAGGAAATAGTTTTCAGTCCTTACACATATATAGACTTTAGTTCATGTTCTTTGGAAAGGAAATGAATAAATATGCTACATGTGATATGCATGTCTAAATATATTACCCGCTGGACAAGAGCGGAATCTTGACCCCAGCATCATACTCGTCCTGAATTAAAAAAGTACGTCTTCCAAGTTTTAAGCTCAATTTGCAATCACTTAATTTAAGAAGGAGCATAGGGCGAGTTACTCCAGTATAGGCAGCGAACCTTGTCGTTTCCGGACATTTCTCAAAATGTCAGGAATGTATCCAATATGCATATTTTGAAGTCACAAGAATATCTTCAGCAGTATTGTACTCCAAAATTGTTGAAATATTTCGTAATAAATATCCAAACAATATGGAAATTAATCAAGAGACAACAATCGTGAGTATGCACATTGCATACTGACCAAACGCCAATCCAAATTTTGCACGTGGGAAGTTGTTCCGAAGCCAATCTGTGGATTCTTCGGGACATGTGCATTATTTTGCATTAATCAACGGCTCCATTTCAGAATTCATGAATACTGAAATCCTGTGTTTTTATGCGCAATGGTTTAGTGTGAACTACTGCTTGCCTAGAGAGTGAATTCTCGTGAAACTCGAGTATCATCCTTCGACCGAGTTTCATCCTTTTCATGGGTGAGGATGAGGGTGAGAGATGGGGTGGTAGATGAGAGCATGGCTAGTTGGACTAGAACATAAGTGCACGAGGGCTAAGCCATAGACAAATAGTTACTGGCCGAGTAGCGGATGTACAAGGTGCTTGCAGACCCGATGTTTGAGAACCACCCCCACCCCCAACTGGAAACATGGAGACATTTTACAAATATGTGAAACAAGAAATTTACCCTCAGGAATATGCTGATAGCTTTGAAAGGTTTAATGAAACAGTTATACCACCAATAGAAACGTTTTACTCATCACTTAACGAATCAAACATTTCAAATGACGATTACCAAAGCATTAAAGATGTAATAAAACAATGTAACCCTAAAATACACGAGGATCTACATGGTTATTACCTATCCAAAGATTCATGGATGATGTTTGATAGTTTTGAAGAGTTAAGGTATGTCTGTATGAACAATTGTGAACTAAAACCTGATCAATATTATAGCATACCAGGACTAGCACATCATGTCCCATTAAATATATCTGGTATTGAATGAGATTTTTAAAAAATCAATGTACAAGATGTTTCCATGAGGAACGCAACTCTCCAAAAGAAGATGCATTGCCTATCATGACAGTGAGCTCAGAGAGTTAAGTTCAACTCTATGTTGACCTTTTTGCTTTTGGAAAGTTACGTTCTTTGGTTTGTTGCTTCCCTTAGATACGTCTTGCATTTTGTCTTCTCTATAATTACATAAAACAAGCCGTGTCGTTATTCCGAAGAGACAAGCCTCGTTGCGGAGCATCAACATCGTGGAGCGACAAAGGATTATACAAAACAACATACTTTATTGTGTTGTTCCTTCGTTTTGATGCAAGAGTTGTTGCTTTGCAACACCCTCAGCGAAGGTGACTCTTTCAAAGACAACAAAAATATCTGAAGGTGGTGATCATTTCGAAGACAAAATATACAAACCCTGCATATAAAGATGATGATGTAGTAGATACACAACAAATACAAATTGATGATACTGTAAATCAAGTGGTTTTGCAGGTCAAGGTCTGGGACATTTTCACGATATGCTCTAAGCAAAGGTACTGGTATTTCACGCAAAGTTCTTGATCTGTACAACCTGGACATGAAAGAAGGCATCTGCATGAATGAATTAGAGCACAAATAGGAAAGAATCACCCTTATAATCCAAAACAAAACACTCTATTATGACAATCATATGAAAAGTTAGTTCAAATTTCTACGTAAGGCCACACCTTTTATAAATGAAATTCGAAAGTAGTTTAAACGCCCTAATGATTACATCAGCATCTATGTGATCTCCAGTTCCGTTTGTTCAAACTATCGTAGACCAGTCTGTAGTCAACTTCATATTTTTCTTCAATATTATTTTCATTTCTTCTGTGATGTCATTTATTGCCATGCTAGGACATTGCCTATTATAATCGCCTACTCGCGTTTTTCATTCCGTTATTTAACTGTGACATTTTTGGGATGTAGTTGCTTTTTTCCATCTGTTTTCGTGATCAATATGAGTTTGCATCACGTACACGTATAAACTCTTTCATTCTCTAGTGCGCCGTTTTCCCCAGCTGTTACATTATAACAAAACGCTATCTTTTGGAAATTCAAAGTTGTCATGCTTCTTAATATTGCTGCATACGTATAGTGATTCAATCGTCGCCGACGGCGATGTCGATCGTAATCAGAACGTCTCCGTAGAAGGGTATTTGCTGTACAAAATACAAGGTATGTCTTTCATATTTATTTTACCAGAATATCAGTTTCTGCTGGTTCCCGAATGGTACATGATTTGCCATGTCTTTCATTTCACAAGTACTTACATGTTACCTCTCATTCTTGATCCGTACATAGAGGACATACAGAAAGGCCTTGACATGGAATAATACAACATTAGAATCCAAAACAAAACGACTATATTATGACAAACAAATGGAAAGTTAGTTCAATACCTTCTTTGAATAAAATTTGAAAGAAGTCTAAACGCCTCATGATTACATAAGCATATATGTGATCTCCATTTCCTATTTTTAAAACTATCGTAGACAAGCCTGTAGTCTTTTACACTCTGTATATTTTTCAACGTTGTCGAGATGTATTGGAATCAGCTTCATATTTTTAATATCAACACTTTTAATTTCTTCTGTTATGTCATTTATTACCATGCTAGGACATTACTTGCATTGTAATCACCTTATAGCGTATTGTTGTTTAACTGTGACATTTTGGGATGTACTTGATGTTTTTCATCTGGTTTTCTGATCAGTTGGAATTTGCATGTATAAACGCTTTCATTCTCTAGTACGATATTTATTTTTTCCACAGCTGTCATATTCTAACAAAAAACGTATCATTTGAAAACTCAAAGTTTTCATGCTTATTGATATTGTTGTATATGCATAGTGATTCAAACGTCGTAATCAGAACGTCTCCGTAGGAGTGTATTCTGCTGTACAACAACGTGGCGTGTCTTTCATATTCATCTTTAAGGAATAACGTTTTCTTCTGGTTGCCAAATGGTACACAATTTGTCATATCGTTTCCATTTCACAAGCACTTACTTGTTACTTTTCGGTCTTATGGTCTTCAAAATATTGTATTTGTCGTAAAGAGATAACCATTGTTCGAAAAACATGCTCTTAATATTCTTTAGGTCTTCCAGTTTGTAAACAACCTGATCACCTAATAGTACTTGGCTGATTTTGAATATTTTCTCATTAACGTTAGGTAGACAGAACTTTGCAAATATTGTTTTGTATATTTGCTGCAGCAGTGTTGAACTTAAGAGTCCCAAATGTATCAGTTATCAAATAATCGAAAAGATTAATCCATACTTTGGGATCCGTTTTCTTCCTTGCTTGCTTCAACATGAGTTATGTCTATTTATACATGATGAGTGTTATTGTATTCATAACTTTGCCTTGGCAAAACGTCAACCGATTTTC
Organism: Margaritifera margaritifera; assembly: GCA_029931535.1. Classification (NCBI taxonomy): domain Eukaryota; kingdom Metazoa; phylum Mollusca; class Bivalvia; order Unionida; family Margaritiferidae; genus Margaritifera; species Margaritifera margaritifera. The sequence continues at coordinate 1,608,143 of JAQPZY010001560.1, forward strand.
TAGTTTTCTTTTGAGTTAAATATTTGCATATTCCTGCCATCAGAGGTTTGTTAAACCTATCCACAACAGATGCTGTTTTGTCAGAGTAAGATGACAAATACTAAATGTCGTCTCTTCTAAATAAATCCTTAACATTTATGTTGGAAAACTATTTTCATTCATCAAACTGCATCTGTTCAGGTTTCTGCACTTCAGAGATTTTTCTAAAGGCATCGTGTATATCATATCCCATTCTAATTTTAAATTTCCTACCATAAGCGTATTTTGAGGAGAAATCAATAAATGTCAAAATGTATTTGTATCTATCCTTGTATAATTCATGTGCTTTCACGTCAACAGGGTCTTGTTAACACTGGTCGTCCACCTGACTAACACAGAACCTTTTATGGGCAAAACTTTCTCTCGTTTTCTTGTGAAATGTGTAGGTAGATTGTTTAATTAATCTATGTTTCAATTCAGTGTATTTTATTTTATTATTGCCCCGTTTAATTTGTTCGCACAATTGATTGATATTTTTTGTAAGTAATTGGACTTTCAGGATCGTAGTAAAAATGTCTTAACTACTGCTCTTTGAATTGTGCTCGAAAGTCTCCGACGTCAATCATTTGAAAGGGTACAAAAATATCGAAAGAATAATTTACTTTAGACAAAGTATCTTTAGGCGTTATCAACAAGCCAGCAGGAACACCGTCAAATACAGGTACTTCATTTTCATCAATTAAAAAAAAATTTCAAATTCTTTCAAACTTATGAATTGGTTCAGATTTATGTGCAATGTATCCATTCACACTGCTGATTCAAAAAAAGCTACTTAATATAAAGTGTCACTGTGTGCTGTTTTAAATATAGCATTGCTTTCCATACATTCTATTTCTGTATTTTGTCATAATGTTGCAGATCGATCTCATAAGGTTTACAAGATACGTACTGTAAATTTTGCTGATTACAAATTGTTGTATTTCTCTCAGTACTATTTTAACAATCTTGCTAATGGGATTAACGATGATTATTTCTATGCTATCAGCATTGAATGAATCTCTAAATATTCATCTGAAACATTGAAGGACATCTTTTTATGTTTCAAATCAACATTTTCATTCTCTTGTATGCTGTGTTATAAAACAATTAGCTTTGATGACACTTTATTCCATTCAAACTTGTAAGCAAATACATGTTATATCTTGATACTTTGATTGCTGCCTTTATGCTCAACTCATGACATATTTCTATCACCTCTCTGTAAACAGTTGAGTCTATCACAATATAGCAATGTGCCATTATTTATGTTGTGAACACAATGTGATTTATCGTCTGCTCTACTCAGTGCAAACTATATTATAATGCGGTTTAAGAAATATAGTGTATTTTGCTCCATATAAAATATGAATGTTCTCGCAGTGTGGTTTGATATGTTAGTGTTCTCGCTGCCCTGAATGTGCAAGAGATGTTATGAATCAACGTCCTCTTCCTTTCATATAATTAGCCGGTACGGCAAAAAAAAAAAAAAAAAAAAAAAAAAAAAAAAAAAAAAAAAAAAAAGCCATATATTATCATTCTTGTTGTGTTGTTCCAAGTTTGTTTAATTGTACATTCATTGTACAAAGCTAATGTAATGCATTGCATGTAAGCGCATTATTATTTTCATGTCAAAAGCATGTATAGATATACACAGAGCGCATGCGTATCACTGTTTCAAACGCGGAAGTCAATTAATACCTTAGAGATCAGAGCAACATAAGAAAGTTAAATGTGAATAATACAAAACATATTCGATATTATGAGTTTAGAGGAGTCTTATTGAAGGCACAGGACAAAATGACCACAGACGGCCGAGTTTTGTTCGCTATCATTCTTCAGCAAGTGTTTATCCACGTTAGCATGCATCCCGGTGAGTAAATAACACGGATATTAATATGTAAATAGGATGCAGAAAGTATAACCCACTGCTATCTCTCTCTATATTTCTTTCTTTCTCTCTCTCTTTCTCTCCTTCTTACCTTCTATCTCGTTCTCTGTCTCTTTATCTCTCTCTCTCTCTCTCTCACACACACACACACACACACACACACACACACACACACACACACACACACACACACACACACACACACACACACACACATACTCTCAACCGACATGTAACCATACATTCAACATATACGCAAACGAGACAACTTCATAATGAATAGGTAAAGTATAGATTTTTAGCTAAAACTTTATCGTATTAGCTACCCTCAAGTATTATGTTAGGACAGACTAAAAAAATACACAAAATATGAACATTATATGATCTACAACACCAGTAATAGAAGTGTAATTCCTAACAAACGGCTTTGCTAAACCAACGTATGCCTAAAACCTCTAATTACCTTTTTGAGCAATCTGCTCTATAGTGAGGTAGGTAAAAAACGCTACTGACGGTAAAAACGTTTGTTACCTAAGTTAGCCTAGATTTAAGTTGCCATTTTGATAACTTTTGCATCGAAATTTAGCTGGAAAAGTTAATCAGGTAACAATAACAGTGTTAGAGTTGCTAGCTAAAGTTTTGAAATTTCTATATTTGTTTACTACTTTCTGAGAATTCCTTGACACATACGATCAAAATAAGAGCAGGCGTTTCTGCAACAAACTGTCTGATTTCACTATCTATTAACTCTGTATCCAAACTGATAGGATCACTCAGTCACAAAAATTCAAATTAAACCGGATGTATTTAGAAAAAATATACTTGTAATTTATGAAATCATGTTTTGTTGTGCAGTTGTTGTCTGTGAAGTTTGTACTCATGAAGACTCAGATAGATTAGAAATATCCAATTTGAGGCATAACGAATTGTTACTGTACTTCCGAGAAATATCAGAATTGAAAACTTTTATCTAAAAACTTCTTGTTCAAACTTATTTTGAAGACGCAAAATTCCATAAATGATGCATCATGTACAAAATTATAGATAGCCAACGTCCATTTTATCTATATGATCTATTACTACCTCTCACTGCACAAGTTATAATCCACGAAGTAAATTTGATTTCGAAATTTCACATTTTAGATTAGAAACATCAACCAGGCCGTTTGTTCCTTCGACCTTGTCTTTCTAGAATAACTTTGCTGAAAATATAGGACTTGCCCGGTCCTTTTGTCAATCTAGACGACTTAAAACTTCCAAAATCTGTTAAAGACTCATATACTACACGTATGGTGAGAAAACATTAATTAAAAATAATTGTAATGCACTATGTAATGATTTATTTATTAACCATGTAATTCAGCAATCAGTATGCAATTGTGGAGAGGCACCTGATACGACTTCGCATTATTTATCAGCCTGTAACCCTTACGGAGATCAACGCAGGATCTTATTTTAAAATGTTAATCACCCACTTTTGCTTTCAACGAATAAACTGCTACTTCAAGGATCGTCTGGCCTATCCTATGACCTAAAATGTAAAGTGTTTAGAGCTGTTCAAGATTTTTTATAAAGAAAACCAGACGCTTTTATGATTTTCTTCATATGTTTCTAAATGTGTACATAAAATATATATGTAAATATTATTACCTGTATCACTCATGGTCTCACGTATTATGCTAAGAGCTTTTATGTAGGAGAACAACTAGAACTCAATCTAAGTCGAAATCTTGTTGTGCAAACTCAGTTGCTTTATTAATATGGTAATAAAATATGCTTAAACTAAAAATAAAAAATAAAACCTCGTAGTGTGTCAGTGTCGTTTTGATGAAAGCCAGAGCGCCACTTGGGGCACAGAGTTTGCTTCTGGAATTGTGTTCGGCCCAGGAACAACATGATCCGGGTGTAAACGAGTGGCTTCAAACTTAAGTTTCATGTACAAATGTTAGTAATATACCATGTATTTGTAACATATGACGTCATTTGTGCACAGCAGAAGCTATACTTTGCAATATCTTCAAATTGATATGAGTGGGTAGAATTAAAGTACGGAAATTTCCAATATATAAAATATTTAACAACTAATTTATTTTGTGTTAATGTTTAAAACTTCGGTAGAAGAAGCCATAAAGTCCCAAACATTTCAGACCTGTTTGAAAGAACTCCTATAAATGTAAAGTGGGTACATGCACAAATCGGATCATATCATAGTGGTCATTTCTTCAGACCATAGTGGTCTCTAATGTTACGGGTGAGTAACCTCAACTTACAACTATATGTTTAAGGGGTCAATTAAAAAAAGAATGAGAATGTTTTACACTTTGTCAATTTTTGGTGAAGTTGTTTATACTAGTGTCATTTGATCAAATATATTTCAGTATTTGTAATTACAATAATGTACTAGACGTACTCCTTTCAGTGATATAGAAAGCCTAGATGCTGGCTAGTAACCTCCGTTTTAAAGCACTTTTCGACTACAATTCTACTTTTGAGCCCACAATATTAACAATATTAACTTGTACCCAATGTTCTAAAATTATTTACTGATATTTTACAAATTTAATTAAAATCCACATTTTAAAGCATTTTAACCCATATTTATAACTTTGAGTTCTTAAATATTAACTATTTACCTAAATTTTGAACGTAACTGGCCCAGCGTTTTTATGCAAATTTAACTGAAAACCTAAGGTCACTTGTCATCAAAATTTTACTGAAAAAACTCTTCTTATCATCAGAAATGTTTACTAAAATCCCTAGTATATTGGTCACCATCATTTTATGAAAAAAAACCCACCCACCTTATTCTCAAACTTCATAACTTCTAAAATGATATCCCTAAATTAAAAAAAAAATATCCTTACCGGTACCTGATTTGTTAACTTATTTAAATAAGAAACTTACGTTAAAAAGCCTGCGAACTACATAATACTAAGTTACATAACCCTTTTTTATCTTGTAAATAGTCACAGAATATGTTGTCACCCTTGATGTATTGAAATTATCTCACCCATACTAAGTCAACAATTGGTCTTCCGAATAAAATCATTATTATGTTCAAACTCGGTAAATGTAAGTTATTAGTCATCAAATTCAATAACTATGTAATATTAGACACAAACTAACTTCTAAATGCACACGCTGAATGTACTTGAGCTGTTTATTCAGACGATACTTGACACCTGTAGCAGTAGGTAACCTTGACCTTTGGTTTTGTTTGAAACATGTATGGACATGTTTTGACTGGAGATAAAAACGTGGCGTATAATATTAAATATCTATAGGTTTATTTTATTCAAAAATCGAACCTAGATAATTAAATTGTAAAAGGTTATGATGATAGGACGCACGTACGTGTATGTCGTTTATAAACAATAGTTATTTTATACGAATTATATTTGCTTTACATAAAAGTTTATATATTATGGACTGGCCAGTCTTGTGTTGAAGTATAGTCTAAGGTTTGTATAGCCCTACTTTATTGAAATATATAATCTTGATAATTAAGTTATATAAAATTATTGTGATAGTACATACGTATATATCATTGATAAAAACAAATAGCTATTTTATAGGAAAAAAACAACCAGGGACTGAAACTCAATCCTCATGTACACTAGAAAGTACAGTATTTGCAACTAACTGAAATAGCACTGTCGGTATAATCGTCTTATTTGTATACCAAAGGTTGTAAAATCTAAACTAGCTTTATATCTATCATTTTGTGCATATATAACTGAGTACCACCTTTAAACATAAAGCTAGCTGCATAAAAAGCAGATCAAAATATCTCCACATTTAAATAACAAAAACACAAACAAGCAAACTCCAAATAAAATAAAATAATAATAAAAAAAGAAAATAAAATAAAATAATGCGACCAATGTGTTATAAAGCAGGATACAGAATATCGTGTATGCAAAAGAGAAAATACATGCTGATGAAGTATGATAATCCATGACACATCAACTCGTGCATGTAAACAAAAACAAATCAAAGCAATAAAAAAAAATGTAAAAAAACGGAAGACAAATTCTACTGTCTTCTTAAAATATAACTCGGTTAAGAAATTAAAACCAAAAAGGGAGAGGACACACGCGATTTAAGGATACATATATATATATATATATATATATATATATATATATATATATATATATATATATATATATAACGAGAAACAAACAAAAAAAAGAACAGAGAAAAATAAAATTCGATAAGTTAATGGAATTGCATAATACAAAGTTAAGGAATTATTGGAGAAACTAAATATCAAATACTTTTTCTCTAACTCAGGTAAAAAGAGTATGCAGTAGAAAGGTTTAATCGAACTCTTAGCACTTTAATGTGGAAGTATTTTACTGAAAATGGAAACAGAAGATGGCTTAATATATTTCCAAACGTTTTCGATGGATATAATATGTCATATCACAGATCAATATGTATGTTGCCAATTAAAGGCTGTAAGCCTAGCAACACCTCAAAATTATTAATTAACTTCTCTGAATATCTTACAACAGCTGCCTATGAAACACCCAAATATAAAATAGGCGAGAAAGACAGGATCTCAAAATATGTACATTTTTGCTAAAGGCTATCTTCCTAATTGGATGGAAGAGATGTTTACAATGAGAGAAGTAATTGTAGGAGACCCTACTATAGAAATTAGAAGATTTAAAAGGAGAGCATATTGGGGGGAATATTTAACGAGAATCTTGATGCACCAATCAAGATAGTGTCTTTAAGATTGAGAAATGTTTAAAATCTAATAAGCGAAGGGCAAAGAATATGTGTTGGTAAAGTAGAATAGTTATAATTAATCTTTTAATAGTTGCGAGCATGGAGAAAGCGTTGTGATGCTAAAGTAGACCTTGATTGGTAGCCCTAATCTCATTTATAGTACTAACGTTAGTACAAAAACATTGTAATAGTCATATAAAACAAAACATATATTTACATTAATGGAAGCAATCATTTGTTATATGTGTTACGCAATTAAGTCTATGATGAAATGGGACGCCGAAATACATACTCCACATGATGGAAGAAAAAAAGATTCAGCAAAATATAATGAAATTTCAATGGTATTATAGAGAAGAAAATAACAAACTGCAATCGAACAATAATTACCAGTGAATCTGGAAAAGCTATAAAAAGAGGATCAGTGTTTTCTTAGAAATAAGTAGACTTGACACTAGTTTTATAAATGGAAAATAGTGCTATAAAAAGATAAAAAATTAGACGCTAAAATTCAGCACTGAAATTTCAATTGGTCAAAATTAGTAGTATGAAGGCAAAATATTGCTTCATGCAAAAAAACCCTTCTAACTGAGGTAGGTTGCTCCACAGATTTGTTCATTGATAAATTGAAAAGGTTATGAAACATACTGACAGCTATTTGTTGCAGTCAGCCAACAGAGAAGCAACCTGTCTGCTATCATTGCTTGTGTAATAACTAAAAACGTGAAAAATTACGAAAATCTTAAAGAAGGAGATTATAACTTCCTTTTATGCCTATTTCAACTAGAAGTGAATTAATAAGGAATTGTGAATGAAACTGAAAAAAAATTATTACAAAAAGTTACTATACTCATTGAATAAACTGTTAAATTAATATAGATTTAAAAACGTAGAAAGTCATCAACATCATTTTATGAATTGTATTCCTAGCGGAAAATAATAGGTAGAAAAATTATATTGTTTGGATCATTTAACTCCAGCTTGATTAATCAATTACACTAGAAATGGTAGATGATACAGGCAGGTCAATTTCTGTACGTTTTGCAAATTGGTATCACAGAACAAAGCCTAAAAGCATGAGAACAAAACATAAATGCAAAGTAAAGTTCAAGAAATGCTTCTTGAATTGCATACAAAATTTGGACTCTAAACAGATGCAAATGCAAAATGTTTTTTGAAAAAAATAAATTATTTTAACGCTACAAATTAATAAATTTTAACCATTAGGAAAACATATGTACATAGATTAAACACATCGGATAAAAGATAAAAAGAGCACATCCTTATTGTACAAAATAGTGACAATAAATGTTTTCTTTATGTAATACAACCTATTATAAACCCACATAGGGATCATCCATATAGGCTACATAAATATTACCTTGATAAATATAATCATTGGTTTAATAAAATGTCTAATAAATATGCAAGATGTAAAACCTCTTGCAAATTTTTTTAATATTTCTAACAATGTCTATGAACTAGTAAACACACGTTTAAGACCTGTTGGAATAACATAAATTTAGAGATACATTCACGTAGATATAGAGGATATTTGCTTCAAACTAGTGAATAATAAATATATTTCATCAGTGGGTTTTTCACCCACGAGATGAAATATGTCCGTTTTTCACTAGGAGCAATCAATTTATTTTTGTTTTTCATTTCATGCGCAAACTTACTGGCTAGCAATATGTATAACAGATTAAAGTAGCATATTTCTGACTGTATTCCGCACGATGTCAGCGGTTTACCATTTATGTTTGGCTGTGCTTTTGTGTATTTTCGCACAGAAAATACCAGTAGTAACATAATTATCTTTCCTAATTCAGGGTAAGATAGCAATTACAAAAAACGGAATAAAACACTATATGCACATTGTGGGATAAGAACCTGGTTCGTCTGCAAACGATGCGGCCTTGCTTACCACTAGACCAAGCAAGCGTCTAAAAATAGCTCAGATTTCGTGGTCATATTGTTATCGATGTCTATTGACAGGGGAGTGAAAACGAATTTCTGGTATTTCACTCCAATGAATTATCAGAATTATTTCTCTTGGAACATTTGGTAATTTACGGTCTAGCTTAAAATAAATGGTAATAATAGTTGATAAAAAAAAAACAATTATCATTTATCTGGAATGACGGATTCATCAAAACGTGCTTGATACTTTTTTTAAATAACTAAACGATGATAAATTCTTAGTAACAACTAAAACCTTTGAGGAATTGGAACTCAGTTGTTTGAGTTAAATATATTTATTCATACAAATATATGGATTTTTTTGAAAGACTTAATGAAACTGAATTACCAACAATAATTAAATTTTATTCAAACCTCATCGACTTAGTGAAAATTATTAACACTATGTAAACATGTGTTGAGACATTCCAAATTAAATACCACTGGTAATCTTCACGACTAACACGAAAAGAAATATACTTTAAATTTATGTTATGTTTTTTGAAGAATTCCGATCAGTGTATGAGTAATTACAAACTTGTCCCAGCACATTATTTTACTGCCTCAGGAGTAGCTCACGTAGCTAGTTTTAAAATAAGTAAAATAGCAGACTATAATTTCTTTAAATTATTGACTCTGTACTCAGAGGAGGAATAAGAATGATACCTAATATATATATATATATATATATATATATATATATATATATATATATATATATATATATATGTATTAGAATAAATTCATGAGTATTATAACGAACCTAACGATAACAAAACATGATATAATCGAGAATATGATACATCAAGTTCAAGGACATATTAATTTCAACAATTTATAGAACTTGGCCACGTGTCAGCCAATGTCTGTTAGAATCTTTAATTGGGCAGACAATTAACTAATACAATAAATGGAAAAAATGTCCTCGAATAATGGTTGTAAAGCTAGAGGAATTTTAGAGGTAGATTTAGAAGTATCAACATAACTAATTCCTAGTGAAACTGATTTATCTCTATTTTAGAAGAAATTGACTGAAGAGAGAAACGATACAAAACCTTCTAGAGCTAAATAATTATGTACGTTAGTAACTAAAGTTGGATATGTTATTCACTATAGTAATTTGAAGTGGTATGTTCAGTTAGGAATAAAACTATAAAGATAATACGACAGTTATATTCCATCAAGAGCCTTGGCTAAAGTCATACATATAATTGACCACATCTTTGACACAAAAAGAAACCATTGACGTTGAAAAAGACCTCTTAAGTTAATGAGTAGCTCGGTCTTCGGAAAACAGATGGCAAATGTAAGAAAGAGAACTAATGTAAAATATGTACCGACGAAAAGAAATATTGTAAACTTCAAAAGGATATTTCATTTCAAGGAGAATAATACTAGATGAAGATTAGGTATTAGTCAGTTTAAAGAACAAGAAAATAAAGGTAGTTAAACCAAGGTATGACGCTTTTAACAGTGCCAGAAGTAGGTAAGTTATGTATGAATGATTTTCACTACAACAAGCTAAAGCAGCAATATGGTGATACAATGAAATGTTTAGCGACTGATACATATTATATGGGCACAAATGTTGACACACAATTTTCACAATTATATGAAACGAAATATACAGTTTTACGACACACCCGATTACAGAAAGAATTCTTTATATGGAATATGTTAGATGGTTCAAAGATAATATGAATGGTGTAAAAATACAAGAATTGTGTGGTCTTATAAGTAAGATGTATGGTTGCAGGACTGACATATGAACAAAAGAAGCATGCAAGAGTGTTAAGACATATGTTGTTAAAACTAGCCTAAAATTAGATATGTATAAATATTACTTATTTTGCCAAACTAAAAATCACCAAGAGATGAATTTAATTATATCGTGCCATCACGAGATATACAATGCGGCGATAAATACGGTTGCTCTTTCACCACGTGATGATAAACGTTATTTGGTGGATAACATGAATTATTTTATATGGACATTCTATCAGTTAGGCATTTAACCTTAATTAAGACAATATGAGTTTTTTTTAAAAATTCCACCTTGTAATCAAACGTATATTCCAGCCTTATTAAAATAGTATTTCTTTTGTTTTCTTTTAAGTTTTGAACTATAATCTTTTTGACCTATGATACCTGCGGGTACTACATAATTTTCATTGAAAATGTTTTCCATAGAGGTTTAATCTTTTGAGTAAAATACTGCTAAAAATCTAATATTTTCATGAAGAATTTTTAGGATAGAATTATTTTTTTTTTTAACTATTGCTCATATGGGTATCCTATAATGCCTACCATTGAATGCTAACTTTGTTCAGTGTGTTACTTTCTGTTTTTACATCATTTATATTTGCTCAATCGTCTATAAGAAACAAAGTTTTTTTTTCCTGGTAAATAATAAGTAATTTTAGCGATTTATTAAATTTTGCACCAGAATCTATTAGAAACACATTGTCATCTCTAAAAAGCCATTTACTGTAGTAAGTCTTATGATACATGTTGGACTGATAATTACAATAAACTCAAAAGTTGTATATTCTGTTTGAATCCGATCAAACTTTGTCTTTCCGCAATTTGTAAAACCACACATAATCATATTATGAGGTCCATTTAGGTACATTTATTTAGTTTTTAATACGCTTCATCGTCTCTAAAAGAAAATTGATTTTAATTGGTTGTTCGGAAACAAAATAAATATAGATTTTGTGTGCGTCTGTGTTTTATTTTCTGTTGATCTGCATACCTTGCTCCATGCAATGCGTTATACTGTGTGCTCCTTCAATCGAACCATAAACAATGGTGATCAATATAAATATTGTTTGCACAAATATTACAATTTCATTATGTTTGTATTGTTTGTCAAAGAAATATTTCATTGCTTCTGTAAAGTATTTGTTTAATATATATACCTGTGAAATAGAACATGCTTCGTAATCGTTCCACATTAATCATTACGTGTTATATTGACGAACTGAAATACTTTTTAGGATCAATTTATATGTCGTTTTATACAATATCAAGACTCCTTTTAAAATAGATTTAATTGCAACGAAATTAGTTTTCCTAATGAGTGAGTCAAGTTAATTTAAGTTACCTTCTCTGGTGAATTGTGAACATAGGAATTTTCTTCAGTTTTACTTTTATAACATTCCATTTAGTTTGGAACAAAATTACGAATTTCCTTAACAGTTATTCATTTTTTTTCTTGTTCAAGTTATTATCAACGCTTGTTTATTTTGTTTCATGTAAATAGTCTTCGACGTCAACTAGCATTTTTATCAACTTACATATATCTTACATTATTTATATTTACATCAGAAAAACGATTCTTAATTGGTTTTTGACTTGATTGAAATTAAACTCCGAAGTTAAAATTCAAAGGTTCTATTTTTGCAGCTGACTAAATTTAAATATAAATCGACAGTCTTGTCGTAAAGAAACATTATTAAAATGTATTTATATCAAGGACAATATTATAAAACGCTGACAAAATGTTTATTTGTTTACGGCACATATTTTGTTTACTATATAACTCAACTTCAGAACAGGTACAGTTATTTTATCAACATCTATTGTGCAGTCCTGGAATGCACATTTTCGTACTTTTTAAATACTGCATTTATGTTCCATATAGAATGTGCTTGTCATATATAAATTGTCTGTTGTAGTTGACTGCAGTTTTGACTACGGTTTATGCGGGTGGACAGCCGCAGAGCATGTTCCCAGTGATAACTTGAGATTGGAAAGAAATGGTAAATTAATGCAATATTAGTTGCATAAATGTCTGGAGCTACCATACTTCACATTCTGTTCTTCTATCATTCATTAGCCAATTTATTTCTTTGCTTCATCATTTACTTGTTTACTTATTTACTTACTTACCTACAGTAGTAATTGGAGAAAACAAATAACAAAATGATGCACTATAATCATGCATATATTACTGATGGTGCTATATTTACTTTTTATGATTCGTTCTTTCATTCATATCATATCTATTTTTCTTTCTTTCTTTCAATATTTTCTTACTTATTGTGTATCTATGTATTTATTTACCTGTATTAATTGTATAAATTGTACTGGTTTTAGCAGCAGCAATAGTAGACGTGGTAGACGTATTAGAAGTAGAGTTGAATATCATATGTAATAGTTGCATAAATAGTAATCCCTCAACAATCTTCGATTTTTGTGGCCAATCTTCCTAGTTCCAAACTAAATCACTTCACACAGCTATAACTACTTCGGAATTGTGTAGATACTATTTGAAGATTCGTTTGAACACATTGTATTGCCACAAACAATAAACTTGTACAAGGCAAAAGAACCGGAAATCAAAATTTCCCAACTTCGTAGTTCCTCTTCATTATGCAAATAATATCTCATTAAGTGGTGCGAGTTGAAGCTTGTTTTACCACAACATTTTTTTCTGGATTCTAGTTGCTTTTTCTTTTCAGGCAAAAACGGATTCTTACATGTGAGGTCATTATCTTTGCAAGCCCATGTGATGCATTTAGAGAGTGTGCCAGTGCAGGATGCCAGCATCCAGTGCTTGATGTTTTATTACATGACAAAACGCTCTTCTTTCTATAATTACTACAGTAGTACTCTCAAAGTTGTATTGATGTACAATAACTTTGCATATTTCCTAATACAGATGCAAGAGGCTAATACTAATAATGAGTGGCAAAAGGTTTTGCTTAATATCAACAATGTGCCGAAGCACACGAATTACAAAATTCGCATTACTGCATCAATAGCAAAATATGATGGCATGTATATTGACAACATTCAACTTCTGAATGGATCCTGCAGACGTAAGCATTGTTAAATTATTATTATTATTATTATTATTATTAGTAGTAGTAGTAGTACTAGTTGTAATAGGACCAGTAGCAGTTGTTGAAGTAGCAGTAGTAGTATATTCATTACCTGAATCTTTACGTTCAATAACCTTAAATGTTTGGTGATAGATAAATCGGTCACTGCTTCACCTACTAGAAAGATATCAACGTATTTCTTTCCCTGCCGAATGAGTAAGTTTTATAAAATATATCGAATTGTACATATTAAAAACCACTGTAAAGTGTATTAAACTGCATTCTTCAATATGACACATTTTTTTCTAGTGTGTGTGTCTTGCATTTGTTTCTGTTTCATTCATCCTTTTTGTTGTGATATTGAATGTATCTTAATTGTAAGATCATGTAATTTAATTTTGCAATCAAAATGCTGCAAATCGCACATCTTTGCAAAATTTGACCCCCGGAGACTCGCAGGCAAACAACATGTTCTCTATTGCAGTGGAATGTGACTTTGAAGAAGATCTTTGTGGCTGGATAATTCGTGACTTCAGAAGGAGGACCTACCAAAATGGCAAGTACACAATTTATTCTTTACCGAGTCTAGTTCATTTTGAAATAATTGGTAAATCGGCAGAAATATTATCATATATATATATATATATATATATATATATATATATATATATATATATATATATATATAAATATATACACATATATATATATACATATATATATTGTCAATTCGTTTAGTATCATAACATATTACATTTTATTTGATTAGTAAAAATTCACAAATTATTTATTTCATGTTACTGACTCGCTTCTATTAGTAACATGTGTTACCTTTTCAAGTACTATTCTACATCTGTTGTGGTTTTTCGGCCAGCTGACTGATCCAATCATTCCTGAACCGGATTGGGAAATAGTCGACTTTTCGTTTGCCCTCTGGTAGCAGTTCTTGCTGGAAAAGGTATAAAGGTTATTTCGGAATCCCAAAGAACACGAATATTTACAGGTTTTCCATATATATATATATATATATATATATATATATATATATATATATATATATATATATATATATATATATATATATATATATACACTTGTAGAGAACTATTGGTTCCATTAGGCAAAGAATCTACGTCCCGCTTCTAACACAAAGATGGCCTGTCCATTTACATCTCTCTCTCTCTCTCTCTCTCTCTCTCTCTCTCTCTCTCTCTCTCTCTCTCTTGTCAGGGTGATTATTAAAGCCGCTGAAATTGTAACATCAGCTAATATCCGTTATAGCCCATTAGACACATACATTTAAGATTTAAGATGGCAACAGTAAACATTCTTCGAATTTGGTGATCTACAGCAATAGTCCTATGCATTTAAATGTTGCAGATGTATTTTCTATAAGACAAATACAATATATAAAATTATCAAGTTTACACCTATTGGAGATTTAGTTTTTAAATCTCTTTTTTAAAGAAAAGATGCAAAATAATTATTGCCTCCAGAACAAAATAGCATATATTTTTATATTATTATTGTCTCATCTTGCATATAATATAAACACTTCATACTATTAACTACTGCCAAAGCAAAAATAAAGGAATTATAAGCTTTAGGAATAGGTTCTCTTCCTGTTTCTAACAATTCCATTATGTTGCATTTTTTCGAAGCATCTTTATATATCGTATGTTATATGTGTCTGTATCTGACACGAGGATATTTATGATAAAAAATACATCAAATCTATAACACGCATGCCATTGTATATGATCAAAATTGCTTAATATTCTTCTAAATAATCTCTCCTATAATGATGATATAACAATAATAAAGGGTTCTTTTTTTTCTTATTTTTTTTCTTTGGTGCCAGACAATTCGAATGATATATCGTCGATTAAAACAAAACTTTCATACTTATTTTGCTTATGATTTTTGTAAAAAAAAAAACTAAAAAAAAAAAAAAAACTCAAAAAAGAAAAATCATCACGGACTTCGTCCTAAGTTTTCCTTCTTCTCGTCATTTCTTCTGTGCAATTTCTATCTATTTATTTTAGCATATTTTATATTTTATGGATTTCGACAAGGTATTTCTTTCATCGAACTACAGAGTTCAATGAAATGTCACTAACGAAATGTCATCAAACTAAAAAAATAACATATATTCAGCATATTTTATGGAATTCGACAAACTAACAAAATAACACCTAATATGCTTATGTGAAACTTCCATTTACAACCTTTTTAAATGAAAATTGCGACATATTCACTGCCTTGGTCCTTTTTATGGACCTTGTTAAAAGACATTTTCTAAAAAGACGAGTGATCGCAGAAAACTTGGTTATGGTTTATGAACAGTTCTTAAATATGACCTACTACTTCAATGCCTAATACATTGCACTATAAAGAACTATTGGACTGTGGGTGTGGGTTGGTTGTGTGTCGGCTGCCTAGGTGTGTCATTTTGGAAAGGCACTTTATACCATTTCATCGGCATCATACAGCCATTAGTGTGTTAAAAGTGTACTTAAAACCATGAAAGCAGCCAAACGTCCAGTAATTTGAATAATACATGTTTTTAGCGGCCATACGCGACACACTCATAACTTTATAGGAACGTTTTTCTTGATCGAGGATTATTGGTTATGGTGGTGATACAATGCAATACGTACAGGTTATCAGTACAGTAACTTGATATAGGTGCTTGTATAGTATTGATTTTGATAGCGGAAGAACATCGCATCTCGGGAGAGCAGAGGGGTCGAACGTGATCACCCAGATTAAGTTACTGTACTGATAACGTGAATATTATATACCTTAAATAATGCTTCGTAATAAAAAGACAAGTTATTATGTTGTTGTTGTTCTGTTCCATCCTTCTACTCACATTGTGCGTTGCGGCTGCATATAGTGCAAATGTAACGCGACCGTTGTTATGGGACGTCATCCTTTACAACCATGAACCTAAGTCTGTATCATGTTATCATTGTAATCTTAAATCTATCGAAGCTGATTAAGACAACGTTATTAAATTTGATTAGATGTTTTAGAAGAAAGAATATATGATAACAAATATTTTGGATCCTGGATGCAACCCCCCGGTGGTTTAAGAAGTGGGGGCCAAACGTCACAGTTTCATAAATGTAATTGACCTTCTTTCGAACCTGAGTTCCATCAACACTGACTGAGGGAGGGTGAACATATCTGATATAATGTTTCAGAAGCATAAGTAGATGATAACGGAGATTTCACTGCTCGAATGCAATCTGGCACTTTGGGAGCCGATGTGTTCAAACATTTAGAGTTTTAATTGTTTTTATGCATTACATACTCAATAAGTACAACATAAAATTTATTGTAAATATGGAAGAAATATGTAAACAGTTACTTATTATAGAAACAAAAATTCGCATAAATTACTCTTGAAACTTCTAATTGAGAATATGATCAATGACATAACTTGTTTTCTCATTTTTAAATGCTACATGAACATTTTTTGCTAAATTACAATGCAGTGTCTTATAGGAAGAGAGGAATGAACTTGACAAATTATTCTTTTCTAACAAAATTAAAAAAGAATTATTTGTCCTCGATATCATTTGTATGTAACAATTAACATGTCCTAAAGATTCTATCAATGTATTACACAGCTATCGGTCTCTACACTCACTAGACCCTAAGTCTTTGTACTTTTAGACTCTTAATTGTGTCTGTACCGTTTTATGTTAACATTCATTAAATCGCAATTTTCATATCCAAAATTGGTTTTAATGGATTTATAAACAGTAGAAAAGTAGTATGAATATAATGTAGCTTACAGTTTACTCCAATCATATATATATATATATATATATATATATATATATATATATATATATATATATATAGAGAGAGAGAGAGAGAGAGAGAGAGTTACAAATATATACCACACAGAGCGGAAAGTGCTATCCCTGATTGTAAAGTAGAGTCCTTGATAACATTAAGTGACTTTTTAAATATGACGAAATAATATTATCCTGCATGTTAGAAAAGTTTTAATTCGAATCTCTACAGAGATTCGAACCCGGGTCCGCGGTTTACGACACCCATGCACCAACCCCTATACTCCCCCCCCCCACCCGACATGCAATCATCACTTAAAAATGATGCATGATGATACATAGTCGCTGGTATAGGCATGCGGGCGTAGCAGACACATATATATGCAGACAAATTACTATATATAGCATAGCAGACACATATATGTGCAGACAAATTACTATCAAACAGATGTACAGGTTTAGAGAATTTAAAATTCAACCCATACTGAGATTCGAACCCTGGTTTCGCCAGATACGATGCCCATCGTGTTGCCTGTACATACCAGCCTCAATACCATCTCAACTAAGTGCACATCCTCGAAAATAATGGAACCTGGTCGTGGATAGAGGCATTAGTACGTATCAGATACACTCGCATGGCGACCCATTCATTCATTTATTAACTCTCATTTAAATACAGCCACTCTGGAGTCCTTTGACAGAAATCAAGACATATGTAAGTTAATATATAGACATATATAAGTTAATATATATTAGTAAGTTAGAAAGCAGGCATGCATGTTACAAATATACCCATTAGAGCGTAAAGTGGTATCCCTGGATACTACAAAATGATTCGTGAAAGCATGAAATTATAGAAAGAATATTATCATACATTGCCTTGCCTACATTCACCACCCCCATACCTTCTCGACGAAGCGCGCATTCCTAAAAAAGATGGAACCTAGTCACAGATTTAGGCATTCGTTAGTAGCAGACACACTCGCGTGGTGATCCAGTAAGTAACTATCCTCTATATACACGGATTCCTCTGACAGAAATCAAGGCATATAGAAGTTCATCTACAAAGTTGCAAATCTACACCAGACAGAGCTGAAAGTGTTATCCTGATTAGATAATGTTTTATGCGAGTACGGCACCCATCGCCTTGCTTGCATTCACCAATCTCCATGCATTCGTGCGTAGCAGACACACTCGCATGGAGACCCAGTAATGAACTCTTTTCTGTATGTACAGTCCCTCTAGATTCCCCTGAATGAATGTATACAAAGTAATATAGAAAATTATAACTCTTTGCGTAAAACAAACTAATAAAGCTATATACTTCCACTGAATCCGGGTAATTCCATACATCTAAAAGCTATACCTCTCCAAACAGTGCTTCAACGATGATAGCGAGGTAGAGATACTTGTAACTGTTCACAAAATACAGTATACAAAGAGTCAGTATTTGCACTTTCACTAATCCTTATTTTGAATCAAACTTTTTCGATATTTACAAGTGTGGATATCTATGATGGCTTTTATCTCTAGTTTACTGATTGCATCAAAAGCTTCTGTATCAGTTATGTAAATGAAAGCATTCAAAGCAATGATGATTTTGTAATTACATTCGGTTATTATTTTTAATAGTATTAGTGTTATTATTATCATCGTCGTCGTCGTCGTCGTTGGCGTCGGTATCGTTATTATTTCCATAGAAACAGATGAAACGATACACAAATAGATAGTAGCAGTCGCAGTAGTAACATGGATTGCAGAATAATGGCTGGCTTTACTTATAAACATGTCTAGCTATGGAGTACCTCAACAATATTACTGAAGCAGTATTTAATGAAAAGTAATCCTGTTTTTATTTTTAAAATTATTTCAGGATTTCATTAGTAAAGCGTATTTCAAAATATGGCAGCCTGAGATCAAATATTGAATTTTTAAAGATTATTTTCTTATCTCTGTTATCCAGTTATGTCTTATAAGAAGAAACTATATATCAGTCTGTCTATTTAGTGCCTTGGCATGTCTGCAACGATATCTGAATGGACGTAACGCTGCAGATGATACATGTACACTCATTCTTGAAGAAGGCTTTACCGTTCCTAGGTGTTTGCTAGATTAACTCGTCCTCATTAACGGTAAATCGTATATACTTTAAACGAGTCAAACTTTGCATTTTAGAGAGGATAATTCTTCGTTTTCTGATTCTTATTTTGTTTGCTTCACAATTTTAAAATCTAGTGTTACAATTAAATGTCCCCATGTTGAAACAGTAAATAAAGCTATTTATATTTAATCCTTATAATAATTACCCGTTTTAAATATTTTAAATTACACCTGCTTATAAAACCTTTTAAATGCCAAAATTAGGCATATTTATTGCCTTTTTGAATATGTTCAGGAGTAGTTTTCGATACAGGTTGCAGAGAGAACAGATGCTTGGATTTCACGCTTCACTGAATTACTGTTGATGTGTTCAGTATACTTGTCACAAGACTCGCACACACGAATTTAAATCTTACTGTGCCATGTAACGTTCATACATAATACCAATTGTTGTAGAAGTAGTAGTGGTGGTGGTGGTTTGTTAAATGTATGGAATATAGCTTTGAACCATAGAAGAAACAATAAATTCGCGACGTCTGTCATGCCTATATTGTCAACGTCTAAATATCGTATTCGAGATAATACGCAAACAGTGCGCTTAAAACATTATCGTCGAGGTAGATTTCATGACGTTTAAGTTTATCATAATAAGAGCATGCCAACGAGGGGGCCACGGTAACTCATCTTCTTGAGGGTCTGTCTAGCAGTCCAATGATCACGGGATCTGTATCCGTCCAGGCCAGCCCGGATCGGCTGCCTCGATGTGTTCTTTAGAAGACACTTAACTCCCCTTTCCTCGGCATGATATAGCCAATAATGTGTTGAAAATGCCGTGAAAAACCAACCGAAAATAATATACCGATGATGTTTTAAACAGTGTTTCATTATGTACATATTATAAGTGTTCGTTCCTTTTGCCTATTTTGAGTGCTCTCCACTTTGGAGGTACATTCTCTCTTTCAAAATGGTGAACCCCTACCCCTCCGAAAAAATAAACCACACACACACATGTACAATTCGTTTTTGAGACTAATTTAACTAACAAAGTTAAATCATAGGAAGACACCAGCATGCATGTTGATAGTTTCCAAAAATTCACTATGTTTTAGGGGGATTTTAGCATCTGCTTTACTTAAACAAGGAATGCAAGGATCGAGATATGTTTAGAAACTGATGACTCGTATGAGACTTTTTATTAAATGAGGGATGTACGCTTATTAAGGCATGTGTGAAAGTATTACGTCCAACACGTTAATTGGATTCAGAGAATCAAATACATGATTTTCGGGAATACTAGACCTGAAAGGATTTTACATCACACGCTACAATACACATCTGTACCCTTAAATTACACACAATATAGCAAGAAAGAAAGAGTTATAATGAGACATTTGATTGTTCACTTATCATTTTAAAAAAGCATTTTTACATAAAATGCCATCATTTATTTATTTAGGAATGTAATTTCTCAAGAACTCAGATGCAAGTATTTCAGGAAATATTCGTCGCTGAGAAAGGCTATCTTTCTTTCCTTCATCTTCTTATTTTCTTTCTCTGTTTTTATTTATTTTTATTTCTTCAATCATTTGTTAATAATTGCATGTATTTCAGGGATAGGTCACTATTTGCTTGCAGAGGGAAGAGGTATAACCGCAATTATGGAGAGTACAAATATTTATATTGACAATTTCAAATGTGTGATATTTTGGTATCAAATGAGTACAGATTATGAAAACAAAATTGAAGTCCTCGTTCAGGATGAAGTTGGGAGCAACATATGGAAAATATGGACTAAATTAAATTACCAGGATACTGCTTGGCGACCCGCCATCGTAGAAATTGAGGTTACAGATACAAGAGTGATCCAACTTCGCATAAACGGAACAACTGGATGGAATGATAACAGTTGGATAAGTGTAGATAACATTTCAGTCACACAAGGATCCTGTCTAGGTACTCTTACTACTACTACTACTAATAATAATAATGAAGAACATGATGATGATTATAGTTATTATGACGAGTATTCTGACATGATGATGATATTATTATTAATATTATTATTATTATCAACATCATCATCATTTATTAAACTTATTTAGAAACATATGGACGAATGGATTATATGGCCATTGAATACATTTGATATGTAACTATGTATAAAGCATACCTTAATTTCAGAATAGAGCAAGCTGTTCCTATATTTACCGTATAATAGTTTTTTTCAATTCAAAGAAGGGACACGTGCTACACAATATGCAAGCTGCAATCGATCATCAAGAGATTTTGCCACATCGTCAAATCTTCTGATATTCAGACATCTATAGGACTAATATAAAGAGATTTATATGTTTGACTACCGTAAAGAACAACAAAAAACAAAAAAAAAAAAAAAATAAAATAAAAAAATAAATAAAAAACAACGTTTAAGTGCATGACAACCTCACCAGAAAGAGTCACGTAATTTTTAAGACGCACGCTGGCATGGGTGCAAACATATGCCCGATGCAACGGAAAATTCCAAAGTTCAACACCAGGATAAAACTTCAACACGAACCAAATACTATTTGATCTCCTAATATGTGCAGCTCTATATTTTTACGAAACCATAGACTTAAAGAAAGGTAAAATCCGCACCAAACTAAAAAAGAAACATGAACAACTATTACATACAACCAGACATACTATCGATTCCCTTAAGATGCTAACTATTGGGTCAGACCCGGGGTGGGCTGACGTAAAACGCACATATGAATTTACAGTTGAAACCAATTAGGGAATCGGCTCTTCATGAGAAACTCTAAACTGCTCATACTAGCTTTTCCATATTCACTGATGGGCACAAAATACCTCACTATTCTTTCTCTGTTTTGTCTCATTTTTTCTTGACTGAAGTTGGTATGTTATATGGCCTTCACCTTTGCATATTGTATTATTATTATTATTATTATTATTATTATTATTATTATTATTATTATTATTTTTAAATTTCAAGTCTTTTTACTGTATTGTTGGTTTCCCTTGAATCCAATGAGAACATACTTTGTTTTAGCAACTTTC
Source organism: Margaritifera margaritifera (assembly GCA_029931535.1). NCBI lineage: Eukaryota > Metazoa > Mollusca > Bivalvia > Unionida > Margaritiferidae > Margaritifera > Margaritifera margaritifera. The sequence continues at coordinate 1,630,549 of JAQPZY010001560.1, forward strand.
TCTGCAGATAAATTTTACCCGATATATTACACTCCGAGAAGATATATTACATATACTGTAGGTGGTGAAGCGGTTGTTTTCCCCTCACGGCATCCTTCCTTTATTTTCTACCATTTCTTGCAGACGTTTCGCACTTGCCAGTCAATGTCATACATTTGCACCACTTTACGTGTTGTCATTAACATTTGTGATGTTGTTTTAAATATTGTATTAACCCTGATACACTTATATTGATTTCACTTTTTGTCACAAATAAAACAACCCATTTAAAATATAATGTCTTATACGACTTGTAGAGTTAACACATTGCACCACTTTGGCAACATTTTTCAGATGTGTTTTGGATATTCTATTTTATTTAAAACTCGTCTGATGTAAAGTTTGCCACTTTTTAGATATACACACTGAATTATCGTATACTAAATATTTGTTTTCATAATTAGAAAGCTCTACAGCTTTGCCAGATATACGGTTATCTTTTCCAAACTCTAGATTGCACTTTCTCTGAAGGATTTTGCTACTGGGAAGGAGACCGCCAGTGGACAATAAACCAAAAAGGTAAATAATTTTTGTAATTTAAATATGTTCACAATTTAATTAAAAACATCCATGGAGATGTTCGACATAACAGAGGTCCAACAGGCACCAATACAACTCTGTTCCGTTGGCTTTGAAATTCCTTATTCACTACTTGTTAGTAACGTATTAGATAAAGCGGTATATTTCGTATTATGAATATTTCTTTTGCAACAATATTTCCCGAATGACGTTTTCTACTTTCAGAATAGGAAAACTGTAAATTGGTTTGAAAATCAACAGAACATGACTTCGAAGTGATGCCTATCACGTCTACTGGTTATAATAAATTTATCCATTGGTTATACTAATTTTGATCAAGCATCACTCAGAAATGAATACATGGTTGTGTTTTGCCACTGCGACCAGAAAATTGTTCACCTTTATTTGTTATTTTCATTTGCGTGGGGTGTGTTGATAACCTTGGTTATTGCGAAAGGAAAACAAATAACTGTTTAAAATTCAGCTGATCCAATATCTACAAAACATCTGAGCAGTGATATAGGTCGAACCATTTTCTTGTAACAAGAACCAAAACGGTCACACTGGTCCGATGATGGAACAATCTGTATCCAATTAGATGTAACCTTAAACGCATCTATACCGTGATTTGGTAAAAATTTTCAATACAGCATTGAAAAAGTGACAAAACACGTGCAATTCCTAATTTCACCTAGCCAGGGAGCTTTCGTGTGTGCTGTCGGGCACAACGGAGCAGCCTTTGAAGAATCGTGTGTTATTGTTAAGTTATTTTCCAATGTACATATAGATTCTACGATTGTTTATTTTTTCTTTATATAATTAAATTAAAATCAGCAGAAATACCATTATTTTATTTGAATGCTTTATTCTTTTATAGCCCTACTATATACATTCACAAACTGCACAGCTGTTATAAATGAGTCAAGTTTGACTTCCAAGTCAGAATCTCACCAGGACCGAAGTGTCTATCATTTAAATACTTTATACAACACAAGAGAGTTATGTGTATAATGGTGAAGTCTAATGATGGACTGGTACTCTCGAACAAATCGGACCTTATAAGGGATATATGGACTGATATTCACGCCAGTATTGATTTAGCAAGAAAATCGAGGATCGCAATAAGCTTTGTGCATATAGATAGTTGCTATGGACAGAACGCTATCATGAGTATTTCTCTGAAGCAAGCCATTGTCCAGGTAAGGTACCACATTATAAGCATTGTATTAAAATATAACAAAAATTATATAGAACATAGCCCATTCTTATTAATATATTTTTGACTTCGGGAAAAAAAAAATAAATATATATATACACTGATATTTCTCACATGTGAAAATACTGATTCCCCATGATGCAACACAATTGAGAACAACGTGCCAGAGTTGTTAAGAAAATGTTGTTGAAAGGTGTAAACATTGCAAATAAAACTGAGAGCGAATTCTAAATTTGTAGCCTAAATTAATGAAAGAAAAGTATAGGACAAAATAGGCAAAGAATTATTCACCAAAACTGATAGTAATTTGGCACCTTTTGCTTGAAGTCTTACACAGTAATGTTTCCCTACCGCTATAGAGAAATACACAACCTGCAGAAATGACTCCTTCTATTTGCTGGTTTGAACATGATGTTTTGGTCAGGTACGTCTGCATATCGTAGATTATTTAACGAAACGTTGAGCTAATATATTTTCATTTATTAGATCATCTCAAATCTACACTTTTTCTCATGTCGCCAACTATTTATTAAACGCGTCCAGGTAATCATAACTTCAGGTCCCCAATTGGTGTGGGACTGATAGAATAATCATAACGATATCATAACGCAGTCGTTTCAAAACAATTCAAACACACACACACACACATATCTATCTATCTATCTATCTATCTATATATATATATATATATATATATATATATATATATATATATATATATATATATATATACATACATACGTCTAGATGCACTTTAATTAATTAATATTCACCATACGATAATATAAAGTTTCTTTTTCTGTGCATGAAAATCGTACTTGTTTTTCGTCTAAAGTCTAGGAGATTGTGGACCCTCAAATTTGCCACAATACACACTACTGTTTGGAATAGATATAATAGCACATACATTCTAAGCATCCCTTTATATACTATATTATAATTCAAACTGCCGTCGTTGGTAGTGCCAACTGTTGTGTTGTATAGCTTTCCATGTTTCGTTTAACACAGACACACACACACAGGTGTGTTTGTTTTCTCTAAGTAAAGGGAAAACTTATTTAAATACAAAAAAGTAAAAGTAGTATTAACATGACCTCATGTGCCATAGCAAGCTGCATTTTGTTTTCCCGCTTGCTTGGAACAAAGTACGTAGAAAGCCTTGCAGGAATTAACTTTGCATTATCTGAACGTCCTTGAACACTTATGGGCAAGAAATGTACTCTTATAAATGATATTGTTGATAAAAAGTCTTATTCAAAAAGAAAATATTAGAATCTGTAACGGTAAATATATTTCAAAGCTTTTGCCTTCTCCTACTTAAAGTAAATATATTTGTTTTTAAAAGAACTACCAAGCATTCAAGTGACAGATACATCAGCGAGGAAGATGAATGAAGATGAAATTAGCAGTGGAGGTGAGTTTTATCAACCAATTCATTTTCACATTTGGAAAACGTGGATACAGAAATCGCAGAATATATTTAGTTTCCAATCGACCGTCACTTTCGGGATATGGGTCTCTATATTGAATCCACCGTTCAAATGATGAGACATTTGAGTTATATTTTTGTGTATCTTGTGTGTATTTTATACATCTCGTGCATCGTACGTGCCTTGCCAACCTTGTGGTCCCTTAGAAAGATGTTTAGAATGATAGCACCAATTACTGTACATTTATTATCTCCTAAAAGCTTATAGAAAGCTCTGTCAGATGGCTGCATTTTAACTCCTAGAAACAAAATCAATGAAATGCTATGAAGGCATGTAATCTTATGACCACTTTGTAACAATATATATTCTTGATTCATTTGAAGAAAATGAATAAGTGTGTCAATATTAAGGAATGTGGAGGATTAATTTGCCGTGAAAATATAGTTTCGTATACTCACAATCTATCAAACAATCGAGAAACGAATTTCGTATTCAAAAGAAAACAGTATAATAGTATTGTACTAAATAAGCCAAATGTACAAAAGCGGGAGTGAAAGTTTGCAAAAGATTATAGGATTGTTAGTGCCATTGTGAAGTCATGCATATATTTCTTGAAAAAGTTCTGTAGAGGATGACATTTTAAAACATTATATCCAACATGTCACATAAATGTAACACAGCAGAGTGAGAGTAATACAATTTGAAATGTCTGACGATGTGTGAACATAAGTGGTGATTTTACTTTATGTAAATATCCGTTTCACTGGCTATATTCAGACCTCAGTACTAACACGCAATTTCTATTGATAAAACTACCTATAAAGTAAAAAAAAACATCAATATACAAAATAATTTCCTCTTTTATACCAATTTAGCAATTTGTCAATATAATTCATGACATTGTCACAAACGCATGTAAACCTTCGTTATCATATATATATATATATATATACACACAGTTTTTTGCGGCGTGTTTATTACTCTCACTAAATTATAGAATTAATGTGATATAGACCAGACGATATAGTAAAACAGCATTAAATAAATAAGTGAATGGACCTCAATTTTACTTGATAATCTATTATCACCTAAATATGTATCACCGTTGTTGTTGTCAACATAGAGATAAAAGGAGAAAATTCTAGATTTATAAGACAATGAAGCCCCACATTGCAACAATCGTGCGTTTATTTAACAAGCTTAAGGAATATATCATGCAATTATTGAAAGAACGTAAGCTTAGACAAAGAACTGTCGTAACTCTGTTGTTAAAGATTAAGGAATATATCATGCAATTATTGAAAGAACGTAAGCTTAAACAAAGAACTGTCGTACCTCTATGCACAAGATTAAGGAATATATCATGCAATTATTTAAAAAACGTAAGCTTAAACAAAGAACTATCGTAACTCTATGCACAAGATTAAGGAATATATCATGCAATTATTGAAAAAACGTAAGCTTAAACAAAGAACTGTCGTAACTCTATGCACAAGATTAAGGAATATATCATGCAATTATTGAAAGAACGTAAGCTTAAACAAAGAACTGTCGTAACTCTATGCACAAGATTAAGGAATATATCATGCAATTATTGAAAGAACGTAAGCTTAAACAAAGAACAAAGAACTGTCGTAACTGTATGCATAAGACAAGCTGTGATAAAGCAGCTTACGAAAGTGGTAATAGTGACAAGGAAAAACAAAATACTGGTCGCTGCATTATTTAGTGTAAAGGAATGCACATACCTTCCAATTAATTTCAGACCACAGTTCTGAATTATATTCAATGCACGTTAAGAGAAAAGTTGATTAAATTCCGTGTTTAATACATTTCAGTTGCAGTGGGTGGCATCGTCGGTATAGTAATTGGTTGTCTTGCATTGGTTGTAGCTGTGTCACTGGTGGTTGTGTACTTGTACAGGTATACTACATTAAAATATTTATATACAATAACTAAAATTGCCAATAATATCCACGAAATATTCAAACATTTTAATATGATTCAACCAAATCAAAATGGAAATTAAACTGCAAACTTATTTTATTGTCATATTCCCGGGATTATCAAGAAATAATTACATGATTGGACATTAAGCAGAAGACCCGATGTAACTGCAAGAAAAAAAAAATTGGTGAAAAAATCGTCGTTGTTTTTTTTTAATAGATGAAAAATTCTGTTATAAAATCATGTAAATAACAATGCAAATTTGATCGATTAATCTGCAAACTAGCATTAATTGTGTAACCTAGCGAAAGTATTTACCAACATTAATTATGGTTTTAATCAAATTATCTTCGGAAAATTCGAAACATAAGTAGAATTAATTATGACGAGAACATTTATCCCGTTTTCAACACATATTTTCTATTCTTTAGAGGCGAGAAAAATCTTGTAATGTTCCCTGGTTTAAAGAAGCAAAATCATGCAAAAGGTAAACACAGTTTTGGATGATTTGTGTCTATAATGTAATGCCGTGTTTCTTAGGTTTTATTTTGTAGTTTACTTTATGGCTTGTTTGTTCTTTCTTTGTGTTTTGCAAAATGTTGTTATTTTACTATTGATACTTTAACAGCTACTTTTTTTGTTGGCAGGAGAAGATGTGCGTCCAGCAAGGAGACGAAGGCGCCCCAAAACAACGCAGTTACAAATAGAACGTCTACAGGAACATTGAGGACAGACAGCAATAATCAAAATGATATCAGCTCTTCCACAGACAGAAACAACAGGATCACTGAAATATTCCGTTGCAATGCACACACAAGGTATGCCACAGCCGAAAAGAGGAGGCCGCCAAACAGTACACTCATATATAGTTCTCCCCAAGGCAATATACCTTCATATTCATTGGCTGAATATAAAGGAAGCAGTGTAAGAAATCCTAGGCAGTCTCATTGCCTAAAGCATTACAGTGGCGACACAGAAGAAAATAACTCTTATGATACTATCGATGATACAACGGGCTCATTGCCTGACAGTGTCTACGACCACACGAATGAATTTCGTGATGATACCTAAGACAGCACGATTCCAAGTACCAAACACACATTAGATGAAACATACAATCACACAACTTTTAAGACAACATTAGATAACACATATGATAGTACAAATGTTACCGATGATAGTACATATGACAGAAAGATACATTCTCCAAAACAACATGATTCCAATCCCACTTATGATCTTACGGGTAATGCTGTTTTTGAAAGTGCCTATGAGATAATCCACACTACAACTAAAGGTTTAGACGACACCTACGATTACACTTTATGAACGTACAATTATGACAAGATCAGTCATTAGGTAATTGTGATCTTTTGAGAGTTTGCTTTTATACTCATCATGACATAAGACATAATTTCAAATAAAATGCATCAGTAGGTCATAGGTGCCCTGCTACATTTAGCTCCATCAAGCTGTCTCAGCATTTGAACTCCCATCAAACTATAACATAATACCTTCTGGCCTGGCCAAACTACAACGAAAACAAGGATTTTTGGTGTTCACAAATCTGCACTCTTGATATGCAGTGGCCAGATTGAAGCATTAATTAAAGATGCATACACGACAATATTTGTGTGTGTGTGGAATAAGCTCTTATGAAGGAGGAAACCACCAGATCATTTGATCCACCTTTATACCAAGCTGAAACCATCTTCTACAAACTGATTGCACAATAGAAATACGTTTTAAACGCGAGAAATAATTACAGGACAATTTATATTTGAAGCAAAAACAACATATGATCATTGATATTTCCAAAGCCTAGATAAATGCGTGAGATCAGAATATGCTCTCATAACAGCATTATTATCGCCACCATCAGCCGAACTGGCATTTGATAGCAACTTGAATAAGTTTTTGTTATATACTTCACTTAAACACTTCCATACATTTCTTTTGAATGCGAAGAGCTAGTTTTTGTCTTTACTTACCGACTAACCTTTCTCCACTTTTATATAATTATAGCATCATCCTTGTTATCAAAACTGCGATAAAATTAAATTCATACATCAAAGGACTTACAACATGAATAACGTAGAGTCTGCAGAATTATCTCAGAGCATTAACGGTTGAAAATAGTATAGCAATGCTAAAACGCACATACGAATAGACGTTTAGGGAACTATTCCACGCGGTATTAAACAGTTTACAATTACATTGTTTGTTGCGAGTCGGATATAGCGATTAGTGAAGTAATTTAAGAATCTCCTCAATAGACATTTCAAACCGCTGATCTATTTTGTAAAATTGAGTAGGTTCTGCAAGCAATATGCTATTACTGTGTTCTTTGTGTCTTACATGTAATAATTTTCACACACAATGTTGATAGAGATATGCTGTGAGAGCGTTGATATGCAACTCTTTAGGCTGTGCAGTTCTGCTTTACACTCCGTGTGGATTTATCACACCTTACTCTGTATTTTACAGCTGCATCTGTTTGTGCAGTCTTTGGTTCAAGTCTCAAGTATATAAATGATAAAAATGATACCAGCAGTTAAATACGATCTTGTCAGTAAGACAATTTTTTCATCTTATGTTTGCTTTTTCCATGTTTTATTTTAATTCTTTATCGCTCAATCCCCTCTAACACAATGAGCCAATTAATATAAAATACGTTTTTACCAAGTAACTAAATAAAGCATTTGTCTCTTCTTATGTTTTACTTGTTTCATGTTCTATTCTAATTCTTTATTGCTCAGTATATAGTGACATGATCAATCTGTTCAAATTGTCTACTATATTTTCTTGCTTGTTAACCAAAGTGTTTTTTTATTTATTTGAATTTAAATGTGTTTAATATTAAAGTGTTGACTTCTTAAGGTGTGATACCTTTATCTGGTTTGTCAAGACTTTCTTCATTAACGCTTGTAGAAAATAGAGTTGTATGTTTCCTTTTGTGTTTCTTTAGCAGGAAAACCTTTGCTTTAAATGAGTTGAATTCATATATCTCGTTAGGATGTTTCCTTTGATATGATAAGAAAGATTGCACACATCACTTGCTGAGGATTAATAATAACAATACTACATTTATGTATCTTAATTTTGTTATTAGTTAAAAAGTAATTTATCTAAAGTCTGTAATAAGCTCTCACAATTTTTTTACAGGAGTCTTTAATAGGCACTAACTATTTGTCATAAAGAGTCGCTAAAGTGCAAAAGTTACTTTAGGTACCCATTTCAATATTTTTTAAAAATCGGTTTTACTTCCTAGATTGTTGAATACTGAAGACATCTTTATAAAATAATTATAGTTACAAGCCAGCAGAAATATATAACTTTCATAGAAACGCTATTGTGTGAAATCATGATAATTACCTGTAGAAAGTGCAAAGAACGTACATTTCGTCACGAATTTGAGAAAATGCATGATGTATGGTTGTGACATGTACAAAATTAGCAAATAATCATAAACGGAATGGGAAAGAAGATTAAGAACATCGAGATGTAAAATGTTTGTAGAATGTAATTGTAGGAAGAAATTAAAACTTTATTTTATGAAATTTGATATTAAATAAACACTACATTTAGAAAAAATGTCTGAAAACAGTTCTACGCACTTAAAGGTTTGTCGACCGCAGACGTAACTAAATCAAAATAATGTTCAATATATAAGTCCCAGGACTTTACTGCTATCAATAATAACGTTGAAGGTGTGTCGACTTCAAAAGTAAAAAAATTAAAAATGTATCCCAATTTGAACCTAAAAGAAAATTCTCCGTCATAAACTTAGCAGCGCAGTACACCAAAGACAACGACGACAAGATGAATTCTAACTACGGCGAGATAAGGATAAACTGAAGACAATAAGCCAAAATTATATGAATTCAAACACACAATTTTGAGACCAATATATGGATTATAAAGTTGAACCTTAACAAATGCAACAAACCTCACAACAGATCAAAACAGATCGCATTAGACCATTAGAGAGAAGCAAACCATGTCGCATTAGGTTATTCGAGAGAAACAAGGCAGGTAGCATGAGATCCTTGCTACAAAAGACAGCAAATACAAGATAGAGAGGCTCTACGCATTTGCTGTTCAACTCGAACATCTCAAATGATGCTTATCAGTATGTTCAGGATGTAATTGAACATTTGAACCTAACGATATTTGGGTAATGTTCTATGCGATGCGATATATTTGAAGAGTTTGGAAATGTTTGCAAGAAACACTACCAATTAGACACTGTTTAATATTACAGTGCCACCGATTTAGTTCATGACGCTAGTTTGAAGACCACAGGTGCTGCATCAGAACTGTTACTATTTGTGATAATCATGAGTGGATAAGAGGAGAAATTAGTATGGTACCACCCCGAAGGTAACCACAAATATTACGCATAAGATACAGACGAGATTAGAAATAATGGCAAATATAAAAATCCATACCGAAGTTTAAACGAGTTGATGTTTGAATGAAACAGGGTGATGACAACCTTTAGAGTAGTCTATGTGGCATTATTACCATGATTTTAAAAAGTTTACATAGGCAACAAATGAGCAAATTAAAAGGATAGGAAAAAATCTTTTAAATATCCCAGAAGACAATGAAATCGGTATTCTCTTGCACCTGAAAAATTCGTACCTATAAATGATGATATATCCAAACTTTAGAAACAATTTATTTAAAAGAAAAGAGGAACATAACCAAATGTACTACATTTAATGTGTCCATTGAAAAACGAACAAAAATATGTAATTCACCACCGAAATCCAAAATTGTACAATCAAGAAGCACTACAACTGGAAAAGTACACATAGCTGGCTTTATCTGAACAACAACCATGGCTGAACACCTACATCGAGCTCAGTACAAGTTTGTGTCAAGAAAAAAATAAAAAATATGAAATCGGAAGTCTTCAAACTAATGAATCACAGTGTATTCGACCAACAAATGAAACATGTTAGGAAATTGACAATTGGTAAAATATGACTGAATTGAAAACAAAACAACAACCAAACTATACAACCCAATTTACAGTGGTTTCTCTGCATTGGAGATATAAAAGTAGCCTGTGTACGAATTCTACTTAAAATCTTCTACGTTAATATAATCAAACTACTTGTCACTAATACAGATTCATTGCGTATCTTCTATAAATCAAAACTTTTGTAATGACATGAAGAATCATATTAAATTGTACGAAACAAGTGATTACGTGAAGAACAATGTGTTTAACGTACATCACCTTACCAAAAGAACTCCGTGTGGTTTCCAAGATGAACCACGGATTAAAGTGCTTTGCTGACTAAGATATAACTATTTGTTTCTATTTGTTTAGGACCGATCACAAAGAGAAAACGATGCGCAAGGGATTTTTAAAAAAATAATTAATCAAAGAGAATTTAAGATTAAATATGTATGAGAATTATTTATTGACTTGTGTAGAAACCTTTCAAGAAATGAACTTGCTTAGTTCTCATCACCATGAGCTACATACCATCAAAATAAACTTGCTCAGGTCTTATTTTCATGAGATGTTTAACACCACAATGAACGTACTCAGGTCTTATCATGGTGAGATGTATAACATCAAAATGAACTTGCTGAGGTCTTATCATCCGGAATTGCATAACATCAAAATGAACTTGCTGAGGTCTTATCATCCGGAATTGCATAACATCAAAATGAACTTGCTGAGGTCTTATCATCCGGAATTGCATAACATCAAAATGAACTTGCTCATCGGGAGATGCATGACATCAAAACAAACTTGGACAGGTCTTATCAACATCAACATGAATTTGTTCAGGTCTTATCAACGTGAGATAATAATATCACAAAGAACTTGATCATATCTTATCATGATAAGATGTAAAACGTCAAATGAAAAGTGGTTTCAGCAGCTCATTATGTTGAAAGATTTTTGGTTGATAACGTAAACATGCTGCCTTAGAGAAATTTTAAAATGAGGCATCTTGCAAAGTAATTTGAAATTTTAAAGTAATAAATAAAATGTCACGTGCTATTAATGTACATGTCGTTAAAGAGTTGTGCTGACATGGAATTAAATCGGTTTACAACATACAAGACATCACAAGAAACTATAAAATGGCACTAACTTTGAACGTCCTCTCGGAATTAGAAACAGATACGTACATACAGACAGTATATAACATGCCAGGGTGCCTAGGAGCACATGATAAAATGGCGAGGGAGTTTATGGCCTGCAATCTCCATTTAGGCATAAAGTAAGTTTACATAAATAAAAATAACTTTCATCAAAGCAGACGATGTACTTGCCCTTAAAAAACAACTCAACGTTTCTCACGTGGAGCAACTCATAACCGAGAATAAAAAGCAATTACTGAACAGTTCAAGAAATCAAAGACAAGTTGAATCAACTAATAAAGCAGTTGGTGCTGGGCCAGTGAACACTAACAATATGGATGATGGTTATTCCACCATCTTTTTTTTAACTGATTTCAAAATTAGCTGAAATCAAGTGCTAGTAATTGTGTTTTTACCTCGTCAGCGTCTATAGTGTTCACTGGATGCGTCTAGCCTGTCAAGACTGACATCTAGCTGCGGCAGCAATTGGTTCTCATGAAACATTCAAAATTATTGAAATCGATAGGCTAGCACCTGCTGTAAAATGAACAGAAGGCAAACGAGTATTAGGCCTTCGATACGAACTTCATCGGAGAGTTACCACTATTTCTGACACGGGCTTCCAGAAGGTAGCTAGTCTTATTAACAAGACTTTCGCGTTATTACATATCTACTTGGGGCCAACGTCTGGTAATATTTGTACAACTGATCGTTACCGATAAATACCACTCGTTTTTTGTATAAAATGTTGGCGACTTGAGAGCTTTTTTGCTGATGCAAACATCTGTTTTAAAGGTACAAGTTCTATGGACCGAGGCGAAACTATAAAAGGTCAATTGATGGCATTTTGCATATTTATACACAACAAGTATAACCTGGCAGTTGATAATTAAATTGAATATCTATTAAACCGTACTTAAATCCAACAGTTTAATAGTAATGATTTTTATGACGCTAATGTACACAAGTGATAAACTGACACAATCCTCTGTCTAGGTAAAATACTTATGATAAGATATGCTTTCTACAGGTAAGTAATAATTTATCATAAAAAGTGTTCAGTGCATCGCAAAAAGGCCATTATATAGTGATCTGTAAATTAAGGATCGTCGGACCCATGTTGTGTTGGAAAACTCATATTTTGACATAACTCCTATGGCATTGCGTGTAGAATGTATGTTACTAGTTTTTACACACCAGGAATAGCCCCATCAACATCCAAAATGCACAGATCAATGCATTATGACTTATAAATTAACGCATTAAATATGAAATATGCAGCGTTTGATGTGTTGTGTGCGTCTCTTTAAGATATATAAATGTTAGCAATTTTTTACGAAAATGAATTGAAAAATGTGAGCTTTAAGTCACATGAGGAACTATAAAAAGCAAACTAATCCCTGTAAAACTTGAGTGTATCCTGTTTTGTAGTTAAACACGCGTATCACAGGATAAAGGCGGTCCTACTGTATTAATTTAAAGCAATGCATTTTCATATTTACAGGATATTATGTATCGTTTCCTTGCACCGCAAGATGAGATATATGCGGTATTATAAAGGAAACATCAAGTCTTGCGTATCAGCTATTTATGGGAACAATAGTTTTAGCATCAATAAATACAATGTTTGACCATTTTAAGAATATTTTACACTGTCCAACGACAAAAGCAAGTCCGACTGAGATGCGCAGCACACCGGTTTTTAACATTATTTGCCAAGTAGTTAAGAGGATATATCTATCGATTCGAAAATGTGCGGAAAATATCTCTCTTAGAAATATATTGCAGTTTCCATTGATTGCTCCAAGACACAAAATGCTTTAATTTTCTTGCAGCAAGTATAACTTCTGTAGGCACACATACTCAAGCATCAATTGGCATGATTAAAACATTTTAGGAAATAAAAATAAAATATGAAAAATATTTAAATAGCAATTTTGTGTATCTGACACACACACAGATATATATATATATATATATATATATATATATATATATAAATATATATATATATATGTATATATATATATATATATATATATATATATATATATATATATATATATATATATATATATATATATTGATGCAAATATAATGAAACAAGTTAGAGATTTACATTTCGTTTCAAGAAGGAATTGAATGACACCCATCATCTAGGTATCATCATGCACCGGCGCTCTAGTCCACTCCACCATTACTCAGCTATGAGCTCATCCCCACAAATAGATGGAACAAAGTCGAAGGAAAATGATGGAATTGCACAGGAACGAGCTCGCTAGACAAACCAGATTTGACAAGCAGTCAAATGCATGTGCTCACTGGATTTCTATTTACAAATGAAAGGTACATACATGAAATTATAATTACAAATTATTACCTGTATACCATACAGAGATTATCCCTGGATTCCACTCAGTATGCATGGATTAATGCTTGTATTTTTATGTATATTTAATCTATAATGTGTGTTTACATTTTGTCTATGATGGTAAGTTGTACTTTAGATTATGGTCAGTTGTAAACAGAATGTTTACAAGCGTTTGAGGTCTTGTTGACAGTTAGACATGTTAGACATGTTTTTATTGGATTACTTAACATACTTTTAAGATATAGGTCAAATGAAAATGTGTATAAACAGGGATTTGGTCAACAAACAATTAATTCCTACTTTGGATATATCTGCGGGAATCCATTTGTGATCAGATTGTGATCACATTGTACAGTTTGTGCGTCTGAAATCAGATATAATTCGAGAGGAATTATTTATTTAATATATTCATTGGAATTATTAAAGTGCTCATTGACGTTTGAATTAATACATTACTTGGACTTCCCTGAACTCATTCACAGACATTCTGGATTGTATCATTGTGTTATATCAGGACATTCAAAATTATTGTAACTCATTCGGAACATTCTATATTTTTGGACTTGTGAATAGGACATTAGGATTATTTAGAACTTGATTTATAATATTGTAAGTATATCTTGAATTTCACTTTGCATTACAGGGAAATAAATTGTTTGTTGATATTATTTAAATTGTTGGTTTTACTTTCTTTCTGTTAGATACATTTTAAGACCCAGAGTCGTAACAATATGACATACATTTATATATAATGGAACAAATTTAATCAGACAATTTAAAGAGTTATACTTTATTTCAAGCAGAAATTGAAACCGCACGGAGAGTAACTGTACCTATCACCTCTCAACGAGGTGTCCCCTATTGATAGACCTATAACTTGTTCTACATAGATGTATCAATTCTCTTTAAGTGTTGATGAGAAAGCATAAAGATCTGTGGCAAGCCGAGCATCCATCATACTAAGATAAGTTGTTTGGAGAAACGATGAAAACAAGGATGATGCTGCTTGAGATAAGACATGTTTATTTCCTGACTGCCTGCAAGCAGGGAAACCAGGCTTGAAGTTGCATCCTGCTATCATCAATTGTACTTCACACAATCATGTACTTAAGAAATGTCATAAACTGGAATACAACACAAGTGTCCGGTGTGACTCTAAAGCTATTACAAAGTACAAACGTATTAATATATCAAATTCTGGTTCGACTCATGTAAAACAGTTTAACCTACTATTAAGCTACGCCCGTATGATTGATCTTTAACTGTTAATAGCCAATTGTTTTATTTAGTTAATTTTTTTTTTTTTTTTTTGGGGGGGGGGGAGGTCTAGAAATAATTCTAGAATAATATTTTTCTTTCCACCATTCAACCTTGTGGAATATATTTATATTTGGTTTATTTAAATTGCCTTACATCCACCCTTGTGGAATGCATTTATATGTGTTTATTTTAAATTGCCTTACGTCGCACAATGAAAGTTCAATATATAAAGTTAAAATCTTTTCCATATCATTGACGAGAGTCCGCCTGTGTCTTTTAGTGTCAGGTTTCGTTGTCTTTTCCATCAATCGTATTGTTCAGTGGAACCCTCGCTCAGCCGAGAGAAATCTTCCAGAAGTAGGTTTTTTCTGCAGCTTTTGAGAGCCAGTTATACACCGTGTTAATGAAATCTGGTGAACATATTAGTGTGTAATGTTATATTCCATAGATTCAGTGTTGAATACGTTTTCTGCAAAAATTATATTATCACATTGACGAAACACACAGTATTGTTCAAAACAACGGTGGATTTGTGTGCAGGGTGGGGGGCGAGGGTAGTTTTTGATTGGAACCTTGATCTTCATTACAAAGAAAATAGTTGTGTTTACTTTATTTGTTCATAATGTAGCCGTGCTAGCTCAGTGGTTAGGGGATGTTATTATATATTTCATAATGAGATAATGAAATATATCAGTGGGAGAAAATTAATATCGACACAGTGTCGATATCCTTTTTGTAACTACTTTCTTTTCCCATTTAGGACATATATCTGCCATTATGTATGTTATTCAGCACATTTGTCTTCTTGTGCTTCTTCTTGTGCTCCTTCTCTCTCCCTCTCTTTCTCTCTCTCGATCAGGAAGTACAGATCTTAACATGTCAACAATGTAGTCCTTCTAGTATACATGTATGTAATGAATGAAGATGTAACGTCAAAAAATGTCCAAAATCGAACTCCAAACAAGAAAAAGAACACTTTAAAGTATTAACCGTTTTAGAAATATTTTTCACATGAATCGCCACTCGTGACAATACAATGGTTCCACTTCACTCGTGAAATATTTCTTTATATTTACTCAAAAACCTATGTACTATGTACTAATGACCAAAAAGTTGCGAGGTCGAATCCCACAATCGGATTAGTCCGATCCAGCATATTGTGTCCTTGGGTAAGACTCATTACTTTCCTGAACACGCTATACCATTAAAAGTGTTCGCATAACATACAACGTAACCCCTCAAACCCACCGAAAAAAACCGACCCAACGACAAACAAAAAATTCATAATGATTTATTAATTACGTAGGTTTTCTCTATACTTCCATTTGCTTACAACATGAAATGTTAAAATGTTTGAGTTCATTCAAAAATTTCACTTTATATGTTACTTTTAGTGACATGCATGGTATGGTTCCAAAGACAGCGTCCTCCCAGCCATTTTGTCAGATTATCATAACCAAGAGTTTGACTTGGTTAAATTGATAGAATAAAAATATAGGAAAATCATAATCAGCAAATAATACAAATAAACAACAAGCATCGTGTACACATTTAAAGTATAAAAGTCCACTATGTGGCAATAAGGATAACATTTTACAATGAAACTTATTTGATGTGTCACGCATGCACATGTATTTAGTAAAACCTTGTGCCAGTTTTGGATGGACTGTGATCGGACTGAGAAGAGTGATGATTGCAGGCGGACAGACAGACACATTGTCTGAAAGACCTAATCAAATATCTCCCGATCTCCCATCAAGGGTCAAGAATAATGATAGAGTTCTTGGCATGTCCCATGTTATGTAGCATGGGATGTCACAATATTTATCCTAGTATAAAGAGGCGAATATTCCTTTTCCTTGTAGCAAGATCACATCACTTTTCTCGAAATACTTGGCTATATTATTGTATATACTGATATGCTGCAGGGCACACTTGTACAATTGTTTTAGGAAACCTCGATGACTTACTATACCGAGACAGATAATTACGCCATTGCAGCTCACACTCTTGAGACGAATGCAACATATAAAAAATACCAGCATAACTCATATAGCGGAAACATTTAACGTTGAGGTTTGTTTGTGTCTTTCTTTGTTTGGTGCTTAAAGGCACATATACATATGAAAGGTTATATCATAGTGAGACAATTGAAAGTACCTGTCTTGCCCATAGTGTCATCGTTGTATTAGGTGTTCTGTCCTTCTAAGTATATTAAGGAATTGTGTTTTTGTTTAAAATTTACGTCTGAACTAGAATACATTTCACATTTATGTTACGCTTGAATTCGACACACCTTCAACGTTAATATAAGTTGTTATTTCTTCCCACAATTTCATTCTAACAACATTTAACCTCTTGGTGTTCTTACGCGTCTTCTCCATTCAGTTGTTTGCTTATTTGTTAATTTCGTACGTCTTAAATTTATGAGGGAATATACTTATTTTGCACTTTCTACATGTAATTTTCATGCTTTACACAATGGCGTTTCTATGAAAGATATATATGCCTGATGGTTTGCGACTACAATTCATTTTGTAAAGATGTCATCATTATTTAACAATCTAAGAAATAATAGCGATTACCAAAATTGCTGCAAGTGGGTACCGAAAGTAACTTTTGCACTTTAGCAACTATGTATGACAAATAGTTAGTCTCTGTTAAAATGTTTAGTTATAAATAGCTAGTGCCTATTGGAGATTTCAGTTAATACATTTTACCTACTAACAGGATGAAAATACATAAACACAGTGTCCTTATTACTATTACTCAATAAGAGATATTTGCAATATTTCTATTCATATCAAAGGAAACATCTAACGAGATACATGAATTCAACTCAATTAAGGGAAAGGTTTTCCTGCTAATGAAATACAAAAGAAAGCATACAACAACTCTCGAGTTAAAAATGTTAATGAAGAAAGTCTTCACGAAGTAGACAAACAACTTATCGCACCTTGGGAAGCCTACACTTTTAAACATTTAATTTATATAGAAAAAAATAGACATTTTTGGATAACAAGCAATATAAAATAGACGAAAATTTGAACAGATTGATCATGCCACTAGAGATTGAGCAATACGGAATTAGAATGGAATATGAAACAAGTGAAACATATGAAGGGAAACAAATGCCTTATTTAGTTCATTGAGAAGAACGTATTTTATATTAATTGACTGATTATTTTAGAAGAGATTAAGCAATAAGGAATTAGACTAAGATAGAAAGAAAAAAAAAAACATTAGAAGAAACAATTGTCTTATTTAGTTCACTAACAAGATCATGCCTGGTGCTGGTATCGTTTTCATCATTTATAACCTTGAGACATTGCCAAATCCTGCACAATATGAAGTAATTATAAAATAAAACGTAAAGTGTTCTAAATACACATGGAGTGTAAAGCAAAACTGTACAGCCTAATGCGTGCAATTATCACATCCCTGAAAGTATGCTTTAAACATACCAACACTCTAACAGCATATCTCTATCAACTTAATTACATGTCAGAAACAAAGAACACAGTACTAGCATGCTGTTTGAAGAAACTATTAAATTACAAAATAGAGCAGCTGTCTAAAATATATATTGAGGAGATTCTCAAATTACTTCATTAATCGATCTCGCAATAACCTATATAATTGTACACAATTTAATACCGGGTGGAATGGTTCCCTAAACATTCATAATCATCAGCTTTCTTAATGTATGCTTTGCTATAATATTTTCAATGGTTAATGCTCTGAAAGAAGTCTGTAGTGTACTATAATTCTGCAAATGCTGCGCAATTTTTGTTCTAAAGCCTTTGATGTTTGAATTTAATTCTATCACATTTTTATTGCGAGGACGTTGCAGTAATTGGTATGATTGTGCCTTTGATACACATGCAAAATATAACACCACCTGAAAACAAATTACAATTTTCTCTAGATACTGTAAATTGCAATTCGAAAGTTATTTTTCAGTGGCACTGATAATATTCATCTAAGCACAATAGCAGTCTATTTTGTTTTTACAAATTTAAACTCTTTTAGTAGACTATTGTTTATCCATTTCTTTCATCAAATTCATAAAAGGCAGGTGACACTTTCTATCTGCTTAATAATCTGTATTTCTTCTTGCAATTTTAAGTAGATGACGAACGTATTGATAATTTAGGTCAGTCATTCAGGTTCTGTATGCGTTGTGTAGTATAAACCGTGAAAGTTTCGGGCGCACTTGAGTTTTCATTTTAAAATGTGGAGAAAAATAAATTTTAAGAGGTACAAGCAGTTGCAGCTCAGTTACTAATATGTGTACATTTTTTGAAATTTCAAGAAAGTACCATTGCACACCGGCACTCTCACGGTCTATACTACTAATTGAGCTTAGGTAGTTTCCTTGTGATGACTCATGGGCTTCTCCCCCTAGAAAGTAAGGATACACTCAGTGACCAATGGCTTACATATCTGAATTCGTCTTTTCATCTCCATTAAGTACCTATATGGTTATAAATTGGGAATCTCAATAGCTTGTATGTTATGACCCCTGGGCTTGGATGTATGTAGACAAATATGAAGTGAAATGTTTCTTCAAAAATATTGCAAAAGTTTATATTATATGTTTTCACGAGGAATTATCAAGTTTGCCCATCTACCACGTTCAAGTTCAAGTCTTAATTTCAAAGCAATAATACTATCTAGGTAGAGCTAACAATAAAATAGTGCAATGTCTTTGTTTAATATAGCCATAGGTAAATCAGTCGATCGTGAATTCCATGTCAATACGACAGTATCAGTAAGCCTTTGTTTTAAAACATAGATTAAAGCACTCCGGTCTCCTATACCTTGATTTAACCAAGCATGATTAAATCCCAATGACGATAACAGATTTTGAACAAAGGGTTCCTTGGTTTAAAAATGATGCATATGTCTGTGCAACATATTTTAAATAGTTTTAATATTTTTTCGTATCATCCGAATTCAAAACTTTACATCAAGACCTAATATGTTGAAACCTTTAGGTCTACAACAAAGAGCTTTTTTGCAAAACTTCATGTGGACTATTTAATATAAATCGCCCCATTATATTCGAAGCAAAGTTGGAGATTATGTAATCATGTCCGTCAGAGAGTGATTAATGTCTGGTAACTCCTTCTAGACCTTTTAAAATGGAGACTCCAACATTTGGGATATTTGTCATGATCTACAGATGTGCGCAATTCTATCCATCCCGTAGAGTTTCAACTTGCTTGCGATGTAGGACATTTTTACACAGAGGTATAATGGTGGTGGTGGTGGTAGAAGCGATAACTTAGAGAAGCATGGGGATAATTTTGCTCTGCAGCATACTTCTAGTTTAATTTTGAATAATACTTTCATAGTCAGTTATATCAGAAGAATCGGTAAGAAGCCCATAAATATATTATATTTGGCGTGTAATAATATGTGAGTGACATGTTTTGACATTGAAGTTGAGAGGCTCCAACCATAGTCGCATATGCTTATCATATGGAGAAGATTACTAGCAACTTTCGTGAATGTCCAACAGCGGTTAAAGGGGATATGTGATGCCGAACAGTTGCTTGATATAAACATAATTATGTACCCAAAATGACCAATCTGAGTTATACATTCTATTCGTATCGATGATGAACTTGAGATTTGAATTCACTTAATTTCTTAATTTGTTACGTGAAAACGTCTTTGAAATGTCATACGAAAACAACTGCAATAATTGATTCTTTTCATTTTAACATTATGGAACAATCTCTCTCTCTCTCTATCTCTCTCTCTCTCTCTCTGTGCACTCTGCATATATATATATATATATATATATATATAATCTCTCTATATATCTATCTATCTATCTATCTATCTATCTATCTTGGGACAGAATATTGTCACAGATTAGAGCATTTTTCATGCGTTACGGCAACAATCGCCTTGCCTGCACGCACCAACCCTACACCCTTTGGACCATGCACACATCCTTAAAAAAGGATGGAACATATTCGCTAATATAAGCATTCGTGCAAAACAGATACCCCTGAGTGGAACTACTGGGATTTTTAACTGATCTAATAATAATAATAATAATAATAATAATAATAATAATAATAATTAACGTAAAGAGTTTAGGAATATTTACTTGGGTAAATATACTCGCAAGAACTGCGACCAGGTGATAAACTAATACCTGACATAAATGTTGATAAAATTTCAATTGGAAAGTTAGATTGTTTTCACTTTGACCAAAGATAGTTTTCACTGGAATATCCAATATGGTTCCTTGGGTGCGTGTTTTATATCGGTCCGCTCCGGAATAGATTCAATCGGTAGCATCTCCAGGGACCCTTCTGAAAGTCAATTTAAGTTGTAGTGCTAGCTGAGTTGCGTGCTTATTTTGTTCCGAATATGATTCATATGGTCAACGATTTCGTCAACATATTTAGCGCCACATATTTCGGATGCTAGCCCGAATCTGCCGTTTTGTCCGAAGTTATCTTGGCACCAACCAATATAGCTGTTGAGATTCGTTGGTCTACGGCACGCAACTATATAAACCGCTTGAAATATTTCCATCAGGCGTTCGGAAGATTCGATATGGTGCTAATGCTTCTAAATGATCTTAGGTTTGGGGCACGGAAAGTAACCTCGGAGGTAATGGTCTTGCTGTTTTACTTGGTTTTACATTGTAAGAGGGCTCCTCTATCGAGGAGTCTATTTTTTTGTTTGTTTTATCTCTCTCTGTATCATCTCCTTCATAGGTGCCCCTTGATAACCAGATTCGAGCATATGCGTTAAGGTCGTAAGGAAGTACGTGCTTGGTGTGGCAGTCGGTCGTGAGTAGATACCTTGAGAGTCAATTGGTTCTGAATACAGGTCCATTTATATCTCTGCCTGCAGGAGGGTAGATTCAGTATTAATGAAGACGTTGGGCCTGTTTGATGACTCCAACGTAAATTTAATCGTAGGATGAAGGTCATTGGCGAATTACCAAAAATAGTTAAAAAATTGTAGCCTGTTTCTATCGATATTGATTATATGTCGTAAATGTATATACACCACATTAGATGTCTATAGGGTACCTTATTGATGTACTCTTTCTTTAGTACATTGTGTCGATGGCATTAATTTTTCGCCACGCATGATTTCCGTCTTTTCCCCCAGCTAGGAATTAGATCAAAACAGTGTGGTTCTCTGTGCCAGAGCCACTATAACCCCTTCTTTGATTTTTGTTATACAACTGTATTGGTATGATGGCAGTGCAGAATAAATTACAATAGTGTACCCGTTTTAAGACCGTTTTTGAATTACCGGTATATCTTCTTTCTTATTTTCCTTTTCTTAAACTATTGTTTGTGATCCTTCCCCGTCGTTCAGTCATGTAGGAGTCCACAATTTCTCTTGGCTTGTGTGCTCAGTGTTTGTTGTGTGCATGTAACTGGTTTATTCCGCTGACAAAGAGTTGTTTAACTCGAAACTTTGTGAAACTGCTCTGTATTTGCGCCGTTATAATTCTCCCTCCACACACACACACACACACACACACACACACACACACACACACACACACACACACACACACATATATATATATATATATATATATACAGAGAGAGAGAGAGAGAGAGTTGTCTTACGGAAAAGCAACACAAGTAGGTTATTTTCGGGTACTTGTATCTTCTCCTGTACATTCATTTATTTGTTTGTACATTTCTTTTCTTATATTCATGTTAATTTAAAGGATAACTGTTGAAATAGCAAACTTAATTAATTAGGTTAATAACGAGCGTCCAAGTTAAAATAATATAAAGAAGAAAAAAAAGGAAAAAACAAAACAATTGTCATTAAAAAATGGGATAATTAAATTGATACTGCCTTCGTGGAAAAAGAATTCCTGAAGAATGTTTCTTGAACAAGTAGTCCAGGGAATGTATAGAATCTAAATAACTCTTTCTGTTTAATGTGGTTTTGTAGAAACTCCCCCCTCCCCCTTGCTATCTCTCTCTCCTCGATACACAATGCATATTCTGACCTATTCAGGAGCGATATAGATGTTTGTCTAAAATGTTTTCTCTTTATTTAAGCGAGCATCGTTTTTCACAACTAAAGATGATTTATCGGAAACAGTAGTATATTGTTTGAGGAGATAGTCAAAAACTTTTAAAAGGCCAGACAACAGCTTGAAAAATTAATTCATTTTATTTTCTGTAAAGTGATTATTATGACAATATACTATTACTTGTGTTTGATACAGATTAAAATTCAGGTGCAATTTATCGTCATTTACTGATAAAGTGTTCCTGGCAGGCATGTTTTACTCATGTTGTACACAAGGCATTAGTTATATCATGGAAACAACAATCATGCAACTTTTCGCTACGATGAGTCATATCGTTCATCCAGGTAGCTAAATAACACATGTGCTATTTAGTTCATTGCTTCATTAGATGAATGGTGGAATGTCTTCCAAAAATTCATTATTTATATCTTTAAGAAGTGAAAAATAACTTACGTCAACTGATTGAAACTATATAACCTAAAACATACAATATCGTTTATAAAAGTGATCAAGTGTCATTTTGATCACACAGTTGCATGTTGAAAAGGTTATTTATGAATATCACCAATTCAGTGCTGCAAACTGGACCATTCTAACCTCCGTTATAGGAATACAGATACAATTACAAAAACCAATGAAACGAAAATCATACAAATACACCAACAAACAAGAAATCATTAACAAAACAAATTTTCTTGGGAAGAGGATTTTACAGTTATTGATGAAACCAAGTTAAACGGTTTTTTTAAAGCAAGGACTCTATTGTACAAATGCATCTTTACATAAGAAGAAAAACTAAGTGCAGAATTTACATATTTAAAATTGTACACGAAAATAGTATAAAATGATAGGATCTATAAACCTCTATTTCGAGTTCTTCCAGCTTTTTGCCTACATTCTTTGATAAATTGGGTATATTTGTTTTCTAGAATGCAAAGAAAAAGCATCCATGTCTATATACGCGAATGCATAGATTAAAAGACTGTAGGGTTTTCGGTGAGTTGTGTTTTTCTCCTTTTGATGTCTTTTTGTAATCCAATTTTGCAAGCCCTACAACATTAAATTTAGTTTTCCGGTAGTGTTCAATATATGATACAGGAGCTTGCGAATATAAATGATCGTATCATGTCTTTTTATTGTATACTATTATATATACAAGTTGGGAATCTCAAGAGTTTCCAAGTTCTGATCCAGAGTACAAGAGTGAGTAAACACCTTAGGGCATTTGTAGGTTACACCCTTGTATTCATATTTTCATTCTCTGAACTAGGTATACAGTATTAGAGTGAGAGTCTCAATACTTTCATATGTGCGATCCAAGGACCGATTCCTGAAGATGGCGAAACATCTCTTGGGCTAATGTTGGTTACCCATGAATTTTCGGACTTAAATATTGTTCATAAAATGGATTAACATTATATTGTCTTACAGCTGTCTATATGGTTTTACGGCAGGGTCACATTTGTTTCAAAAATATGAGTCTACCGGGTTTCACGCCCCTGGACAGACCTAGAGGGAGAGATAACAAGACCAAACCTATTGGCTCAGTCTACACCCATGGTACCATCATTAACATAATCTTTGTTTTATTCATATAGGATGAGTTCTTTGACATTGTACACGTTCTGACTAACGTTCGTACGATCATATGAACGGACGGTTTGACAGTATCTTCGAACCTCTTTGAAAGCACAGAGATACTAACTTTAAAGGAAAATTATCTTTTTCATTATCAAGCACTAAGTAGAAACTCGGCATGATCGTATACAATCAGAAACAAACTAATAAAATCTGGTAAGAAATGTCTAAAGAAAGTAAGAAGAGATTTCCAACCGAAATTGTCAACTTGTCACACTCTTATTAAAAGTTAATATGAGAAAACGTGAGGTGGAGTCAGCCCTCGTTAGAATGGCGTTTCTTAGAAAAGAATATTTGAATTCCGACAGAAAAATGACGGGAACAAACGTCTTGAATATTTTATTTTATCGTTATAACGAAATATTTAGCTTCCGTCTCCGACAGCAATTACTCTGCAACAAATATGCATATTTCCTTTACATATTGCTCTTAACAGCTATGCTATCATTTCAAAGAAGTTTTACTTTTTGCCTGGAATAGAGAATATGCCATAGAAGGTAAACATGTCATTTTTAGAAACAAAATTGAGATCTTAATGTATGAAAATATGTATGAAATTAGAAAAAATAAACAATTAGATACATTACAAATGAAGTATAGATGTATATATCTGACGCATTCTTCTCATTTATACACTCTGTGCTGACATTGACAAGAACGACAACGCCTATAAATTAAAGGCATAATCTGTACAAAAACAGTGTTTGTTACGACAAAATAATTAGAAGAGAGGTTGGTCAGAATCGTTATTACGATACAAATAATTAGAAACTAGCTTATTCAGATACGTTTTATTACGAGAAAAAGACTAGGTTGATTGTTGTAATGAGAATTTATTGTACTTACTTAAATGAAAGTGTGGTGTCCAATACAGCATACACGGATACATTACCACAAATGATTACGACATTTATAGCTTATTTGTCCAGGATCGGGAGAATAATGCAATACAAGATGCATTTAAAATCTTATGGGATATCATCTGACGGTATATTTTCAAAAATATGTTAGGATACTTAAAGATGTGTAAAGTCTTCAGTTTATGGCTTCGATGTTTCAGCAAGAATGTTTGTACAGAACTTAAAACGGACGAACTGAAAATACAAAACGCAAGATAAATTATAAATGTCAAAAAGGGGTTTCACTAAACGTTCGATTCTCATCTCAGAGTTATGATATGCAAGGTCGTATGATTGATGAACATGGGAAATAATTTGAAAAAGTATTTTTCTTGCTAATACGTTGAAGTCATACAAAGATGTTACATCTGTTCTTGCAATCCTAACATACTTATGGTAATTGAAATGTAGCGTAATGAATGGGCTGAAGAAAATTAAACTGATTATTTATACTATACAAACTACATGGCCTTGGATCATTTCTTAACACTTTATCCCTGCTTTATTCAGGTACTTCAAACGCCTTTTTTAAAAAAAATATATTAAACTTTAATATATTACCATTTTGGTAAGAAAAATAATTTCATACTATTGACTACAATTTCTAAAAACTAACCTGTACAATTTTAAGTTGGATTTATTCAAAACTACGTAATTATCAGGCGTACGTTGCATACGTTTCTTTCCAAATGATTCGGTTAATGCACTTCATCTTGATCTTTTACCATAAATAATACATACTTTACAAAAAACAAGGGATAGGTCTCGTGGAGATCAAGGTAAACGTTTACATACGTCTGTATTTCGAACACCATGTTTCAGTAATTATTTTATAAAGCTGACCTATAAAATATCAGCCAATTATAGTATTCTAAGTTCCTTGCTCCTTCCTTCCCTAGTTGTTGTATTTATCTACAATTATATTTATTGTTGCAATAGTAATAATTCAATAATCATGCTTACAAAAAAAGAACTATAGAAGTTATACTTGGTGAACAATTACAATTTCAGGTAAGACCTCTAAATTGTCATTGATTATATAAAAAAAACACATCTCGATTGTCTCGATCTTGCCAAAGGAAATACTTTTGTCTCAGATTTTCTCAAACAGATCTTACAATGGGTATCACAATTCTTCTCATTACTATTTCCTTTCTGTATAGTGTGTTTCGTGTGCAATACATGTAACGTGTGTCTAATGCGTTTCCAATGACTTAGGCAAGGTAAGGACTTGGACAGATTAACTTTTACGGTGATTGTTTGCCATTGTTATATATGCCTAAAAAATTAACACAACTTATTGTCGATTGATCATGCTTTGTAAAAAGGACTGCTTTATGGGGAATATATGTGTCTTTTACCTACGTGTGATCATAAATGCCATCCACATTTTCTGTCAGAGCATGAGATGGTTTTGCATAAGTTTCCTCATCAGCATCATTAAATGTGTGGTCATAGGTTTGATCAAAATCTTGCCTTGACCAGTGAGCTCTTGTGTCATGTGTATTTTCACGTGTAAAATTTGTGTGGTCATACGTATTATCGAAATTTCCTTTAAAGTGTGTGTGGTCATATGTGCAATCGAAATTTGTTTTCAAATGTGTGTGATCGTAGGTTTTATCCAAAGTTTTCTTCCCGCATGTACTTGTAATGTCATAAGTGTCATCTCGTAATTCCGGCGTGTAGTTGTATGTGTTGTCTGGCACTGGTTCGTTCGTGTTATACAATATGTCATTGGACTTATGTGGGGTTTTATTTTGTGTTGGTCGCATCTTGTGAACACTCGTGTACTCCGTGTGTGCATTATAATGCACGGTTTCTGACATTTGATTGCCCCTTTCTAAGGAAGGCCTGACGTTTGGATTATCAGTGTCACTCCTGGACGCTCCGC
The DNA here is from genome assembly GCA_029931535.1 of Margaritifera margaritifera. Taxonomy (NCBI): domain Eukaryota; kingdom Metazoa; phylum Mollusca; class Bivalvia; order Unionida; family Margaritiferidae; genus Margaritifera; species Margaritifera margaritifera. Next base: position 1,657,917 of record JAQPZY010001560.1, read on the forward strand.
TGTTGGGTTGATTTGAGACTGTGTTATCTTTCGGTGCCTTTGTCCACGTGGAGGAAGCAAGTTTTCTCCTGCAAAAAGAACAATGTAGTGTCATTTCAATGAAACATAAGCAATACAATACCCTGAATCATCGAAATAAATCAACATTAAATTGGGATCTGTTTAATCATCTCGTTTCTCACCTATTTTAGTTGAATCTTTGAAAATTTGGAAGGCAGCAAAGGATTCTGTAATTTTTAATCTTTATCTTTGACTTTATATACCCATTACAGAATTTTAACATCTTCGATTCTTATATTGTAGTACTATATGAGTACGTTTATTTGGAATGCTTTATCGTCCTAAAGCTGTTTTTTTTATCATTCTGTGTCTATACATTTCTAATACTTTAACTTTCAGTCCTCACCATGTAGCTAGTATTGTGCTGACGTGCAGGTAAACCCTATACATGTATACATCATTTTCCTTTGAAATGTCTTAACAGATTTGATAGTTGATATAGTATATCGTAATTGTCCCTCATGATCATTAAGACTAGATGAAAACAACGATTATCTCAGAATTAAAGCTACTTAAATAGATTTGAGATCTGCACGGATGATACAAATGTCTATCAGTGTTTTCTTCATGATGCATTTATTTTAAGTGTCTATGCCAATCAACGTTTCGGGAAAAGAACAGACTGAACTCTGTGTCAATCAAAGTGCTAAGGAGAATATAATATTTTTTTAAAAATTAAGTTTAGATTGCATCAGTTTATAATGAAGCAAGCAAAATGTATTTTCGAACCTTTACTTTCAGAGAATTTAATTATAACGCTTTTATTTTCGAAAGAGAAACGATTTCAGGCTTTGAAAATATTATGTTCCTTTTATTATCTAATTTTAAATCAAATTACAAAAAATCAATTTACTCAAACGCTTTTCAATTGATAAATATTTATCTTTCCCATCAAACCAAAAAAAAAAAAAACTTAAATGTATAACTATAAATAACGAAACTGATGATCGGGTATCTGTGACTTTGGACATATTGCAATTTCTCTGTAAACCATTTTAAAAATATAAACTGAAGCATGCTAGTGTATTATAAAAGGTTAGTATTGCCATTTCCTCTAGAATTTTACGAGATTCACATGATTTAATTTTCTATACCTGTAGCAGTATACCACCACAAGGAACACGACTACAATCATAACAACACCTCCAATAGATATAGCTATGATTACATCCACTGCAACTGAAATTTATTAAACATGAAATTAAATTAGTGGTAAACTTATCTAGGATACTTAATATAGTTTTAGTCTGACGTAAATAGTACTGCACCGTCATGATGGATTCCAAAGTCTATCTTCTAATGTACTTACACGACAGTGTTAAGAACGGACCAAATGTAAGAAATAGATTTAAAGCCTCTAAAGGATCCAATCTTATTTGTACTAAACAATATTGACATCTGGACTAATCTGACGTCTTATTTATCAAATATGGCCCTCGTGATCCAGCCTCAATGACCATAAGTTCTGTTCTTGTTTGCTCTATGGAACAATTCAATTAAAACATTTAGCAGTTAATGCTAATGCAAGTGCACAGTGGCTTCTGTATGTTAAAACATCAAACTTTGGCAATGGAAACGCTAGGAGTATTTTCACAAGTGATAGTGCCATTGTGAAGTTATATTGCTATTTGTACAAAGAGGCCTCCGATCCGTAGTCGTAGTTTGAAGAGTTGAGAGATCTATCTCAATTGTTTCGTAATGTTTTGTCATGAATGATTGTCATTGACTCTCTCGTTTTCTGAGACGGTTTGATTAATAGAAGTATAAATAGATGGATGGATCAATTAAAGACTCGAAACACTGATGGTGCATTTTCAAATAAAATTATGTACAATAACACAAAGGAATCTATATTAAAGGCAAGAACATAAGGACTGGTCTAACACTGAGCAAATGTGAATCATCTAAGATATGATGGTTTTAGTGACATGTCATTGTATATATCTTGTTGAAGCAAAAGAGAAGGCGAGTGTAATAAATAATGGCGTATAAGATATGTTCAGTGGCAACAATGGGTAGAAACACAGCCAATGCTTAGTGCAATCTCTGTTCGTAAAAGCTAAATCCTGCTATAGATTGACTCATATCCATTAAGGTACACAAAGAGCACGACATTAAAGGTAATAGAATAACATCTACATGGTGGGTTTCAAACTGTAATCGAATTGATGTAACAACATAAGAATGAAAACCAAAAATAGTATGTGACTGTTTTTCTCACGAAGGCACGAGACAATGAAGTTGCTGATATAGGCTACCTTCGCTTATATTGTCAACCTCTGTTTTCTTGTTTGCCACAGTTGTAGTCTGTTCATCGTTTGGTCTTTCTGAAAATGAACAGCATTGGTAACAGAGACTATTTACTTGAAAATTCATAAGATACAAACAAATATTTTTAAAGTTTAGAGTAGGATCCTTGATATAATAATCTCACTACTAGACATTTTCATATCAAGTCCTCTCAACCTGAATGTCAATTTGATATCTAAAAAGTAATTCTCACATCTGCGTGCGTGTTTCTCTCCTACTAGGCTGAAAAAGGGAAGTTGATATAAAAAAGGGCTAAATGTTGCAGAAATTATTCCTATGCCATATCAAACGAGTTTATAGCCCATAACTTCGACTGAACAAGTATATAAATTGTAATTGATTATATAGCCTTTTCAAGTGCTCCTCCTCTGTTTTTCTCTTCAACAGTTCATTGGCACTATAACTAACGATTTGGCAAAGCTATGCATAGATATATCGATGTAGTTCATGATTAAGAATGTCACGCAGAGATAGATTGGAACAGTATCAAGGAACGAGAAAGTGTATTCATCACTGCAAGCTAACTCCAAGATATGCAGTTAAATGAAATGTACCTGCAACCTTGTCAATATTCCATACCAAATTATGGCGGAATACTAAACCCACTTGCGGCAAATTGTGGGCTGAATGCGCGTCTGAAAGCCTATTACATGATTAGATGGTGCAGCACGCTTTCACGTATGAAAGTCGCAGTAAAAAATGAACTGTAAAAGATGTTACAATTTGTGGAATAGTCACGCATCTACATTCCAGTTTGTCACAACTCATCTGATAAATATGTAACACCGTGAGACAGAAAGAAAGAAAAAACAATGAGGAAGAGGAAGAAGAAAAGAACAATATATAGGCTTTTGATATTTTAACTTTCTGAAGTATGTCATGTCCGCTGCAATCATGAAAGTATGCAATGAAAAGCAACGCAAACAACGCTTAATGCATCCATATTTCTACATGTGAGAAACGAATACTTGCACCTTTGGGCAAAGTGAAGTACAAATACATTTGACTAACCATGTTGTGTAAGAATATGTTTTATTTTAAGACGAAATGCAATTCAAAATACGTGTCCATAGCAATAGTAATAAATGTGTACTTTATTTTATTTTTGTTCAGGAACGTATTACTCTTAGTATAATGATCTAGTATCGTCAAGGTCCTTGAGCGGCCGTGTACAGTTCATAATGTTCTTTTTATTGTGTGGTCATTCTGCTATACCGTAAAAGAATGACGCATGCCTGCGAACACGTTTATCAAGTGGAGTAGGCTTCTTATGAATATTTAAATGAAATAGCAAACGGATAGGTCAATCTGGTGGAACTCTGTCCTCGTGTTTTTCCGCTTGCAAGTGAAATAAGGCGCGAATAAAATTTAGTGCTAAGAAAACGACACACACTATATTTTGTTTTCTTCTGGTCTAAATTTCTTAAATAGTTGGTATTTGTTAAGCTTAAAATGGCACAGAATATGAAAATGACTTTAAGAATCACTTGCATAAAACTGAATAATAGAGCTAACGCCTCTTCAAGTTACCTTGACACTGTCCTTGCTTGAGGGAAATATTTCCGATGGCATAACTCCCATTGCAATTACGACCATGTACGAGACTGATTTCTATCCTGGATTTCTCAGACAAATCAACACTGACTGAAAACCTTGTCCACGTGCTTAATGCAGTGTTCCAGTTGCTGGACAATACTATTCCCTCATAAGACCTTGCCTGGATATACGCGCTGATGCTGCCGTATATCATGTACTGAAATGACAAACACTTCTCTCCTGGAAATATTTCTGACCTTGAAGTCAAAACAGATTCATTTTTCTTGCACAAGGAGTCTGTCTTTGCAGAGAATACTCCTGAAAAAAGAATAATTTACGATATCTTACATGTAAACTAGAAATTCAGCAGCTTGTAAGTTTTCTAGGTTTTGTTTTGGTCTGATAAACTGTATTGTAATATATTTAAGATTTAATATTTTGCGATTTTATTTGTAGTAAAAGTCACCCATATATAGGCGAAAGGGTTGTTTCGAGAATTTAATGTTTAAGCTAAAATTAGACTACAACAACAGTATTGGTTTATGTAGTATATAATGAAATGGAGAATGCATTTTATTTTGACATGGATACATATTAAAATACACGCACATCATATTAAATTGAATACATACATATATACATACATAAATACATACATACATACATGCATACATACATACATATATACATACATACATACATACATACATACATACACTACATTACATTTATAGAGACAGTTTACCTTAGAGTTACAATACAATTCCCACATTTCAGTCGAACTGTACTCCCATATGTAAAAAGTAAACATTTAACTTGCATTCCTTCATATTGAGATGATAGGAAATTATATTACGAAAATGATATTACAAAACGAAATCGTAGCTTTCTCAGCTCAATCATTCAACAGAAAAGCAGAAATGTATGTGAATCGTGTTAAAGACGGGCAATCGAAATACGAACTATACTGGGCTACATTGGGTTGATAGAACTCGGTTAACAGCCACCGTTTTGATACTTTGATTTCATATTACAAGAATATTGCTTTTTCGTCGTAAATCGTCGCTGGTTAAATGTTTAGCTCTGTAGGTCACCACGTAATATTCGGAAAATAATATTGAAAGTTGTTCTGAGAACCAGCAAGAATCCTAGTGAAAGCGTGAGCATTATCCGAGATGCGTTTAGTTTGACTTCGTCGGCTTCACTGTAATATATGTAATTAATATACATTTTAATGAACAAAACTTTTGTTATCAGAATATAAAGAACTAAACAATTTAGAAATAGAATAGAGCATACTTGCATCCTATAAAGATCATCAATATTATCAAAAATTCCAGGGGAAAAAAGCCACCACAAACACAGTCACAAACTCTTTAAATCAGGAGGATTCCACAATTTTTGAAAACAATCACGCTTGTCTGTCTTTATTTCTGCAGTAAATAAAAAACGTACTTTTACACAAAGTTACTTTAATGAGCACGTTTATAGGACGTCAGCATGATTTCCCATGGCGTCATCAGCAATCAAAGTTACCTTCAGTTCATTTTAATATGGTAATGCTTTGCACTAGTTGTGACCATATTGCATTGAAAACATTGGTAATACATATAGCGTTTTGAAAGATAAAAGTCCACACTAGTAGATGATATGAACATCTTAAAAAAGGATCTTGTAAGCCGCATTGCTGTTTACCTTCTCATGGTCTCGCTCATATTTATCAAGGTATACAATCCAGTATTTTTGTCAAAAGTATTGTAGCGAATGACAATACAAAGTAGAATGGTGGCCAACCTCCACTTCAAAAGATGAAATTAAAATATATAATGTATTAACCAAAATATGAGATAATATTACTATATATACAAGGAAGTTACTGTGAGATTTATTATCATGGAAATTAGCCCCCCACCCCACCCATCCATAACCACACAAAGAAGCCTAGATGTTAAATAAAAAATGATGATTCGTAAATCTTTAGGTTCGATGTTTCGGCCTAAGGGACGCAACTGCTACATCTAGCGTGCTGTTAACAATCGTCTGTCTCACCAACAACTACAGCTAAGATATTAGAAACGGACACTAACGATGAAATTATTTATTTTTTTAGCCAAAAGAGTTAATTTTATGAGGTAATATATTCAGTACATGATAGTTTATGTACGGAATGTTATGACCGTGTTGAACCCAGTCACACTGAATCGAAGTTTACTGGTTTGTGCGGAATGTTATGGCCGTCGGCTCAGTATGGATGGGGTTGAAGCTGGTTATAACCTTCCATACACTCTGGTAAACTAACATGCAACTACCCTCCAATTGGTCGTAGTGATGCAGATTTTTTTAATAACAATAGCGAATAAATCTGTACATCACTTGCAAAGACTCAGTCGAAAGGAATAATTTATATCTTACACCAACACCGACTAGAGAATATCACGAAAGCCCGTTTTTGTTATTATTTATATAACTGTACACCAGTTTTGGTATTCTATAATTGTCAAATTTAGTACATAAAATCACCGCATGAAGTATGGCAACTCAGTTCGCATTACCTTTTCTGATCTCTGTCACGCTCAAGGTTTATGTACCAATTTTGGTTATTACACCATGTCTTTTGGTTATATGATTTCAATGAGCAAAAAATAATCATTACATTGCAATTAATTCTAAGAGAAAGGAGTGCCTAGATTCAAGTATTGCAATTGCAAATAGCTACACATATTTAATCAGCTGCCACTTGTCAAACATTTTATTTTAATTAATTTCACCCCCAGTCCAAAACAGTCACATTCATTTATGAATTGGTAGTTGTAAAGTTGTGCTTACTCACCCGTGACAGCAGTGACCCATATGGTCTGAATGCATGATCAACATGATATACAACATCTGTACATACTCTCTTGTATGGATTGTTTCAAAATAGCTTTAACATGTTTTGGTCATTCTTTTGGTGGAGTTTTAGAAACTGACAACATAAAATAAATTGGTTTGTATAGTTGCAATTGATTCTGTCGTAGATGTGGATGGCTGGGTGAGGTGTTGACTGGAATCGCGCCAAATCGAACAACAACAACAGGAAGGCAGTTAACACGAGATACAGCATCACACTACTTTTGCTTACATAAATCAATAGCACGCACATACATGGAACTTAAACAAATATTAAGAAAAATAAATGGAGAAAAACTTAAATGTACAAGAATTTCTTATTGCATTGCTGACGACATTACTGTAACACAGACGATGATGTGATTGAATAACAAAGTACCATTTTGGTTTCTTTCCCACACAAAGTTTCCATCCCAGTTGCATGAAACGTCATGATAGGCACAATCTATAAAAACATATTGTGAGCATACATATATATATATATATATATATATATATATATATATATATATATATATAATACAGGTTTTAGGTTCAAATAGTTTTTGCTGAAATATAAAGAATTAAATACTATATATAAAATATGGACCCATATATACATTTGCATTTGTGAATACCATAGGATAAGACAGCGTTTTTAATAAAATTCTAATTATAAAGGAGACGTCCCACTAATTCAGGTTATATAACACAGACCCGACAATCCATATACTTTGAGTATATATATATATATATATATATATATATATATATATATATATATATATATATATATATATATATATACATCAAACGTTTGTCCGGTTTTTCTGAAAATGCTCGCAATATCAAACATACGTGCGCAGATGATTTATTGTAAAAGCATAACAATGCAGTCTCTTGTCAAAATGTGTTACATTTGAGTAGCTGGGTGGACATCTTACGTGGATCTCACCTACATCCCACCACCCGAAAAAAACATTTTGAGAAAGCTCATGTCATAAGGCACAATTTCTTTCAGTGAATTTATGATTAGTTCATTGTTCAGTACAATTTACAATTATCTTTAAAAAAGCAAATGTCAAACCTTGAAATATGAAAAAAGATATGCATATAAACCAAATACCTTCCGATGAAACCCCTCCCCCCCCCTTTTCCAAGGCAGCTGTGCTTTAATTAATTATCAGTGGGGACAAAAGCTGATAAAAACAAAGGCACACTTACTCCCAAATCATATGAAAACGAACATTTTAAACAGGAATGAATAACATACTACTACTACTGCTACTAGTACTACTATTACTACTGCTACATCTACTAATACTACTATTTAATAATCATTAAACGACAAAAGCGAGAATGGTGTACGCTTAACTTTATTGTGTGTGGAAACATTTAGCAATGTTCAAGCGATTGCAATTGGCTATTTATTATTGACGAAGTAGCGGCCATCAAAACGGACTCTGAAGATTTGGTAATGAAGATGCGAGACACCAATCATCAAAAAAACTCAAAAGTTTATTATCTTTATTCGGAAGCAACCCGTCATTTAATTAGAAAATTATCGTTGAGTAGGGTCCAATCTCCCAGAATATATTATTCCTTGAAACTAATAGCATCTCAATGGTTTAAATGTTGAAATAGGTCATCCCATCAAGCTTCTGGAATAAATAGTTAAGTGAACACATCAAGTTGCTTACATAAATAGTTAGGTTAAGTTATCTAGTTGCTTACATTATCTAAATTATAAGATGAGCACAAGCACTAGAAAAAAGGCTGAATGTTATTCTTAAGTTTGCTTAATACAGAAATACGGTTTACACTTTAATCAATGCAGGCCCCTTATAAGCATATCGAGTTACACACAATTCATATTTATCTGTATCACTCCAAAATAATAATAATACTAATAATAATAATAATGTTAATAATAATAACAATAATGATAATAATGATAGAAACAACAACAATAATAATAATAATAATAATAATAATAATAATAATAATAATATCTGTAATAACTATGTCAATAATCCAGGGTTAAAAAATAATAATTTTATATCGCATGATGTTGCTATCGTTAAACATTTAATTTAAGTCTGTTTTGACTATGTAATCAAATTACATTAATTTAATCCTAATTACCGCAACGCATTTCCGACGCTTCAAAGTATCCATAAAGAATACAGTCTATGTGAATACAGAGAGAGAGAGAGAGAGAGAGAGAGAGAGAGAGAGAGAGAGAGAGAGAGAGAGATTTGTGCTCAAAGTTTGAAAAAGCGATCTTGCCTATGGGAACTTGGTCTAGAATTATATACATCTTATTTTGAACAAAATTTTTAAAATAATATGCACAATCGAGCTTTGAACGTGTTAAGATTAATTTTGGTAAAGGATGAACTTTCTCTAACATCAACATTATTTTCCAAACTCAAGACAAGGATTGCATAATGGTTTCAATAGCTTACTTTTTATAAATTAAATATTTAAAAATTAAATTTCAATTTCAGTATTGCTAGCCGTGAATAAATTACTTTTGCTACTTATGGAACACACTTAGAGTGTTGTTCATCACAGTGAATCTTATAATACGATGAACCTGTGCATATCAAGTACGGTCGTTTAATATTCTCATTTAATTAGTTCACGTGGAAAAAAAGGAAAAACAATAAGCACATACAAAAACGATTGTTGGTGGAAACTTTAGACAGAACACTTTAATTGACGCCTTGCTGTAAACAGAAAAGAAGGCTACCAAAAATCAATTCAATAATTAAAAAAATATTACTATATCGGTCATATCCGTGTCTTATACACGCCAATGTGCATGTTCTTTTTTTTTTCTTTTTTTTTGGGATCATTCGCTGCTATGAGTTTGTTTATAATGTTTTTATACACATTTTGAAAGAGAGAGAGAGAGAGAGAGAGAGAGAGAGAGAGTGTGTGTTTGCGTGTATCTATATATGTATGTCTGTGTGTTCACTAAAAGCAAACCCGAGAATCAAATACGATCATTTGAAGCAAATAGCGAGTTGAACGTCCGAATATTTGAAAGGATTCAGAGGTCAGACAATACCATTTATATATAAATGTATGGATAAATAGGCTATTCTGTATTATCTATTGATTACACCTTCCCCTAATGAACTAACAGCTGACACCCATTGAGTCAGTGAGAAAAGTCAGATTCTATATGAATACAATTATGTTTTATCTGGTTTTTGCCTAAAGGCAGGCACATTATTTAAACCTGAATACAATATGCTGTATTTTGTAATGTGTAAACTACTAAAACTACTTAAAAATGAAGATTTAACAACTGTAAATTACCTTGGTAAATATGCATATAACGCATTCTGACTTAGATTATCTTCTCTTGCTGTCTAGTTCTCTCTCTCTCTCTCTCTCTCTCTCTCTTTCTCTCTCTCCCCGAGGATGTATGTGTACACATGTATCTATCACGATTATTAATTTATGTATTCATTCATTTATGCAACAATGTGTAGTACATGAATTATGTACTGTATTGACTATATGCTTTTTTCCATCTGATCTGATCTGTAATTTTGTCATTAGCAATTGCCGGCTCGCACACTATTCACGCAACAGTGGCTATGTTTTTCAAGAACAAGAAAGTAACAAATATTCCTGAACTTGCTTTTGAAAATGCTGATCTTAAGTATGTGGATTGTGATCAGCATCTTGGATTACTGCTTTCATCAAATATCCAATGGATTTGTCATACTGATAGCATTTTAAAAACAGCACTCTCTAGAATAGTCAATCTTCCAAAACTAATATACAAACTTAGCAGGCAGATTTTATGGAAACTATATATAACTTATATCAGGCCCATTTTGGAATATGCCAGTGTAGTCTGGAATGGATGTTCGTTGATCGATTAAAAAAAACTTGAAAAACTACAACTTGAAGCGGCAAGAGTAGTTGGAGGACTGCCAAAACACAGAAATAGACAATATCTCTATTTTGAAACTGGGTGGGAAAGTTGGCAATCTAGACGAAAGAGTCAAAAATTATTAATACTCTATAACATTAAAACGAGGCAAACGTTGGACTATCTCATTGAAATATTCCCTTCCCCTGTGTCTGAACAAGCAAATGATAAATTTCGACGTTCAAGAAATATAGTCACTTGCAATTTGAGACTAAAGTCTACTAAATCATCTTTTATATCATCAACAGTGGCGTTGTGGAACAATCATGAACCTGATACACAATGTAGTATATCTTACCGTGCTTTGAAAAAGTGTTTCTGTCCAAATATCGAATCCAGTAAAATGCCTAGTTTTAGTCATAGAGCCCTAGGTATTATCCAAACTAGATTGCTACATAATGCTGATCTTTTCCGCGTTTTCCGCGTTCAATTTGTTGACACCCCATTTTGCTCCCGCGGTGGGATAAAAACCACCATGCATTCTTCATCTTCTGTCCGAAGTATAGTCATGAACGAACTGAGTTGACAAGAAAATTACTATCAGTGCCATATTCAGCTGTTAGCTTAGATTTACTGCTTAGGATAAAGCGCGATGCAAATGAAAAATATAGAATTTTACAACACGTATGCAAATATATTACTGCTATTGGACGATGTTAATAACTTATTCAAATTGCGAATGCTATAATTGTGCCCACTGCTCTCTCTCTCCAATCATTTTTCGTTATTTGTCTTTGTTACACTGTTGTTACGTTGAAGTATGCTGCAATACATGGATCGTGTAGGGACAGGGATAATTTAAGTTGTTAGAACTTGTGCCCAATCCCAGTGTATCATATTGTGACGACACAATATGTTTATATTGTGACGACAAATATGTTTAAACTAATTTACGCACTACCAATTTTCGTCACAGGAAGTTGGAATTGTCCACTTGCAAATATAAGGCCATTCCAAAGAGGACACAATTCTTAGGGCTGCAGATTTTAAAAGTAATGGAAGAAAAACAAATCAAAATCTACATCATTCGGGAACTGAACTGCACAGTAAGGGAGAACTCATGCTGCCATATGGGTTTTTTGAGTAGTAGTGTAGACCCCCCCCCCCCCTAAAAAAAAGCATCCATTATCAATTCAAAATTGCCCGATGTTGGATAAAGAATATTTCCTATAATAGACAGAGTTTCTAGAAATTTTAAGTTTTGGACCTCATGCAGATAGCAAACAGACGCAACGCATGGATAGATGAACAAAAAGACAAAAGAAGATATATGTTCAGACCATAAAAGAAAGTTAGAAGAGATAAAGATAGAATGAAAAGAGAAATTACGAAACCAGTACTTCAAAGTCCATGTCAAATCATAGTTAATGCTACTAATTACACCGAAAATCACGATACTGCAAACCAAATGAACCTTATTTTTAACTAATAGTTCCCAAACATTTGATAAGTCTGATTTTATAGAGTCTAACATAGACAAAGTTACGACCTTCGTGAATGAATGGGTACGCGATCATGTTAGTTTTAATATTTCTAATCACATTACTGTTACTTATTAATATTATCAACTAGAATAGATACCGGCGGGTCTAGATTGAACCCACCCCAAAACTCTGAAATGTTCGGTTTTGTCAGTCTTTGATTAATACAAAATACAAATAGTTGTAGTATCAATTCGGGAAAACTTCACCAGTCATTGAAATTAGCCAAGATATTTGCTTTTAATAAGTCAAATTAAAAAATAACCAATTTAACCACTGACCTGTATCTGTTCTAGCTGATGCTTAATAAATTATTAAAAAACATGTTAGAAGGCAACGTTTCAGATATCTTAGCAAGTACCAACTCTTTGATAAATAACATTTAGGTTTCCGTCAAAAACATTCATGTCAAACCGCCATGACCAAACTTAAAAGCCAGTAGCTTCTTGAGATTCAATGCGGCGAAGTTACTGGTGCAATCTTCCTTGATCATTTAAAAAAAAAAAAACATTCGATTTGGTTGACCATTTGGTGTTCATTTACAAAGTAATCAGCCAACAATTATTCGTCCAACTAGGTTTCATGGTCAGATGATATATCGCTAACATATAACGTTTGTACGGTCAAAATACTTCTGCTCCGTAAGGCTCTATATTAGGTATCTTCTTTTTCTAATGTTTATCAATAACTTAGCTTTGTATCCAGTATATTCTAACGTTAATCGTTTTTCTGACTGTTCTGTACTACACATATCTGGTAAATATATCAAATAATTCAATCTTGTCTAGTCTTAAAAAATATTCTGGTGCTTATATTAATCAAATCCTCAGTTGGAATTCACATATGAATCACTTATGTGGATTGGTCGTATAACGAAGTACTCTTCTAAAATTAATGTTGACATTTCTGTTGTTTGAACTTTATGTTTCTGGATACATACTACCACTGATAGAATACGTCTGTACCATATGGGGAAATACATCAAAATTAAATCCATTCAGGGTTGATAAACTCCATAAACAGGCAGCACGAATAAGTCTGAAACTTTCTATTTCGTCTCCCTTTGATGTTTTCTTCTCACAGCTACAATGACTACCAGTGCAAGGACTTTGTCATTATTTTCAAGGAATCATGACAAATAAGTCTGTGCACAAGCATTCTCCAGATTATATATCTGACCTAACTGAACTAAGATCGTTAAATACTGATCGTAATCTCAAATCTCCCACTAATAACGAACTCCAGATTCGGAGGTCAAAAACTAACCATTTAAAAACTCTTTTGCTGTCTGGTCACCAACCTTTTGGAATACGCTACCTCTGTCGATATGTAATTCAAATTCTCTTGCTTGATTTAAAACCTCATTAGATAAAGTTCTTCTGGACGAGTTGAAATGATATGTTAAAGTCTCCCAGTGCAAAATTGTATTGTATTCAGAGATAATGTGCGAGTGTGTTAGTGTGCAGGTAAACAGAATGCATGCGTGTTCCAAGACATTATTTGTATCAGTGTGCATTAACAAGTCGTGTGTGTGTGTGTCTGTGTGTGTGTGTGTGTGTCTGTGTGTGTGTGTGTGTGTGTGTGTGTGTGTGAATGGTTTAAATTCTACTCTCGTCGGTATGACTGCTGACATATTGAAATGTGTGTACCTGTATATAGTATATGATCATGTAGCCACATGTTGACCACTATATAGGTTGGAGCTGTTATCTATACCAGTTGATTTTTTTGTTTTGTTTTATTTTTCGATATTTTTGTACATAAAAATCTTCCAGTGAAGAACCTCAATAGCTTGAGATCATAAATCTAGACCATATTTCAATGCAAAAAGAATAATAGTGGAGAGGTTATTTATATTACACTTCTTACAGAATGCAAAGTTATGCCGCCTATACCTCCAAAAAAAAGTACAAAAATACCCAACTAATACTAATTATTATTATTATTATTATTATTATTATTACCTAGACATGAAGCAGGTGTGACGGCAATGTCATCCATTCCTATTTCACCGTATTCCAACGCTTCTCCTGTGACTCGAAACGTTATAATTGTACTATTTGGTACCTCAAATTCAACGGCTGCGGGAAGCCATGTATTGTTATGGACATCTAAGTTTCCAAATGTCTTCAGTAATCTGCTATTCTGTCTTTCTTGCACGTAGACTTCGATTTTTGTGCCATAGTAACTTATCATTCGATACCAAAATGTCAAGCATTGAAACTCGTCCATATATATCTTTATGCTCTCTAACGTTGAGTGTTTACGATCCAAAGAGATCAAATACAGATATGATCCTTTTCCTGAAAGAGATCAAACTAAATTTTATGACCGAAAAGATAGATCGAGCTATAAATACAAAAAGTAGTGAAAAAGATAACACTTTCAATATTACGTAACACGTAGAACGAAAAGTGTGTTTTGACCTGATCAGTTGACATAAAGGGATACAAGATTTATTCTGCATGTTTGATCAATTAAAAGTCATCTAGACTAAACTCTTGTTCTACTATTTTATATTCATTGCATTCCATATATCCCTAGACTTCTTTAACTAAGCTATGAAGGATATGTTGCTACTATCGGATACAAAACCTCCAATGTAGATTTTTGTATTACTACACAATTTCGTTCGTGATTCTTCCAAGATAAACACAGTGGCTTATTCATTCATTCCATTCAAAGGGCAAATACCTGTAAGGGCATTCTAGTACTTCTGTCTGAGGTACTAGGATTCCACCAACAGTAAGGATGATGATGGGTTAGTCATCGCCCATTGAATATTAATCGTCTACCCCGGCTTCTCCAATTACCCCTATATAAAGTACCATGTAACTCAAATTCCCCCAGTGGTCCAGATTATTTAGAGTAGGTTCTTTTGAATATTTGTACAATTGTACAATTGATATCAACTTTCGCTAGTTTGTTACTCTAAACTACATTATGAAATAAGTTGAAGAAATTATTTCTTGTTAACGCCATAGACGGCAATTACAACCTATGAAAAAGGCACTGACGCTTTCGTGGTATTAATAAACTCTTGACATACTATGCAATGTTTTCTTTTCTGCGTGGATACATTTGCAAATTTCGGAAGGTATTACAAAAATGACCCTAAGGTGTACTTTTGTTTGAGGTATTTGTACTTTACACCTATCAACGGGGGCGTTGAAGCAAAAGACTATTATGTCGTAAATTTCGTAAATATGCAGACATAGATACTGGAAAATTTCTGCTGATAGATCTCATGTCATAATGGTCCTAAACTAAAACAAAATGGTTGGCTTTACAACCGCACAGACTGATGGAACTTCAAAATACTCGAAGCTGGTTCTCATGAAATGTGATGGAATTATTACACACACACATAGACGATATGCTCTTTTCCCACGTTAATACCGGATATATTTCATCGTGTGGTAGAAACAATGTGAAATTTTAAATATATCGTTTTTGTAGCACAAGATGAAATATATCCGGTATTCGGATAGAGAAAGAAAATTTTCCTTTTATTATATACCAAACTTGCTATTGAATCAAAGCTTAGAAGATTAAACTCACTCTTCAGTTCACCATCCTTTTCGTAAATTCTCTTCACTTTCATTGGCTGATCATAGACACACACACACACACACACACACACACACACATATATATATATATATATATATATATATATATATATATATATATGTTTTCAAAAGTAGTAAGGGAAACTAACTTCATAGAGACGCGATTTTAATTTATTCAGCTAAAAATAATGTCCATGTCTGACAGGAAACGCAGATTCCATTTATCTATTCTAGCTCACAAACTGCTCGTTCTTCTTGCTGCAGGTATAACTTATGTAGGTACACACAATCTAGATTCGCATGACATGATGGAAAATCTTGCATTTTCACATATGAAAATATAAGACTATATTTTTAAATATGAAACTTATATATATATATATATATATATATATATATATATATATATATATATATATATATATATTATGTATCCATCGATTTCCACTCATCCGTTTGACTATGGACTCATATGCATTCACATGTATAGATATACTTCATCTGTCCTGAGATACTGCCAAAGAATAGGTCGACTATATTGCAATTTCATCCAGACATATTGCAAGTCAGTGGCGTTATGATCAGAGGGATACTAATTGTTGATTAATATTGATCTTAGAGTCAGAGAGATGGAAAGCTATTGACATGAAATTACAAACTATTAATATCTAACACTGACCGCGTGTGTAGGTATGGTCATGCCATGGGCCAATAGAGAGGTTGAACTGATGAAGCGATGTTCTCAAGAAGTTTTCCATCGACCAACCACACACATCTTCCTCAAAGGTGCAATTCACTACAACATAATACAAGTGAAACAATGTTGTTAGAGTTATTGAAAAAGGTGTTGTTTACGAGCTAGGCAGTACATTATGATATTACTAAATGGGCAATAAGAGGGAATACTGAATAATTGAGATATCTCTTAAAAATCTTCACATGTGTCTAGAATCAGCACGCTACTGATGAAATGTATTATTATTATTATTATTATTGAATGCAATGTACTTTTGTAGTCTCGTTCAGAATCTATTTGTTCGTCGGCCTTCCGGACGAGACTGAAATAATAATTGTTGTATATAATACCTTTTTACTCCAAGTTACATTTCATATCTAAGAAACCTAGAGAATTCTTCGTTATCTTAATATGAAAATACTTACTTGGACAGGATCCATTTACGAGTTTTATGTTGTCGATATACATGCTATCGTTCCTTGCAACTGATGCAGTCATAATGATTGTAAATTTCTTGTATCTTTGGAAATAATTTATATTGAGAAAGGCCCTTTGCCACCGATTATCATCATTGCCATGATGCATTTGTATTAAATTTTCCGGGTCAGAGACGTCCAATGTGAGGTTGAGAATCCCGCTGTAGTTATTGTTGCTGTGGTAGCGTTTGGTCTTGTAGTAAAATGTGAAGCACTTCATGCCTGTGTATTCCACTGGAGTGCTTTCTAAACGTGCTACAGAAGCTATCATATTCGTTGATTCTAAGTGCAAAACAAAATCATTCTCTGAAACAAAAAATATAATTAGTTCAAATCTACCTACCTATCTATATACCCACAAGTCCATGACAAATCCAACAATGTGGCCTAAAAATGATTTGTTGGCATTTCGTATAATCTATTAGGAAACATGTTTATCTTTCTTACGGTGTATTTATTAGCATAGTTTTCAAACCGATACGGCCTCAATCAACGCGCAGAATTACCGTACTAAAATGAGTTGAATGCAACGTTGACTGATGTTGTCGTCATGAGGCAATCATGACGACGCGCTATAACTATCCTCAATGAAATAACATAGTGTGAAAGTACTACATTACTAAAAAAAAAAAAAAGTGAGATCAGTGAGAAATTATCCGCAAATTACGACATTCTCTTGACTTTAGTTGGTTTACATGGAAATTTTCGCTTTTCTTTTTGGTGGATTTCCGTGGAAATGTTGGTGATATTGCTGTCCTCTCCAGGATACAATCATACTCTATTCCATCATTAGATTGTTTAGTTCTTTCTAATATAGTAACACATTATTCATCATATCAAAATATATTAGAGAGACTATTTCTAAAAAAAAATATTATATATCTTTTCCCGAATATTACTTGGTTACCCTACTGAACTGACAAGATTGTTATTCGTGAATTTGTAACCAGGTGAATTTGTAACGGTTCTCAATATTAATGTTCAAAAAATTTCCAGTTTTGGCCTGATGCGATGAAAAAGACAAATAAGTTTACGTGATGATATTTGAACACCTCCATATATATATATATATATATATATATATATATATATATTTCCGGGACTAAACTATTTATATGTGTGGTATCTTAAGACACAAAAGAAGGATGTGTGTAGTATTAGGTGATGTTCAAAGTCACGTACAACGTAAAAAAAAATCAAAGGGAAGGTCTATATTAGGGACATTTTCTTAGGATATGTACGAAACTATTCCGAAAAAATTCTTCCCCTTTATCACTTCTTTCTTTCTTTATCCCACATGTGATCGCGTTCCTTTAACTCGTCTCTACCAACATAATCCAGGCCCTTGGATACATACTAGTACTACCACTACTACTACTGCTGCTACTACTACTACTACTACTACTACTACTAATAATAATAATAATAATAACAACAACAACAACAACAACAAAATAAATTGCTGGATTTCGTTTCGTCGGCGATGAAATTCCGACCCTGAAGTGAACGTGGTCAGGTTTCGAAATTTATTCGTATATAATATTAATGTAATTTCTATTGCGAATGACAACATATGGAGTAATTTCCTTTAAATTGCACTTGCAAATCGAGATAATCCTGTAAAGTTTAGTATGTGTGTAGACATGATGAACAATTCAGTATGCATTATCGCGATTAACTTTTTGACAGATAACGCATACATGCTGATACGAATTACATTGTTTTTCCCTTGTAAATCAGGACATTAGTTTGAAACTTTTTTATTATGTTTCTTTTCTCAACAAATTGCGTTAACGGCAAAGAATCTACTCAGGTTTTACTGTACCGAACGGTTGTCCGGATAGGATATCAGGACTGTAGGTTCACTGTACCTAACGATCCTGTCACATATGAAAAGAAAAATATTAATCCATTTCAATTTTGCTGTAAAGTAGAATTATATGTGTTGCATTTTAGTTTATCAAAGAAGGTATGGTATACACAAATTACGTGCAATTACAGTTTGTTTTCAATATAACCCCGGCGATGGTTTCTGTTTTCGAATGTTAAGCACATAGATTTCGTTCTTTCTAAAAAAATAAATGTTATTAAATGCATTAGCGTTACACACTTGCAATTCATCCTCAATAACCGAGTTTTATTTTTTCAGGTCAAATGTATATTTTCTACACGAGAATGTACTCTTCTTTCAAAATACTTCCTGTTCGTGGTTTGTTTACCTGTGGCATAGCAACGAAATAATTTGATGAAGATGATACATCGCTGGAAATATATCTGGACAGATCAATGACGTTACTTTATGACCTGTTTTCTTCACGAGATAAATAATGTTGGATATATCACAGCTGTAACCCAGTCATGCGTTTGCGATAGTTCATGTTATTGTACCGTTATGACATCATAATGTATTTTTACAGCGTCATGCAGTTGAATGAGATTTTCACTATACTGAAAGAAGTTAAGTTTCAGCATTAAAT
Source organism: Margaritifera margaritifera (assembly GCA_029931535.1). NCBI lineage: Eukaryota > Metazoa > Mollusca > Bivalvia > Unionida > Margaritiferidae > Margaritifera > Margaritifera margaritifera. The sequence goes on from JAQPZY010001560.1 coordinate 1,677,388, forward strand.
CATGTAATAAAACAAGTATAGAACTTTGCTTATGTGAATATGAAGTATTTTGTCTTTTATAAACCATAAAATATATCATATTGAGCCCCCACTTCGCTACGGTCGATATGAGGTTTGCATGAGGTTTACATGTATGAGATTTACTAATAAGTATGATGCATAATGCAAATAGCCGCTTTATCTGATTAGTTTTGCCTTTTTATCACGAGAAAATAACAAAAATGAATGAGTTTACAATACCTTTTTAACGTTTATTTTTTAGAAGGTTATATGATTTTATTAAATATTTTAAATAGTTGTATCAAATACGTTCTTAATTCTGTAATTATAATTTGCAAAGCTAAAGACATAATTACTTTTATATGGAAAATATTTATTTTCGTAGTAGTAATTTTTTGTTGCTTTAATACAGTTTTGTGCATATCTTAATAACCTTTGCATGGCTGTCTCGGATTGTTACTTTTGGACTTTCAGGGAAATACATGCCGTATTTGGATTTTCTACAATGTTAAGTTCATAAGTTAATACCATTTTACATTTATATTCAAGGACACATATTTCGTTCAAGGACTCATTCAATCAATCAGCTAAACATTTCTAACCATGTTTACTTAATAATGGTTGATATTCCATTCTCGGATAGAGTCGTAATTGATTCCCAGGATCATAATCAAGATACACTAATGCTTCATCTCGTGCCGCTTTATCTTTAAATAGATTCAAAGCATCACACTTAACTAACTCAGACAGTTGTTATTTAAGATGGAATATACATTTTACTTTCTATTTCATCAAATAATTGATTTGCATTTGTCTTATTGTATAAGTATCTTTGTTCTACTTTTGTTTATTTATTTCTTCGATTTCGAAACGATTTCGTAGCAGTGTCTCCTTCAATACCAGGAACTGTTTGAGGTACTATACTTCGCAGTGTACCAGGCACAGTTCTAGTAATATGCCAGGAACTGCTTTTGTATTTATTTTCGCTTCTTAATGTTAACTAAATTATATCTATATGGATGGGTAATATAATACCTTTTTCATGATTTTTATAGAACGAACTCCAATAATACCAGGAATAACAGTTTAGTTTTTTTTACATTTTCTTCTTTTATTTATATCCTTTTAAAACTCAGAAAGAAACATTTGACAATAATAAAACTTTAAATTTTTTGTTAATTCGTTTATAATATCAGTTTCATATATGCCATTCGGCATTATAATCATACTGACACTTAATATCGATTTGTTCCAAAATATATATTATATATGAATATAATGACGAATATAATGACACAAATTGTATTTGTATTAGTAACGTAAATTGTCATAAGGTAAACATAAGGTAAACAATTGATTCTATAAGCGAGATATATCTTCTCGTCACAGCATGACAAAAAAGTCAAGTTGTAAGTTTAATATTGAACATGTTATGATTATACGATTTCAACACGCACATATTTTTATCAAATTTAAGAGTCTGCTTTATCGTGTATTTTTGTATTCATTTTGCAGACATTCTTTTCTTTTTAATCATTTCTAAACAAATATAATTTTGAACCTAATCCAACAAGCCTTCTAATTCGAACTGGACCTGGCAGATTACTTAGTAAAATTCCTCGTACAGATTATAGAATGGAAGAAGATGTTTTCAAGAAATTGTCTAGAATATTGAAAAGAAAAAACGACAACAAAAAAACAAACAAACACAAAAAAGCACAAAAAGCAGAATACAATAATGAAAACATTGCAACCTATACATTACATATGGGAGAAGGTCCACATAATTATTTAGACTGTTTATATAAAAAGAGAAATGCAAACAAATTAAATGATTAAATTAAACGTTAAATGTTTTTTATTTGTGCAAATAAATTAAATGTTGATATTGAAAGTAAACTGTGTATTCCATCGTAAATAGAAAATATATTAGTTAAGTATGCAAGTAAAATTGATGCTTTGAACATCCTTAAAGATAATGCAAGAGATGACTCACGTGTCTACATTAATTCTGATCCTGGAAATTAATTACGATTTTATCCTTCAGTGGTGAGCCAGTCTTCTTTTTGTAAACTATTATATGATTCATTATACGATTTTTTTGAACGGAATATATATTCCGGAAAATAAGCCTCGAACATTATTACCTTATGACTCTAACATTGTAGACAAAAAGGCAAACTCCAAAAAAAAAAAAAACAAACAAACAAACAAACCAGAAAAATTTATTACTCTTTTGTAATTTCAAAGCTTTTTTTGTTGTTGTTGTATTTATTGTTTTTCTTGTCTCTGTTTTGTGCTTGCCTTGACATAAACTCGTTGAGAGTGGAAATAGCTTAGGTTCGCTTCAAACTAGTTTTACATTATTCGTTGTCAGTTTGTTTCATATATATATACATATATACATACTAAACTATCTCAGATTTTACGAAATCTTTATTCTTTATGTGCTCTCTATCACTTCTGTTTGTTGTATTTGCAAATTATGTATCTGTTTATAACGCGCATTCCCCGTTGTCTACTACCCTCTCATATACCATTATTTTCTTGGTTTCTATATTGCTCCTTTACCTTCATGTGTTCTCCCTTCATCTTTCAGGTACCAGCTTGGTCAAAATTATTCGATAGCTTTACTGGACAAACATTGTATCGAGAAAATATTTGTGCAACTTTTGTTAAATATCTACATGTCACAACAAGAATATAGTTATCATACACACCATGTAACAAACACAATTATAATTGCGATGTATGGGTTTATGTTCGTTATGCAGTAAGCCGAAGAAATACATTTACGTCGGCTAAGAATAAAGTAAGAATAAAAACGAAATTTACCTGTGTCATTTTTTCTTGTCCAATAAATGTTTGAAAGATCAACCTGTTGTCTCCATCCGCAGAAACCGTATTCGAAATTGCATCCCACTGAAAATGTTTGATTGCAAAATGTTACCGAAATATTGATGCTCGTGGAAATTAAGAAATTAAGGATGAAAAGTTGTGTATGACAGAAATATAATTCTTTCCATATTAGATCATTCTTTAGCAGTCAGGTAAGCAGAGACTAATTTGATTATTTTCGATCGGGACAATGTTGCACTTATCTCTCTACTCAACTGTTGGATTTAATTATATTTTCCCGTGAATTTTTTAGTTTGATCCATATAACATCATACCGCTGTTGGATATGAAAACGAATACAATCTTCTCACTCAGTTTTTGAGAGATAAAGCTGATTATTTCATTTTCTTACAATGAAAAGTTTAAGAACTGAAGACAAACGGTACTTTCATATAAGGTGGAAACCAGGGTTATGATGATAAGCCGTGAAATGTGAAACAGAGCCATTCTTTCAAAGTGTTTTCATAGACAGAAAGTTAAATTTTAATAACACTAAAGATTTTTAACCGGCGCTAAAGTCGACAACTCACTTTGTTGGCAACTTGCATCTGAAATCCAACAAAAATATCATTTTAACTTTGCTGGATTCGTAAACTTGCTGTGGGTCATCTTCACGCCTTTTTGTCATCAATCCGAATAGTTGAGGCTTTGTGATACTTCTCATAGCGCAGCGCAACGCGCGCGCACAAACATAGACACACACACTCATAGTTACCTTGACATTTGTGCTGTGTAAAATTTAAATCGGCTACTGCAATAATTCCTCGTACATCGCCAACTTCTCCATCATTTTTGGCCTCTATGACGACTTCGTAATTTTTTCCACTGCTTATACACACAGCTGCTTTTTGCCATTCCGATCCCTGATCTCCAGTCATTGTCCAAAGTAGCTGTTTATTTTCAGATAATGCAGTTAATAAAGGTGTAATCAGATATATATTCAAAGTGTCCTTTTTATTATTAGAACTCTGCATGTAGTACACAAAAGAAATCAATCCTTCAACAGTGTTATTTGTTAGACGACTCCTTAATTGGGTTGTATTCCAATCCTCAGCATATGTATCCACGTAAGCATATGTCTCTGAAAACAATTGTTTTTTGGACATTTTTAGTCAAATAATAGCAGAGCAGGTGACATCGATATCCTCCTATATTGCAAATAATTCATACATCAATATATGTCAGTCAGTTACTGCTTAAAGATGTTGCAGTTGGACTTCATTTTTTGTTTGCACTAGTGATGACATGTAGACAGAGTTTCTTGAATAAAAGCGTCAGCAGTAGAAAATCTACTATTCTATAACATCAACAGAGGAGTAACGCTACCTCTGAAGCTTCCTTTACACATTGATTACAGAATAGATAGGATGGCAATTTAGTAATGACTTGCGACTAAATCTCTTTTCAAATGGGAAGCCAAAAGATGATATTTTCAATGAAATCTTATTATAATTTTAACGAACAATCTGAGTCATTTTAGGATCATTACAATTTATTACTATACCTATTTTCACTTTACAAAGACGGTCGTGTTTATTATAGAAAAATGTATAGACTTTATTTCTCTCGAATTAAATTTGAATTCAACCAGCTTTTAAAGAAACACTACACATCATATGATGTGAACAAAATAACGCACTTATTGAGATAGTTGTAATCTCTTACATGCACATAAATTAATAAGTTTACATCGTTACAACATTTTAATCAAATAAAGGATCTAAAATAACATTTAAATACAAAGCGAAGTTATAGCAGACATGAGCAGTCGATATTTCTATAAACTTAGGCAGAAGTAACTATAAGGCTTAATTTACTTGTTCCACTTACGTGCATGTACTTACATACGATGACATTGATTCCTAACAAGGCCACTATCCAGAAGTGGACATCATCTCTCAATGATTTCAAAACCACCCAGTTGTGGTAAAATAGGAATTTTGTACTTGTGTCACTGATATGGGTCAAAACCTTCTACCCCACATGGCTTTGTTGCTAATATTACGCGAATCCGCGGACTGTAATCAGCGAAATGTTACCAACATGCACCCATGTAAGAGGATAGAACACTCAACCTGAATCAGTAACCAAACAAAGACCGCTACTTGTGTATGCACGTCTTTGAGATTGTGACCTGACAATTACAATCACTCAGTGGCGAAATCATACAAGTGATGACTATGGTTCCAAATTTGGAAACCATTTACTTGGTTTTGAGTACTTGCAAATCAGCGTCGTTAATGCTCCGGTTTTGTATCTGTGTTCGGAGTAGCCGGTGGTTTTCTATTTTCGTCAACACAGTCTCGAACTCAGCCATGCTAATTATTTTATCTTCGATATCAACCGAGTATAATGTACTTATTGTATTGAGACTGCTTTGTACCGCTGCGAGAATTTCTGAATAATCACGTATTCGTGAATGCAACCGTAGCGATATTATTTTACTAGCACCGCACGCGACACCAGTTACTACTGATATGGCTCCAACAACAATTCCGATTGGTGTACCTATAATAGTCGCCGTCGTTGTGATTCCCGTCACGCCAAGTTGCTGTCACGGCAAGCGCAAAATTAGCATCAACTACCACATTTTCGCGTTTGTATTTCATGAGTAACGCTGTTCGCTTGACGACTTCATCTCGCAATGCGAGATTCGGCTTCGATTATTTTTTACCCCGGTAACATTGAGGGTCCATCACAGTTCTTTTATTAATATTGTCATAGTGGAGACTAATTTCTCGACAGGCTGACCTTGTTCAGGTGCCATACGCGCACGATTTCCAATCAAGCATTATTCTTTACTTGAACAATTGTCATACTATAAAAAAAATATCTTCCTGAGGAATATTTAGATCTTCGGCGATTGTGCGTTCCTGAGGTTTAGCACTACGTTCAAATAAAACCATGCCGATTACGCCTTTGCTTTGCGCCTCTAACGATCGTTTTCGACCAAAAACTGTTACGAGGACAAGTGCTTCTTTGTTGAATTACAGTCGAGATCCTTCTCATCTAAGTTCAGTCAACGTTGGTTTAACATATTCGTTGAGGAATTTAACCAGGGTGGAATGAGTGGTGAATATTACTTCATCGTCATAGAAACAGTCTTTAACTGATTTCACGCATGACGGTGACATTTCTGTTTTGCCGGGTGTTTTCCTGTGTTAATGTTATGACTCCAAGCTGGCCTTGAGTGGGTAGTGGTACATCAGGGTGGTCCCGACAGTCGATTTCTATCTGGCCATTGGTGTGATTATATTTTATTGTTTATGAGGGTTTGTTAACACCACTCTGACGCATATATTCGTCGACAAGTGGAACAAAATGATTATCAATGTTGGCATCCCCTACCAGTTTATTCACTATATCGTCACCCATTTCCGCAAATTCATCACCGCGGTCAGAATCCATCACTTATATGTAACGATCAATCTAATCGTAAACACAAACTCCAAAAGCGATTAAGTATCCTTCCGGATACACGTTGAATGCTTTAAACTCAATTTCCTCTCAGGTGACCAATGATGTTGATACTACATGAGTGACAAATACACAACGAACAAAGTCGGGTTTGTCGATACGTTATATTGGTGACAAAAAAAAAAAACTACGATGTCGCTGATCATTTGTGGACATTACCATTCTACTCTACCCACCTTTAGTTCCAGTTATGATAAACAAGTATGATCCGGACTCGCGCACCTTCAGTTTGTTCCTCTCTTTCACTGATTAATATTCCTTGAATTTGGCTCCACGAAGTTACTACGTGTGGTGATGAAGGTACATCTGCGATATGTTCATCCAAGTATTGTTTCATTGTAGCAGCAGCATCATCAACATTTTTGTGATATAGAACCTCGACACGCCAGAGTCTCTGATTCCCCCGTTTTCAATGATTTCGACCAGGCTTTTTTGCGACAGCGCCTCGCAGCCTCAAAACAACATTTTAAATGTTCACGTTTGATGTTTTAAGTTTTCCAGTTTGATCTTCAAAAATCATAAGGTCGTCTGGGTCAGTGCATAGCACTTTCATAATAACATCTTAAATGTCAACGCTAGGCGTTTTAAGTTTTCCAGTTTGATCTTCAAAAATCACAAGCTCTCCGGGTCAACACCAACAACAACCGGGCTGGTAAACTAGATAAAATCCTCTTTGGTTGCAAACCTGCTCAAATCCACATCAGTGCATCGTCGTTTTGAGTAACGTCCGTAAATGGTGATAGTAATTTTGAATACTATGAAGTATACTTTAATGTAAAATCAATAAGGGTTTGCGGGGTTGGTGAACGCTCAAGTTTACGCAACGCTTTATCAACAAGATGTCCGCATTTGGGGCCGTCCATCCGAGTTTGTAAACGTAGCGTTGAATAAAACAGCGGTTGTCGTCCGCCTCGGGTTAAATAATCAAAAAGTTCAATTGGTGGTACGAGTCAAAACACAAAAGATGTCGAGGCGTTAACACATATGCAACCCAGTGAGTTCCAGGTCCTGTTGATGAATCCAGGTTAACAATGCCTGTTTTCATCCTGCGAGGAATCATTGAGACAAGTTTATTTCGCATAAAGACACCTCCGAAATACTTGACTGACTTTACCATCGCGAGTAAATCAAGATTGGTTAGCGGCGAGGCTTTCTGTGAGTTGTACCGCGTAGTCGAAGACCTCTGCCAGAGGGTATTCTGCGAGTTGTTGCGGGTAATCGAAGGACTTTTCCTTTTTTACATAGATTTTTCAACCAACAGCCTCTTGCAGAGCCATTCCGGATGCAGTTCCGACAGCCTCTAACGCAACCGCTGGAATAGCCTCGAGGAATGGAAATATTCCACCAGTCTTTTGCAGTTGCATTACCTCTGACTTGGATACTTTTAATGTCACCGGGGTGTTCTTTCGTTTGGCCGCATTAAGCTGATTGAGTTGTTTTGGGGTCAACCACACGGGTTCAATTCTAGTTAACGTTGTCGGAGAGAGCCTCAATGTGACCCCATAAATCGTTTTTTATTGCGCTTCTTATGTTCGCAAGCTGCTTTGGGCTAAGGCTAACCTTAACTTCGTGATAGGACATAATTATTGAAAAACGTAACATGTTTAATTACGAAGTCTATGAATTTTCCACAGGCGCATCGAGGGCCCTCATTCGGCCACCTGTGCCCTCCAAGGACAGAAACTTATCGGAAAGGATGATAGCAATGCATTTGTAACCACCTGTGACGGGGGGATTGGAGCCAGGATTTTTGGCGAGGATGGGCCCACATACAGGTGCAAGAAAGTATATGTCTACCACAGATTGTTTAAACAATTCTAGGCGTTGCAACGAAAAGTAATAAATATGATACAATGTACGAAAGTCGAGCTTGGAAATCTGCAGACATGTGACAATGTTTTGATGCGACTTGATTGGCTGTGAAGTTAAGGAAAATTTATTCGGAGGGTTCCTGATGTCCGTTTAACCGCAAAGAAACCTCAGACACTCCTAGTTTGTCAACAATCATAGCAATCTTGTGCTATTTATTTTCTCAATCCATATTTTGAAACGCTATAAACACGTGTTTTGGTGCGCTGAGTCAATGTTGCGTAATTATTTGCCATGTAAGCTGTCCCTGAATATCGCTTCTTGGGTGCGAGTCTGTGGTGTGCGCGAGAAACGACAGCGTTGAAGCGATTCCAGACTTCTACACCAGTGAATGGATTAGCGCAGGCATCCACAATGTTAATGTTGACAACTCAACTTTGCCAGCAGCAACGCCGTGGGGATGCCAGATTACGGGTTAACATGACTGTGTGTTTGGCTCCAAAAATAACCTTGAGAAACCTACCTGCAGAAAACAAATATATGACTGAGGGAAATCACAAACGAAAACCTCAATGAATCTCCCTCAAGTTGTTGTCGACCCTGTAAAAATCCAAGGTTGAAATTAATGTTGGCGCCATGTACTGCGGTGGTGGAAGCAGCAAAGTTTGGCTCAAAAACAAACAGTACGATTAACAATAGCTGTTGTATACGGGAGATGATCTGCATTGTCGTACGAGTCCTTGTGAAACATCATCGACGGGGCAGCGGATCTTGCATAGTTGTCCCTAATCACTTTAGGTACGTGTGCGTATTGTTGAGTCAAATAGATCACATATGTGTTTTTATGTCGGCTTCGGGAACATATTTGCGCGGGATCGAAAGCCGTCTCGCTGAAAGCTCCAGGTCTACAAAACGTCGGTGGTGATGTCGCTGCTGCTTTAGCAAAACTACCAGGGACACCATCAAGCAAATAATCTTGTGAAAAACACACCCCTGGATAAAATTACTGTGGGTCTGGTACTCGGCTGGATATACGACTTGATTCTAACAACCAACCAAAGCCTGGAGAAAAACCCATAAATCGCGTCGATGTTGCATGTTACAGACATGATCTTGCTTATATGGCATCGCACGATATCCATGCACGTCAACGTGCTGATATAGATCTCATCCACGACTTGAATGCGATCAGTCCTACACTCGGAGAAAGAATCGCTAGATGGATCATCAAAGGAGGTGTGCAGGCCAAGATTGTTTTCATTGGCGGCTACTAGGTGGTGTATAAAGTTAACTCATTGGAGATACAATATATTTATATAATTAACAAACAAACATGAATGAAAAGAGGGTAGTTGCTGAACGGACATTATCGAAAATATATTACAGTCCTCGCGGTTATTGGAAAGGTGAAGCTGAAGTACGTCTCAAAGAATGTATGCGTGCTTCGTACTAGTAATTAACATCGACCTTGCACCATCAAATCGACTTACCCTTTTTCATGTACAATCAACCTAAAATAACATTTCCCGCCAGTGTGACTCGAACTTGTAATCATTACCAGTATGACGCTATATACAGTTCACCCATCAAACACACTTACAAGTGATTGAAACAACTCATATTTAAAGTTAACAGGCTGGCGATTAAACATGTGCAAACACTCTCCCCATATTAAGTCAATGTAAATATTACGCCATTTGAATTATTATTTCATGGATTAGTATATGCCTCCGTTTAATGGTAAGCATACATAGTCTTGGAATAGTAATTCTAGGTCTCTCAAAAATTCATAGCACGTCAACCAGCAATTATTTGAGAACTTTTCGTATTGGCAGTTATTAATTTGACTGACTCTTGTATGAAACAAGAAATGTAAAATTCCATCTTTGAGATTAAATACGCCAGAAATACAATAATTAAAGAAATCATTATTTATTCTATGAGATACGCACGCAAACAAAGGACTTCTATCAAGAATAACTAAGGTGTAACAGAAAGCTTTTATAGCAGACTATTGATCAGTCTGCTGGCAGTCTTATCGAGCAATGCCTATCAACAGTACGGTTATACTGAAAAATTCACTTATGGGATACACACATGTCTATATATTGTATAACTGCACATGTGTGCATAGGTTGCGTGTATACTTGTCACATCACAATCTCAAAGACGTGTACACACAAGAAGTGGTAAAATATCAGTTTGTGTCTTCAATCCTCTTGCACGGGTGCATTTTAGTAACTTTTCGCGGATTACAATCCGCGGGTTCGCGCAATCTTGAGCACAAAAGTCATGTGGGGCAGAGGATTTTGACCCAAATCAGTGACAAAAATACAAAATTCCTATTTTACCACTACTCGCCCCGTCTACCTATTTGTAGAAGCTATTAGAAATGTTATGCTTTTATTCATATGCATCTATCCTTTTAAGGCAAAGAAAAGAGGTATTTTGCAAACAAAAATATTTCCTTAGCATGCTCATCTATCAATTATGGGTAAATACACATTAAAACACTTGTTTCTCCAAATGCTACTATCTTTTTTAATTTTAAATCTTGAAAATAGCAGATGGGAAGATGTTCAAAGAATTATTTTGCATATTCTTTTTATTTTTAAACAATCATGGTCGATACTTTGCTTACTTGTAAGGTCACACAGCCTCTTTTCCAGATGATTTACATCATCGTTGCAGACATTTGACACACTTGCCTAGTATGATGCCATACACTTTTACACGCGATAATATAAAAAATCTGAAACAAATCAATGTCTTGTAATATGGATGACATCATGTAATAATACGTTATTCGTTTAAAATGAACAGTCTAGGGCAAGCTAAAATCTCCAGCTCTCACACGTAATGAATGCAGCCAAAGATTTTAGAGACGGCAGGAAGCTACGAGTCATGAAAAACACCATATCTAACTGTATTAAGCATCAACTAATGTAAGATGTTAAACATTTAAGTAAATATATACATACGACAATCTTTATCGGAAATTAGCATGTAGTCAATAGTAGATATAGAAATTGAAGAAAACACTCCCTATACTACAAGCTATTTTATCTAAAATTACAGTTGTCAGAATCATGAAGTACTACCAGCATTTAAATCAACGACATTACATTTGGCGTGTGTAACTTAGACAAGGCGAAACAACCATATTCTTGGTGACCAACTACTTGTTGTTCAACAACCAAATCAGATTCATTAAAAGTTCTATATCCCGTGCATTGTTCCTTTTGGCACAATTATATCTCAATAATATTTAAGAAATAGTCACATTATCACATTATGTCACGATCTGGAGACTTAGTTTACCTTTCTGTTTATTTGGCGGCAGCCTTTGCTTTCGTTCTTCAAACTTTTAAGTAGGTTCATTTAAAATATTAGGTGACTCTTAGTGCCAGGTAGACTGTTTAATCCTCGGGGTCGGGGATTTTTTTTCCAGAAAGGATAATTTGTTTGTCTTTAATCTCATGTACAGTTAGACGGATTAAAATTATGTCATGGAAACGCATACAATGTAGCAGGTTTTGGGGTCTTCACCCCTTAGGACCCCACCAGGGCTCCATCCCACAGATCAAATGCCTACATGTTTAGGCTCCCCCCCCCAAAAAAAAAAGAAAGAAAAGAACGATATTTTTGGATCCGCCCCTGGACTGAAACAAATATTTTTTCAAGCTATTTGCAGGCCGGAATTGTTTTCAAAACACCCCAAGTACCCTCCTCCTTCCCTCTGAAAATGACATGATTGGTCCCTTAGGTCTTAAATAAACTACTCATAATAAAATACGGTATCTTTGCTTAATTTATTTCAGATATGGTAGATGGGTTAATTATGTTATACTCACTAGAAAGGAAAAGCAGTGTCATAGAATTTAAAAGGATTATTGCTCCTTGGATATTTTAGAACAGTCTGATAAGTTATTTTCAAACTTAGTATTGAGTTTGGGGGAAGGGGTAGCAGGTATATTCATTTGTGCAGTTGTATAGACATACAATGCAACAGCTGTTGCGGGACAAATGACTGTTGAGAAATATATCGCTTACAGCAAAGCATTAACATTTACCTCTATTCATATAGCCGACGAAGAAATATATACAGTTACGTATGCGATTGTGTAGTTCATTGTTATGACAAGATAATTAAATGCGTATAGGGAGGCACATATCGAATATAGTTATTAGTGTGGTAGGCCCCTTTTGTCTGATAAACAAGAGCCCATCGAAGGATCTGACGCTCGACTGTCCGAACAAATATTTGCAGGAATCCACGAGAAATCCGTTTGTATCCTCATTTCGTTCATCTTAACTGTTGCGTGTTTGAATTATCATGTACCAGATGGCTTTCATGGCGTATATATTGAAGACCAGATTTTCACCCATAACGAACAAAATATTACCAAAGGCGTCGTGGTGATAACCGTAAGTCTATAAGACACACAGTACTAATTCGATTCCCATAATAAACATATGGAAACACCTTACTATTTAAAATTCAATAGCTTTCAATTTTTACACACCCAAGACCAAACATATATCTAAACAGCATCGAACTATCTTCGATATATGCTTTTGTGTTGCTAAAACCATATGACCTGCGGCATTTTTAAAAATAGTTGTGTTTGAAACTTATGTCTCCTATTCAGCACCTACGGAATAAACAGCTGCTTTCAATATTGGGGTTGCTAAATCAACGTAGTAAAAATATGACAGTGTTTGAGTAGGGTCTTTCCTCTATCTCATGCAGTTAATGTTACGATCAGCGCTGACAAGATCATTTTATTTTATGTGTACTTCTCATTATGAACCTATCATGTCCTCCCAAATCCATATATCTTCTAATTTGTGCTCACCCAGTTCAAAACTTCTGCTATTTCCGATATTATTAGGACCGTAAGTTCAATACGACTATTTGTCCAGAGGAGTGCAATAACAATATATTCCAGATAGATAACTCAGTTGGCTTGCTGGAAATCGGATTGACACCATTGTCTTTGGGGACTACAACGTGTGGTAAGAAGTGTATTAGCTCACCCTCTCCCCTCCTCCCCCCCCCGCAAATACCAATATTTTTAGTATTAAAGCTATGACAGCCATTGGCATCGATTTCGTTTAAGACAAAATATATGCCATATATTGCAAGAGGTTTTTTGGAGAGGTTGGAATAACATAAGATTATGAAGATGGACGCCCTTGCAGCCATTTTGATGCTCAAATGTCCGCCTATTGTTTTAAGGAGCAACTACATTATGCAAGAAGTGTTTTAGTGAAAAACTCGATATCGATATGATCACCAAGACAAGATGGCCGCCAGCTGTTATTGCATCATAAGAAAATTATCAATATTTTTCTCCGATTTTTCCCGGATATATATTGACCAGTGAAGATTGTTTTTATTCAAATTCATTACTGACGCAGAAACAGAAAATACAATATTTATTGAATTTAGCCTTTTGTTTTTGCGTAAGATGAAAAAACAAGCATATGTGCTTCAGCCATTTCAGGAAAGGTCCCTTGAACTAAATATTCCAGTCAATTCATTCAAAGGCAACTTGGTATATTTGGCTTTATAACTAGCCACTGGATTTCAATAAAGATCTAAACACATTTGGAAATTATACAAGGAAGTTACTTAGTGGAGTGATGCATTTTAATAAAAACATCGTGTCAATACGAATAACCGTGTCGGGGGAGCCGCAATAACTAGATTTTCTTCATGACGACCATGTTGCAGGACAAATCGGCATAACTGTCATTTAGGACAATCTACATATTCTAGGAAGTGTTTTAATGAAACTCCATGTTAATACAGCTATCTTTTTAGGAAGAATAAGGATACCAAGATGTTGAAGAGTGCCGCCATGACGACTATATTGGATGTCTGAGGGGAACCATTTTCATACAGGACCAACAATACATCATGATACAACTGTGTGCTAAGTCTTATGACTTCCCTCCATTAGTTTAGGAATAGTAGCGGTAAGTAAGAACTATTAACAGACCCGGCGCCAGATGGACAACATACAAAAGACAAAAGCATAAACATTTTATGAACGTGTATTTTGTTTCTTTTAGCAGTAGAACTAACATTCACTGAGTGCATTTAATTTACAGGATATTTTAGGTGTATTAAGGGATGTGAGTTTTGCTTATGTCTGCCCATATAATGTTATAAGGACAGCCCTACAAATACATTTAAAAACGAACATTGAGTTCATCATCGTTTGACCTGATATTTGCCGTACTCACTTTGTGAAAGTCGAGAAAATAGATAACAAGTGTGATTTCTCGTCTGTACATCGTGACTAATAGAGTTTTATATGCCAACTTGTCTAAGTTACCCAACCTTGCAAACTAATAAATATGTGATTGGGAGATATCTTTTTTTTTAGATGAAATTGTTTTAAAAGCTGCGACGGTTTCCTTCACATTTTATAGTCTTAAATCTGTTATACCTTAATTTGAAGAAAACTCAATATACTTTCTCTCCTAAGAAAAGCGAGCTTTGCAAAGTTTAACTGCAATGCACATCTTTTTTGATAACCATTCAGTCATTTAGAACAAGAAACTCTATTGCAAGAAGATTGATTATTTTAAACATTCTAGAAGACCTGAACCCAGTGTATGAGACAGGAATGCCACGAAAACAAAATATCAATAAAGAAAACATAGCACAAAAATGCGTAATATGTATTGAGACTCGAGTCAACGATCAACCCCAACAATTTCCACTTCACCATTTGAATTAGACATATGATAGAAATATAGATATAAAACGAAGAATATAATAACGTTTTTTTTCCCATATATACCACCACAAGCAAGTAATAAAAAAACCTTTCTTACGGCCTGTGCGTTAGGACCAAACGCATATGATATACTCCAGCTAACGTTGAAAAGAGACAGGGAGAGCTCAGTGGGTACATTAGAAGGAGAGGATACACAAGGGAATACGTTGACGAGGGCTATAAAGAAAACTTGAGTTGAGTACTCGATTGAAGCACACTCTTGAAATATTAAACCAAGAAAACCAACAAACGCATCCCCGTCGTGATTAGTTTCCATCCAATTGCCCCAAACTTACAACAGATCATTCGGAAGCATTGGCATCATGTAGAATCTTCCGAACGTCTGAGGGCATATTTCAAGAAGTTTCCATTGTTGCGTACTGTAGACCTCAAAACTTAAGGACCATCTAGTATGTGACAAGATAACCTCGGACAAGATCACAGATTCTGGCACATATAGTTGCAAAGACAAGCGTTATCTTGTCTGGAAATATATGCTCGAGACCAAAACGTTCCGAAGTTCGGCGACAAAAATTAGCTTTATTATCAATCACAAGTTAGGATATCGAAACACAAATGTAATCTATCTCCTGACATGCAAACTTTGCGCCACTGAATATGCTGGCGAAACCGTTGATTTTAGAAAACGAATGAACAACCACAAGACTCGCATTTGCAACAAAATCAGCGCGAAACTCATCAACTGCTACAGCTAAACTGGACATTCAGTGGAGTCCCTCCAGGTGCCAACGATTGAGTCTAACCCGGGGTTGATCCATATAGAACGTACACGTAAGTTGGCAAAACACTATGCTTCTCTGTATGATAAACACGTAGCTAAACATATCACCTCATATTTGAATTGTGTTATAAAAATTGTGCTAATCTGACAACAACACAACTGGACATACAGTTTGCTAATTTTAAGACCATTTTTCAATTATTTCTTCTCTTTTTTATAGCATTTAACTTTTATTTGTAGTTTCACCCTGTCATTCTAACATGTAATATGTATTTCCTTGGCTTTTACGTTTAGTGTTTGTTGTAAGTTGTATCTTCCCTTGACGCTGAGCTTGATTAGCTCGAAAATTTGGGAAACTGTTTTGTAGCTGTGCCGTTACCAATATATATATATATATATATATATATATATATATATATATATATATATATATATATATATCGGTTAGCATCAATAGGTGCTATCGGTACTCTTTTAAAAGCAGGACTTTTCAATGTGAAAGAACGATTATGAGATTCTAAGCCTTATCGTTAAATACAATGCATACCCTTGTTGTGAAGCCCATAGTAGAAGTATTTGGATTGTCCTGTTAGCCACTGGCCATGTTTATTCTTGTCATCCTGACTCCAACTACAAGTTCCGTTTCTGAAGTCACAATCAAGATCTGAAATATTAAATATGTTAAGACCATCGAACATTGGTAGATTGGTTAAACGAAACTATATATATTGAAAAAAAACATAGTGGTCAGGCTCTTGTGAAAAAAAATTGTTTCTGGTTGATCTCGGTCAAAATTTCGACACCAATTAAATATTTTGTCTAACATTGCAACTTTTGATCAGATTGATTTCACTCAAGGCGTATTTAGAAATGAAAAAGGCATCAGGGCTATCAAGCGGACACGACACTTTGAGCTATAATGCATAGACACATGGATGAAGCACAATTTCTATGTTTCACGCTTTATGCAAAACAGTTGCTAGAAAACTGTGTCTCTCCGCATAAGGTTTGATTAAAAAAGATGTTACATTTATGATAGCAAGCGTGTGAACTGTCGGTTTTGCACTTATCACAGACATTGAAAATAAATGAAAACTGAAATCGAATGTTCTCCAATACTTTGTCGAATAGTATATGACGAAAGTAGGCACGCATATCTCAGGAGAAATCAATACAAAGTAATTATGAACGCAGGAATATAAGTAAGTTAGAGCCATTTTCTCTGGATGGCGTGGGGGAGCTACTGGAGAACATTTTTGGAGGGATGGGTGTGGGGTGATTCGTGGAAAAGAATACTCTGGAACACAAGCACATAAATTATGCAAAGAAAGTGATGTTGATTTGTATAACCATGGCGTATTAGTAAACTTAATTTCTCGGGGAATGCAATTGAAATATGTAATTGACTTTTTCGCTTCACTGAAAAAATATTTAAAACGACTTTAAAACAAAATGTTGAACAGACAAATGTGAGATTGCAACGTCTAAGCAGCTGAAAACGTTGCTTCCGCTAGGAAGTCGTGTGACAGTCTTACTCTGGTGGCAATACAGTGGACAATCATTACAATAGTTTCCTACATTAACAGAGCGGAAATAACAATCACCTATTTGGGGACTTCGAAACATAAAATGTGGTTTTAACCATCAAATATGATTAACACAATTAACGTCACCAGTTGTGACTTAGCGAATAATAATTCCTGTCACAATCAATAACACATCTGATCTTATACCTTTAGACACTGAATTAAACGTCGTGAAAACCATTGCTTATTTATAAGAAGTACCCAAGCTTATATCATATTTATTATACGATGTTGAGGTGCTGTAGTAACTTCCATAGTAAAAAAACGAGTTTTCTGTGTTTGCAACATAAACATGGACTCTTTTATCAGAATCAGTTTTGTTTCAAGGAAAGTGGATACAAGAAATGGTACAAAAATCAATCTAATAATATTTTACAGTTTGAGTCATGAAATGTACTGATCCTAGGTATAGGTAAATAATTATTTCAGCATGACTTTGATCCATTTTACGGCAACACGTTTAAATCAAATATTTGTCTTCCATTTAATTTGCTGAATATATATATATATATATATATATATATATATATATATATATATATATATCAAGATGTTCTGATAAATATATTTGTAGTTTATATAGAATGAAACGGAAACGAACAAGAAAATTAAGGCCAAGGCAAGACATATAGCTCATGACTCGTCAATGTATGATTTGTCCGAAGGCATTTTTTGAATCATCAAAGATAATGTAATAATCTCCACGAGTCCATTCTTTGCTAAGTCCGGTCAGCCCGTTTGTATTTATTTCTACATCCTTTAAACCGGTGAGCGGAAGTTAACAAAGATAAGTAGATTGGATATTAGAAGGATACTAATTTTGGATTCCTCTCTCTGCGTCACTCGGTGAAATTCAAAAGAGCAAATGTACTAAATTGTCGACTAAAATTCCATTTTCGAATATGTCCTGAGAAAACTCCCTCTGTCTCAATTATTTTTACTCTTGTACATTGTGCAATAAATATATTTTAGGAAGTGGTGGTGGTGGAGGAAATAGGTAATTGACGGCGTTTGGGGTTAAGGAATTGGAACGGCACAACGTATTGAGATTTATTAAAACATTTTAATTCATGTTATATTAAAATGTTAGCTAATGCATGCACCTGTTTAAATAAACACTCAGCTTTTTTGAGTCTCCTATTACTACCTTTTCTTCTATTCTCATTTACTCCTCTTCGACTGCATACACGAAGAGAAGTTGATTCCGGTTGTTCGTGTATTTAAGTCAATGGGAGTCAGGCAATTTTTCAGTATCCATTAACCGGACTAAACAATTGTTCGCGTGTCCATTTCACAAGAAAAATCATGTTGCCTTAAACCAACATAACATTTTTAATGACACTACGAATCCGTATACTAACGATGACAAGCACATTTGTGATTTGTTGAGTTTTAAAAATCTTTTTGTCAATTGTCATTCATAATGATAAATAAGGGTCTAAAAAGAGAGATAGAGGTTGTACTCGAAAGAAAGACGGACTAACATGCTCATGTACTCTCTCTCTCTCTCTATATATATATATATATATGCATACATACATACATGTATATATATATATATATATATATATATATATATATATATATATATATATATATATATATATATATCATATACTCACCGGGATTCGTGTAAACAAAAACGAGCGTTTGGAACATAAGTGTTGCCAAAACCCATCCGTCCACCTTGAACATTCTGTTGCCTTCATGAGCTTTTTTTTCAGTAACACTCGGTACAACTCATATCGACGGAATGATGTGCTATTCACATGTATATAACTAATCTTCTTTCTTACAACGGAACGCGTTGTTGATAGAGTGTAAGTGAACATATCCGGATTGGTATATATAATCTAATGTCATTACTCAATTTCTGCGTGCTATGAGAAAGTAAAGAAAAACTTAAATTTATACATGTATAGTGCTTTATAAGTGCATACTTTGATCTATGAGAGAGAGAGAGAGAGAGAGAGAGAGAGAAATTATATAAACTATATCACTTTATTATATCTAGGTTTAAAGTTTTCTTAAGGAAAGATGAAGATGCTATTCAAATGTTTGTTCACTCCAATTAACGACTTGATCCAGTAAACTACCCACCCCCACTTCAGTCTTTTGTAGCTACCTATGCTGACTTTGTTGACTTATTTTTCATAGCCTCATATACATGTCCAAACTCACACGCCTTTCATTGGCTAGTGCAGATTTGTAGCCTTGTTTCAATTCATGTGAAAAATTAGAACAAGATTTCTGCAATAAATCGAAAATGTAACAAGGTCATATTACTTATTATTGATGCCTTTTAACGGTATGATTGACATGTCTGCAACAGTCAATATCAGCTATCAACAGTAAGGTTATTTGTTTAAAAAAAATTCCGTGTAATAAGTCTCAGATCATTGCTAAAAACTCGATCAGCACAACACTTTGGAAGATCTAATCAAACAATGTGCATGAATATTTCGCAGGTAATAATCGTCTGAGCAGAAACTTGTATGCCAGTTTCGTCAATACATGTAGGCAGATTCGTCTCTAAAAGTGTAAGTTACAAGTTAAATGTTCGTCTCAGTTTTAAATGTTTTATATGACCAACGCCATGACTCTGAATATGAAATACGTATACAACTACTTCTGTTTAATGCGGGGGGGGGGGGAGCAAAAACGGAGGAGGGTGAATGCGGGAAGGTGGTATGGGATTTGTTTTGATACAAGGTTCCGTCCCAAATGGCTTGAAAAATATTCTTGATCTGCTTCGTAGAAAAATAAATAGCTAATTCTATTCATCACATTAGTTAAATATTATCTTGATACAAAAGAAAAAAAATATTCTGGTTGGAAAGTAAATCGCAGCCCCCCTCCCCCGATTAAATAAAAGATTAATCAGTCGCTCACTAACTGACTTAAGCAAGGCATACCATACCAGTCTATTTAAAGGGCCCATAGTCAATTTACAGGGTAGTGAATTATTATGTTCCTACGTTGCTTGACAAGAAACTGATATGTTGTTCCAGTTTTATCTCTTAAGTAATTAAAAAGTTAAATATTGTGCACCCTGATACTGGATTGGTCAATTTAGTAATTAATTTGCTAAATGTAATAAAATCGACTATATTTATATGAAAAAAAGTGAGCATATATTCCTTAGTTTTACTTACAGCCATTCATGGAAGATTGCCTTCACTGAAAGCCCCATCCAATATATTTGTAGCTATTATAAGTACAATAACAAACGTGCGGCATTCACCATAATTATAATTGTAGTTATATAACGGATAAATCTGAGATTAATATATATATATATATATATATATATATATATATATATATATATATATTTATGTATATATATATATATATATATATATATATATATATATATATCATTTATGTTCCAACAAAATTGAATATAAGTTGTTTATAAAGTAATTCTGGACTTTCTTTTAATAATATAAAGTTCCTGATATAATTATAGTTCTTCAGGCCTACTCGACAAATTGTGCATCCCACCCAGCAAACTTGCATGAAAATTCCACATGCATTCTCTTACGCCACAGGGAAAAGTGGGAAAGATTGAGAAGTAGCATAGGTCACAACCTTTGAACGGTTCTTAATGACTAACTTTTTGTTTAAATATTGATATGGAATTGCTGTTTGTTTGCATCATTATAATTGTTGATAATGTCCTTCTGCTCAGGGGCTGCGAAGAGGCAAAGGAATTATTTGATCTGCCACCACCACCACAACCCGGAAATAAAACATTGTGCCCCTCCCCCTACTAAAAAAACCAAACAAAAGACCCCCAAAAGCCCAAACATTTATCGAAACAGTAACATCGTCAGAAAACATCGAAATATCTTTTAAGAATCTTTTCATATAGCTTAACAATACATATTTTTCTGTGACGAATGTTACAAACATGTCCTGTAATAAAATATATTAATAGTATAGGGGACGGTATGGCCAGATATGGGAGTATTAACGGAAATTTGGGACGGAATTGCTACCGGAAATTTGGGACGGAATCGCTACCTATGGGAATTTATCATTGGGATCGGACGGTATGGCCATCTATGGAAATGTTAATTTACCTTTTGCGATCATATGGCAATCTATTTGAATTAAGATTAGGGATGTCACGTTGGCCATAGGGAGGAATGTATGTCTTTACCATCTTTATTAGGTTGAACAAGTTTGGTTTCAGACATGAGGAAGGGAAAACATGTTTCAATGCAATAACAACGATCTTTCAAGCAATTGACAAAGTCGAATAGGAGTAGAAAGACGCACAGGTACTTCCTCATGTTTCTGTTTTTTTTTCTTTACACATATGCAGAATATCTACCGTTTAGTCACCCTCTTACAAGACCAAAGCGAATAACCTTTTTAATCAAAACCAAACGTGTTTACCTAAAGTTCAAGAAAATGTATTCCCAATACCCCACTGCCACTTTTACCTAAGATAATCTGGCATTCTTAAATGACTTCATCCTTTCTTCTTTTCTTCCGAACTGAAACTGTGTGTGGTATATTAATCAGTTCAAATTTCATATGTTGAGTCATACATTTAGGTTATTGTTTTGTTTTAGCAAGGCTAAACAAAACAAAACAAAACAAGTCCTAATCCATTTGAAGACGTCGTCTTGATAGATGAAGGTAAGCAAGTTCGTACACGCTAATTCATTTCAGTTAGCACGAGGACTATCCCGTTAATATGAAGTACCCAGCGATTACGAATATAAATAACTAATCATCTTTAAAGGTGCATGGTCAGTACGGGTGACAAATATATTGTTTAACGTTTCTTTATAAGCAAATGTTAGGCTTTACGTTTGCGTAACCAAGAGCCTCTCTTTTCGGGACGAATGTAGCGGACCCAAAAGCAGAAGAGTGCTGTTAGATGATTGAGTGCGACGAAATGTTGCGCATTGATGAAATTAAAGTCAATATCGGCAGTAATTGTATAGTCTTTACTTGCTAGAAATCCATTTATATTACATCTTCTGTCCTATAATCTTTTCTAATCCAAAGCTTCCATAGGGTACACACATTTGACAAAAACTGAGGAACGATATGAGAACAAAATATTTTTTAAAAAACCCACAGAAACAACCGCTCCCCCTCCCCCTTCCAAAATAGAGAAAGATGAAAAAGAAAGCAAAAAGAAAAAAAAAACAACAAGAAAACAAACAAACAAGAAAACAAACAAACAAGCCAAAAATTCCCAAGAACACAACAGATATATCTTCATGTCTTTTTAACACTGAGAGCAACACATTGAGCAATTATCATGTACTGTGATGTCACTTATGTATTTCTACATGCAAATGTGAATGAGAAAGTGCAAAGGCGATTTTTGTTTCAAAATATTATGTATGAACTGTGCTTGCAATCATAAAACCACTTGTTCCATATAATATAATACACAAGATTGAATCGGTCATTAATATCATATATTTTATTTCTACGAATCTATCAAAAAAAACCCAGCATAACTGAATAATTTGTTTTGTAATTAGTGTCTTTTTTACTTGTGCTTTCAAACAAAATATGGAAATGCATGAAGATCGGTGGGAGTTTTAAATAGCTTCATTACTTTTGTCCAGTCTGTAAGAATATATGTCTGCTGAAAAATCGTCCAGGTACTTACAGTATTATTTCTGACAGAGTGTTGAAACAGAAAGTGAAGAAAAATCTACGGAAGTGTTTTTCTTAAAAAGAAGAAAGACAAAAAACATAAACAAAAGAAACAAATAAACCAAGATCAAACACTATTCCTGCACTCATTTCATTCATTTTGCTTGTTCATTATGTTCCAATGATATGAACTGTAACGTAGGTGGTGAAGCGGTTGTCCCTGAATTCAGCACTGTACGTATGGATACATGATTATATGAAATAAATTTATATACAATGACGTATATGTAATCAAACAAGGTAGAGATTCATACTTCGTTCTGAGTTGGAATCGAGCCCATGTTGCGAGTAATGGCATCCATCATCTAGTTCTATTCATGCATCAGTTCTCTGGTTCCCTCGACCAGTACTCGACCATGCACTCATCCACAAAACTTGATGGAACAAGGTTGAAGGAAAGGGATTGAGTTGCGCGGAAACGAGCTTGCTATGTAAAGCTGAATTAACAATCAGCTAAATGCACAAAATCACCTCATTTCTTTTCAGAAATGAAAGGTAGATACGTGAACATATGAGCACGGATTATTACCTATATACCAAAACAGAGATTATCCCTTGATCGCACATACTATGCATGGATAAACGATTATACGAGATATATTTGTATAGGATGGCACACAATATAATCAAACAGGTTAAAGAGTTATAATTTATTTCAAGCAATAATTGAAACCGCACGGCTAGTAATGGTGCCAATCAACTAGCAACGACATGTCCCATACATATAAGTGTATATCATGTTCTGCATATATTTATCAGTTCGCTTTAAGTGTTGATGGGAACGCGTGAAGGTCTGTTGCAAGCCTGACATTCATCATACTAAGATAGTGTGTTTTGGGACACGAGGGAAACAAGGATGCTGCTGGTTGAGATAATGTTTAATTATGTATCATTTTAACGATATATGATATTCAAGAAACTCTAGCTCAAAATCTTAATGTTGACACTGCCTCTGCCGCAAAAGAGATACCTATGCTTAGGCAATATAAAAACGGTCTTTCAGTCTGATACTTTTTGCCCCATGACGTATATATTTAACAAAATTGAAGGCTGGCAGTTTACAGATGTAGTCATTTATTTATCTTATAAACGTTTTTATGTTATTTTTTTAGCTCCCCCAGCCGTAAGATCATGTGAGCTTATGGTATGCATCTGTCTTGCATTGTGTGTCAATTGTTATCGAACAATTGTGTTACCACTCAGTAAGCTGTACTTATCCAAAAATGTGTATCAGACTTGAAATATGGGTTTATATCATCAAGATCTTTCAATGGGTTGAGAATTTGAACGAGATGCATACGTATTAATGAGGTGATCTTAAATATGATTGGCTGACCTTGTTACCACTCTGTAAGCCATATTTCTGATCTGATTAAGATAAAACCTGGCAGATATGCTTATAGTATCAAAATATCAGACAATTTCAATAATGCGTGTGATCCATGCATATTGATAAGGTGGGTTTTTTTTGCATCTGACTGACTGAGATTGTTACCACTCTGGAATCTATACTTCTGATCCAATTGTGATCAAACATGGTATATGAGCTTATATTTTAAAGATCTCTGATGATTTTGATAATGAGCAAGATCCATGCATATTAATGCGGTGTCCCTGCATCTGATTGTCTGAACTTGAAACCATATTTGTGATCTAACTGATTTTGACCAAACTTTAATTACAGGCTTATATGATTAAGATCGTGCACGAGTTTGATAATAAATGGGGTTCATGCATATTAATGAAGTGATCTTGCATATTACTATATGAGCTTGTTTCGACTCTACAAAATATTTCTGATCCGAATGTGATAAATCTTGATAAATGGCATTATATCATCAATATTTTGATTAGTACAATTATAAGTAAAATCCATTTATGTTAATAAGGTAATTTTGCACTTGATTGAACTGAGCTTATCAACTCTTTAGCGACTCTGTTTCTGATTATATTTGGTACCAAATCTGATAAATAGGCTTTTATCATCAATATATATAATGTATTTTATTATGATCAAGATTTGCGGATATTAATAAGGTGATCTTGTATATGATTGGCTGAGTTTCTTACCTCCAGGGATATTTCAGATCCGATTTTAAACAAATGGAAAAAAGGCTAACATCATTACATTGTTGGAAGATTTATATTATGATTGAGACTTAATGTATATTTGTTTTAGATGATATTGCATCTGATTGGCTAAGGATTTTACCACTCTAGAGACTGTAATTATGATACGATTATTATCAAACTTGATAAATATGCCCATGACATCACTCTCTTGGTTGAGTACGATTTAAATCCACACATATCAATGACTTGACGTTGCATCTGATTGAATTAGCTTGTCAACACTCTAGCAACTATATCGCTCGTCAGATTTTAATTAAACTTGTTGAAAAGTTTTACAGTATCTTTAGAAGTAATTAGTATCAGGATATCGTAATTACGTTAAATCAAACTGATATAAAATGTGGGAGATTGGTTGGGAGATAGATTTGTGTTCTGACACTATTATAACAACCATTTTAGTGAACAAGTTAACTGTTAAATTATGTAAGCCAGCTAAGCGATATCATGCCCACTTTAGGCACCTTGTTATCAAAACCATGTTTATTTATTCTAACACTATGGCTGAATTTAATCTGTTTATTATTTTTCTTCTTATCCTTGAAGACAATAGTCATAGTATGAGAGTTAGCAATCTGAAAGTTGATGGCCACTCTGGTTATCTAAATCTATACAAATATATCATTCGGATAAAGTGGCAGAATTTCAGTTCAGTGCAGACTCATTCCTCAGTATCAGAGTGCCCTCTGTTTTTTTAATGGTTAATGTCTTCTTCATAT
This sequence comes from Margaritifera margaritifera, assembly GCA_029931535.1. Classification (NCBI taxonomy): domain Eukaryota; kingdom Metazoa; phylum Mollusca; class Bivalvia; order Unionida; family Margaritiferidae; genus Margaritifera; species Margaritifera margaritifera. The sequence continues at coordinate 1,703,237 of JAQPZY010001560.1, forward strand.
CCTCTACAAATTAAATGGTATAATCTGAAATTCTGTATCTACTCCGTAAAAAATATGATAATAAAGAACAACCATAACTCATAACACAGACAGCATTTACCATTATTTCATTTAAAAACGAAAATTATCAGTCAGCATTCTTAAATACCCCCAATTATAGATTTTCTTTAAAACCAAAAGCTGTTGCACTAGTTATAAAATTTGACGACTTTCGAAACATCTTTTTGCATTTGTTATCGTCAAGAAACATTCATTTTTGTCTGGACAACTGGTTGTATATGACTTTACAGTTTGATTTTAATAAGCAATAACGGCAGCCTGTAGATAAAGTTTATGTATTAGAATCACAAAAAGAGTCAAATATTGGTAATATATGCCACTTACTTTGACTTGATCCAAAGAGGAGCTAGGAAATATATCTTCAGTAACTTCAGTAACTCCCATGTCTTGCTCTTTATCTTGAAAAATACAATATTTTCCTTTGTTCACAGTATACCAGGAGGACATCTCTTTGATTCAGCAATAATATCAGGATAAAAAAAAAAAACTGTCGTGAGCTGAATTCTCTTGTTTTGTTTCATATAATTTATATCGATGGTAATACCAGACTCATTTAGCTCCACCGACTAGTTTCTGATAGTTTGAGCTTGTCAGTGTGAGCTCCACCCTGCATCATTAGGACTATCTTTATTGTCCCTGTTTTTCTAGCCAGAAAAAAAGGTTGTTGTCGTAAAGACTGGATCCACATGCCCACTTATAATCTTTCTTCCACATGCAAGTGAAAAAGGCCATTATCAACAAATTTCCCCCCCAAAAGAACTTAATTTATAGGTGCTCCACCGTTCTCAAACATAAATTGTTGCGTCTTTAGGTGTACATGTGTGTATATTTTACAATGAAGATGTTAGTATCAATTAATTTGATGACTACATGTAGGTTTTAAGTGCAAATGTTTCTTCATTCAGATATAAACATCATGATTCTTAAGCACTTATACCGTCATTTGCCAGTTCACTTCTCCAATTTCTCAAACCAGTTCAGCTAATTTTGTTAGCTGTTGCTGGGTTGATTGTAATTTAATACTCATGTAAATCCCCAGTCCAAACATTTCAGAGATAATAAATAATCACTGATCTTTGTAAATTGATCCAGTTAGGTTATTTGCATTAAATAGCACCAGCAAGTAATGCTTCCATATTTTAATAGTCAGCACTTCTTATATAAAACAATCTGAATTTGTGTACACCCAAAAAATTATTAAGGTCAAAAATTCTTATATTTGATACCAAACATAAAGTTAGATGCATATATATATTGCCTAGATGGTTGTCAACAATAATATATTATAGCTAACTTGCTAGTTAGCTTGCTAATTCCACTATCTTACAACACCACATTGGAATCTCTGGAGTGTGTGTTTGTGTGTGTGAATGCGTGACATGTGTTTCGAAGTAAAGTTAGATGCCTATATATTTTGCCAAGATGGTTGTCAATAAGCTAAATTGATAGCTAACTTGCTAATTCCTCTCCATTTTTTACAATACCAGATTGGAATTTCTGAATTGTGTGTTTATGTGGGGGGTTGGAATGTTTGACATGTGTTTCAAAAGTAAAGCTAGATGCCTATCTATGTTGCCTCACTGGTTGTAAAAAATAAAATATTGAATAATATATTGATAGCTAACTTGCTAGCTAGCTTGCTAATTCAACTTTAAATTTTTTTACTAAAGAAAAACAAGACGTAATCGGATTATATGTTAGACACATTTGGCTTTTAAAAGTACGAACAATAGATTTAACATCTTTCTCTCTATCTCTCTCTCTCTCCCTCCCTCTCTCTCTCTCTCTCTCTCTCTCTCTCTCTCTCTCTCTCTCTCTCTCTCTCTCCTACATAAAACTGCAGAATCACATCTCTGTTCTCCCTATGCTAGTTATTAATTTTCCCAGCTGATTAGAATATTTAGATTTTAAATGCTTGACCCTTGCTAGAAGTACATGCTAATTCCCCTGCACTATGGTTGACCTCAAGCTATCAATTAAATCAGCAGACCAGCATTTCTTTGGAATCATCCCAGGCCTGATGTTGAGCTAAACGTATTTTAAACTGATTGTTCGATAACCTAAATTATATACGCTAATACTACTTATGTATCCGCTCCCGATACACACTCATTTGTAACATTTAATGTACAGCAGAATTGTCCAAAAAGGACAGATTTAGTGAAATATTATTGTAAAATACCCCCTGACCATCAACTGTAGATATAACAAACTTACACTTAAACTACTTAACTCTATCTTACGCACTTTCAAACCTACTGACACCCACCTTCACAAATTTCACAACAAATGATCATAAAGCTAAACCTTTGGATATTAAGGGTAACTTGTTAATAGTGATTTATTGCAAGCGTTTTAACACACTATTGCCAACAATACGGGATTTGTATGCTTCACTGGGATTCTACTGCTAAATGTTAAGCCTCCCACTGTGAAGCTAATGTGAGCAAAGAATAACATCACCTTTAGCAAGGGTCACATTTACACAAATTAACAGTTAATACAAACAAATGTACTCATATTTCATAGCCAAGTACAATACAACAATATATATTTTAAAATATCAAGATAGTTTAGACAATGATTAACAAATATAGCCTTTTGTACAATGCAAAGCTAATAACAACACTAACTAACTAAATCTGGCACTGTATAATACTATAATCAAATTGTGCATTGTTTATACCTCATTCTTTACCATTCGTACATTTCTTTACGGTAAACGTTTTAACTACAATTACTTCATTAAGGGTAACTTGTTAATAGTGATTTATTGCAAGCGTTTTAACACACTATTGCCAACAATACGGGATTTGTATGCTTCACTGGGATTCTACTGCTAAATGTTAAGCCTCCCACTGTGAAGCTAATGTGAGCAAAGAATAACATCACCTTTAGCAAGGGTCACATTTACACAAATTAACAGTTAATACAAACAAATGTACTCATATTTCATAGCCAAGTACAATACAACAATATATATTTTAAAATATCAAGATAGTTTAGACAATGATTAACAAATATAGCCTTTTGTACAATGCAAAGCTAATAACAACACTAACTAACTAAATCTGGCACTGTATAATACTATAATCAAATTGTGCATTGTTTATACCTCATTCTTTACCATTCGTACATTTCTTTACGGTAAACGTTTTAACTACAATTACTTCATGTATCCTTTATCATGTTGTCGTTTTCCACACATTTAAAAAAAATCAAAGTCATTCATTTCATCGTCTAGTCATTCACAGAATACAAAAGTTAAGAGGCAATGTGACAGCAGTTTATTTCTCTAGGCACTATTACAACTGACAGAAGATTGTAAAATGTTGTTTCAATATTGCAACTGTATAAAATCAAACAAGCAGTATATGTGCTTGATATTCATGTATTTGTTTGCAGTGGATGTCTTATGTGTTTGGTGTATGTGGAGTTGGGGGTGTCGGGGGAATGCAGGAAGAACATACTGGGCTATACATTATTTAAATTTGTTTTGCTGCTTTTTTCAAAGTGAAAAAATAAAACAAATTGTGTTTGGCATAATTTGGTTATTTAATGTATTATACAAGAGACACTCATGCAGATGACTCAAACAGTACCTGGAGAAGATTTAAGGGGTTGTTCTACCTGTAAGAAGATTGAAGATGAAAAACATTTCCTTTCATACTGTACACAAGTTCTGGATCAACGAAGAAACATATCTTTAGTTTATTTAAAATATCTTAAAACTACAGCGAGTTAAATTTATTTGAAATTCTGATCTTAAAAATAAATAATCCCAAGACAAAAGACAGAAGAAAGTCAGTATGCGCTTTTTATCCGAATTCCTTCAACACATTTGACATTTGTCTAGAATACGAACTAAGAGAATGATATATAAAATATTTTTTTTATACACAAACATATGTTTATGTTGATCTATATTTGGAAGACATTTAATTTATATTGGTATATTTACAAACAAGAAAATATTTACTGATAATATTTCATATATATGCTTACCACAATGGCGCATTACAAATTTCTAGAGTGAAGAAAATGGTGTAAAATGACTTCTACAGATGAAGCCGACAAAATCAAATAAAATGAATATAGTTCCCCAAAGCAAGTCATCAGAGGAACACGATCTCACCCGCATCTGTGTGCTAATGTATCTACCCTGCCAACAACATTTGCACAAACTTTTAGCCCAAACCTTTAC